>CM073761.1:32535135-32907635 GCA_037127475.1 Arma custos | reverse complement strand
TTGGCTTAAAATTAGACATTTTTAACACCAAAGAAAGGTATGATACGTCCACGTAAACGACTTAAAAACAACTGACTTTTGTAAACAAATGACTAACAAACAAAATAGCGTTTAGAGATAAGCAAATCCTTCAATAGGCTAAGGGCGCATTCTATTGGAATTAAAACGACATTTTAAACTTGCAGACCTGGTAGCTATGGTGGGGTTGGTAATTTCTCCAAATAAATGAATAATTATTATTATTATCACTGGCTCTACAAACCAGTAAGGGTCCTGGCCGCATCAAGGCGTCGCCTCCACTCTTCTCTGTCCTGCGCCAAGGTCTCCCAAGCTCTGGATCCAATGATGCTGCCTGCATCACTCTCGACTTCATCTGACCATCTAAGTCGTGGACGCCCATGTTTTCTTTTTCCACCAACGAATCCAAACAGCAGTCTTTTCAGGATAGTGTTGTCCTCCATTCTGGCCACATGTCCAGCCCATCTCAGTCTAGCTATTCTTATGTGCTTCACCACGTCAAGCTCCTGATACAAAAGATACAGCTCTGCATTTTGTTTGAGTCTAAAATGATCGCCAACTCTTACAGCTCCAAACATTCTTAATATTTTTCTTTCGAAGAGCAGTAAACTGTTGGCATCTGCCCTGAACAGAGGCCAGGTTTCCGATCCATAAGTTAAAACTGGCCTGATGATTGTTTTGTACAGCATGACCTTGGCTCTTCTTGATATCAGACGACTTCGTAAAATTTTCGCCATCCCAAAATAACATCTATTAGCGGCCAATATTCTTCTTTGAACTTCTGGGCTGGTTGAGCTATCTGCTTTGACCAGAGAACCGAGGTAGACAAAACTGTCGACACTTTAGAATGTGTAGGCACCAAACGTGATGGTGGGATCCGATTGTCTTGAAGGGTTAGCCACCATATACTTAGTCTTCACTTGGTTTACCTGAAGACCTATATGCCGTCCAGCATTCTCCAATGCAAGAAAAGCCTGTTGTAGATCTCTCGGTGTTCTTCCCAGTATGTCTATGTCATCTGCATAGGCCAGTATTTGGATGGACTTAGTCAGAATCGTACCAGTGACTTGTAATCCTGCATCTCTTATGACCTTTTCTAGTACAAAATTAAATAACAGGCACGAGAGTCCATCCCCTTGTCTGAGACCCCCAGTTGTCTTGAATTCTTCAGACAAGTCACTGTGGATCTTGACCTGCCTTCTCGACTCCCTCATCAGCAATTCCACGAGGCTTATCAATTCTCTGGGGATATTCATTTCTTCCAAACTATGATACAGTTTTCCCCTGATAATACAGTCATAGGCATTGCTAAAATCCACGAAAAGGTGGTGGGTCGTTATATTGTACTCTCTAGTCCTTTCCATAAGAGTTCTCAGGAAGAATATTCAATCAATACAAGATCTACCATTAATAAATCCGCACTGGTACATTCCAATCTCTCTCTGGGCATGGGGAAGTAGTCTTTGGGATGCCACATTCGAAAGTACTTTGTAGACAGAGCTTAGGAGTGTTATACCACGGTAGTTATCACAAAGCATCTGGTCTCCTTTCTTGTTAAGAGGGAGGATAAGGCCAATGCACCAGTCATGCGGGAGAGTTTTGCTTATTGGCATAGGGAAGTAGCGAATTAACACTTACAGTTCACTAACTAAAGTTCACCGACCATAAGAATCTCTGAATATAACAAACTGTCACACAATTACGCTCACAAACTGTCACTGACTTATTACACTGGCTTATCACTGTTTCCGATGTTAACCATACCGTGTGCTTTAACACTCTCTGTACTCGTGCCGAGATGCTGTTTAAATACCAGGTCTGCAAGTTTAAAATGTCGTTTTAATTCCAATAGAATGCGCTCTTAGCCTATTGAAGGATTTGCTTATCTCTAAACGCTATTTTGTTTGTTAGTCATTTGTTTACAAAAGTCAGTTGTTTTTAAGTCGTTTACGTGGACGTATCATACCTTTCTTTGGTGTTAAAAATGTCTAATTTTAAGCCAAATAAAGAGCATTTGCGGCATGTCATGATTTTCTTATTCAATCAAAAGAAAAAGGCATCTGAATGTCATCGAATTCTTGTTGAGACTTATGGCGATCTTGCTCCAACCGTCAAGACATGTGAACGTTGGTTTCAAAGTTTCAAACGTGGTGATTTTGATGTTACTGATAAAAAACGAGAAAATCGACCAAAAAAGTTTGAGGACGTCGAATTGCAATCTTTATTAGACGAAGACAATACCCAAACCCAACAAATGATGGCAGAACAGTTGAATGTCACTAGACAAGCCATTTCCGATCGCCTGAGAGCTATGGGAAAAATTCAAAAGGTTGGAAAATGGGTTCCACATGAATTGGACGAACGACAGATGGAAAAACGAAAAATTGTGTGCGAAATGCTGCTTTTACGCCACGAAAGAAAGGGTTTTTTGCATCGAGTTGTAACTGGCGATGAAAAATGGATTTATTTTCAGAATCCCAAACGAATAAAATCATGGGTAACGCCAGGACAACCATCCACATCGAGTGCAAGACCGGATCGTTTTGGGAAGAAGACAATGCTGTGTGTGTGGTGGGATCAGAAGGGAGTAGTCTACTACGAGCTTCTCAAACCCGGCGAAACAGTCAATACCGACCGCTACCGACAACAAATGATCAATTTGAGTCACGCATTGATCGAAAAACGCCCAGAATGGGCTCACAGGCACGCCAAAGTCATTCTTCAGCATGATAACGCTCCTGCACATTCAGCCAGATTGACTAAGGAAACGATTTCTTCGCTTGGTTGGGAACTCCTACCCCACCCGCCGTATTCACCTGACCTGGCGCCTTCTGATTATCACCTATTCTCATCGATGGGACACTCATTGGCTGAGCAACACTTTAACAATTTGGAGGATGTAAGAAAATGGCTCGATGAATGGATTTCAAATAAAGATGAAGCATTCTTTTGGAATGGTATCCATAAATTGCCCGAGAGATGGACAAAATGTGTAGAAAGCGAGGGCCAGTACTTTGAATAAAATATATTATACTTCTTTTTTTAAATTAAATTATATTTTAAGAAATAAACGACATTTTAAACTTGCAGACCTGGTAGACAGAATGCAAGATCTAGAACATACAGGACGGATCTGGAAGTTTCGCGAAAAGGCCTCTTTCATCTCTGCCAACAAGGGGACTTTGTTCTCTTCCAGGAATCGCCAATTCAATATATTTGAATAAAGTAAAATTTTATAATTCATCACTATTGATAATGTAGAGGTTATATTGCATATGAATAGAAATACGAAAGTTATGGTGACATACATACAACTATTTTTAGACTATTGGGGAGTCAGCGTTGGCGAAGTGTGTCCTCTCGACCCACGTGCCCTCCCATGGTACATGGAAGAGGGGCATGGGAAAATGCAACAAGGTGCCAAGGTGAGCCGAGACGAGGATCAGGAAGGAAGTAGCGAGAGAGAAATGCCTTCCCATGGTACATGGCAGAGAGGCATGAGCATTACAAAGTTTTCTACTTCCTCCCTGCCCACACTTCACTAGCTCTCGCCACTGACTGACTGGTCGCTACTAGGCACGTGACCCACGAGACAACGTACGAGTGCCCAGGCCGACCATTCATAAACATAGTGGGACATTATTTTTTTGAAGATAAAATTAAAAACTAACTATTGATACCCAACAGATCCTACAGGCCCTTTTCCAAAAGATACTCTCTGAAAAGCAGATACCGAAAGATTGGGAAGTCAACATTATAGTACCAATACACAAGAAGGATTCTGCTAGCGAGTGTGGTAATTATAGACCAATACGTCTGTCACTGGTGGTATATAAATTATGTACTTCCATTCTTGAAAAGCAGCTGAGGACATTTGTATAGGAAGACCTCCATGAAGAGCAAGCAGCATTTTGCCCAGGACGACAAACACATAATCATATTTTTGCCTTACGTATGATCATAGAAAAAGCATGGGAGAGAAACAAGAACTTGCTTTCCTCTACCTCAAATCGGTCTTCGACTCTGTTCCTCGAGAGGAAATTTGGAAGGCATTAATGGCCAAGAATGTTCCATCAGGCCTTATCAAGGCAATCAAATCTTGCTACCAAAAACCTAAGGGAATAGAGAGAATTAATGGAACCGAATCCAAGAGCTTTCCCATGGACAAAGGAGTAAAACAAAGAGACAGACTCAGCCCACTACTCTTTATAATCTTTATGGATGAAATCATAAAAATATGTAAAAGAAGAACTGTGAGAACTACAATTGGGCATTGGAATATAGGGACCATACTAGCACAAGTGGTAGTATATGCTGACGATATATCCCTGATCTCAGACACTTCTGAAAATCTGCAGCGGACGATAACTGAATAGGAAGGAGAGCTTGCCAGGAAAGGCATGATCATAAATGTTAATAAAAGTAAAATATTGCAAGTGGGAAGAAATCCTAAAGATATACATATTGTATGCAATGAACAAGAAATGGAAGTCGTGGAGGAATTCACATAACTGGGCATTTGCAGAAATGGTAAAGTAGAACAAGATATTTTAAACAGGATTAAAAAAGCAAATAATGTTTACTACCAGATCTGCAACACTGTTGTAGGCAAAAGAGAAGTAGGAAAGGACGTGAAACTCCATATATTCAAAAGTGTATATTTGCCAGTTCTCTTATATGGGGCTATAAGTTGGATACTTTGCAGCCAAACAGACCAGGAAGTTCTATAAAAGCACCAGAGAATTCCGAAATGGATATATACCAAGGCTGGAATTCATTAAAGATAGAGAGAGGAACCTGATTGGAGATAGAAGATCTGTCCTGGAAAGATGGAAGCAGTTCTTCATAGAATTATTAAATCCGAATAATGAAGGACCAACTTATAATAAAAAAGCAGTATTGGAAAATGGAAGAGACTCGTCGAACGTGGATGAAGAGGAAGTGCCACCAGATAGAGAAGAAATAGTGGAAATAATTGGAGCACTCCATAACAACAGAGCACCTGGAATAGACGGTATCCCGAAGAGGTCCTGAAATATGGGGGTGAGGCGGAGAGGAGGAAATATATGGCCTCGTATTTGATGTAGGGATGGAGATGAGGATGCCACAGGACTGGAATATGGCAGTGTTGTGCCCAATACATAAGAAGGGAGACAGATTAAACTACCAAAACTATAGAGGCATCGCATACCAAAGCGGCTTCCGGCCAACTAGAAGCAACACTGATCATATCTTCTCCATACGGCAGATGCTAGAGAAAGCATATGAGTACAATATTGACCTCCACCACCTCTTCTTAGATTTCTGCCAGACCTACGATATTCTTGACAGGAATGAACTGCTCAGAGTAATGAAAACTCTAGGGGTCCCAGAAAAGCTAGTCGGATTAAGCGCGATGACGTTGGAAAACACCAGATGTAGGGTAAAAATCCAAAATATGCTATCAGAAGAGTTTGAGGGGGAGAATGGTCTATGCCAAGGAGATCCCCTCTCACCTGTATTATTTAACATAGTACTCGAACAAGCTGCGAGATCAATCAGGACCAACCCAGGAGGAATGATATGTAACAGGATGACCCAACACCTAGCGTATGCTGATGATGTAGTGATATCAGCAAGGTCATAAGTGGCGCTTTCAGCAGCTTTGCAGGAATTTGAATTTTGCGGGAAAAAAATTGGGTCTGGTGATAAATAAGGAAACTCCAAAAACATAACACCCAATACATGATTTCCACAAAAAATGATGGGCAGGAAGTACAACTGCTCCACCATACATTTAAGAAAGTGGACAGTTTCAAGTATCTGGGGGCTTTAGTGACATGAAAGAATGACATCACTGCAGAAATTAAAGCAAGAATTTCAGCAGACAACAGATGTCTCTTTGCATTGCGAAAAGCATTAAGGCAAAATTATTGATTTATAAAACAATCTTAAGACTGATTGTCACGTACGCTGGTGAAACGTGGGTCCTGACCCAGAAATGCGAGAGGATGCTGCAGATCTGGAATAGGAAGGTAGTTTGGCAGACATTTGGGCCAGAATGTAACGAAGGCCAATGGAGGTCAAGAAATAATAGAGAGCTTCAGGTACAATGAACCAGACCTGGTCACCTATGTCAAATCAACCCGTATAAGATGGCTTGGGCACGTGGAAAGAATGGGAGAAAATAGGTACCTGATGAAACTATTATGTGGCAAACCAGGAGGCAAAAGAAGAAGAGGAAGGCCCAGGCTGCGATGGCTTGGTGATGTGGAGAGCGATCTGCAGAGGATGGGAATCAGACAGTTGAGAGGTTGAGCTGCTGACAGGGAAGACTGGAGACGCGTTGTTGTGGAGGCTAGGGCCCTACAAGGGCTGTAGAACCATGAGAAAAAAAAAATGACTTCACTAGAAAAAGTTTTGTATATTTATTAAAAAATAAATACAAAGTCACAAAGACATTTAAAGAATTTAACAGGTTAGTAGAAAACCAAATAGACCCTTAGAACAGACAATGGCAAGGAGTATGTAAATAACAAATTTAAGAAATTTTTGTCTGATTGTGGTATAATTCATCAAAAAACAATCACTTACACACCACAGCAAAACGGAGTAGCAGAGAGGTTAAATAGAACCTTAATAGAGAAAACAAGATGTTTGTCAAATGAAGCTTCACTGTCTAAGAGATATTGGGGTGAAGCATTGAGTACAGCATTATGATGTGTCCTTTCGATTAAAGTTATCTTTTTATTATAAGAAGAATGAATGCGACTAGTTTGCATGTTTCTACCTGTCGATTGGTTTTACAAGCTAAAGCTAGCGATTCAACTATATGGTATGACTTATACAAACTATTTCCCTGCCTCAGGCAGTCTTTGTTTTACTATGTCTGTGGTCATTTGCTAATCGACCCTTATACTCCAACAGAAAGGAATTGTCAGCACCATGTATGCAGATCTTGCAAAGGCGAAAAGAAAAAACTCAGGTCGTCCTGTAGTTGGTGTAAAGACTATAGTAAATACGTCGAAAATTTTCAACTAAGGACTCTATTACAATGATACAAAAAACTTTGTCAATACATCACAAGTTCACAAATATATAGGAACTTTTGCGCTTTACCATCGAGTTCGACCAATAACAACAATGGTTCCAATGATAATAAAGTACTTTTAGACATAATTAAAGAAGGGACAGGATTTAAAGATGATTTTAAATTGAATTCTTCCCTTTTTAATTCATCGATGATGTCTAATTCAGTTAAAAGTATATCTAATCAAATGTTCAATCTTGATAAAACTCAAGAAAACAATCAAAATAGAACCAACGTTCCTGTCAAAAACGGGCAAAGTACTTACTCCGTTACTAATAATGGTAATCGGTTAACCTTCAAAAGGACTGCTAAAGAAATTAATGATATCAATCTGAGAAACAGTGATGCTGAAAACGGTACAAACGTAAATAAGGTGAGAAAAATATCTGTATACAATAAGTTACCTACCTGTCTTTTTGGTCAGAATGCACCGAATAAGGGAACTTGCAGAGAATATCGCTGCCCTTGTTATATCGGTGATAAGCCTTACACCAAATGCAATTGTGTCACTTGTAAAAATCCGAGAGGGACTCCGCCACTGAAGGCAGAGAACAGTTGCGATGAACAAGTTTAGAGCACAACTGAATCGACAACTGTTTCGACGACTGCATAAAGACAATGGGAATATTGTTCAAAAATGACATTAATAGTAAATGATTTAAATAAGGCGTAGGGAGGTGGCGGCCTCATCGCCTGGCCATTGTGCCGCAGATAGCCACTGGCCCTCCAGGTTGGGGGAACAGTACACTGACACTCACATACAGTACATTACTACAAAACACTACACTCACCCCCATACTACAATAATGA
Source organism: Arma custos (assembly GCA_037127475.1). Classification (NCBI taxonomy): domain Eukaryota; kingdom Metazoa; phylum Arthropoda; class Insecta; order Hemiptera; family Pentatomidae; genus Arma; species Arma custos. The sequence continues at coordinate 32,899,738 of CM073761.1, read as the reverse complement.
CTAATGACACAGACGAAGATGTGGAAACACCTTGAAGTTGGAGTGGAAACACCCTGAAGCATTTCAGGGAACACCTCCACCTGAGAAGGAGGAGATTTGGGAAGTACTCCACAGCATAAAGAATTAGAAAGCTCCGGGGGTCGACTGTATACTAGTAGAACTGCTTAACAAAAATGGCGGGAGAGCATTACTCGACAATTTGTACGAAGTAATTTTTGATGTCCGGATAAACGAAAAAATGTTGATGAATTGGACTACAGCACTTTTATGCCCCATACATAAGAAGGGAGACAGACTAGAGTGCGAAAATTACAGAGGTATAATCCTGCTTAACGTGGCCTACAAAGTTCTATCGTCCTTAATTTTTAAGAGACTGAAAAAGTACATGGAGAAAATTGTTGGTGAATACCAAAACGGATTTAGACAAGGAAGGACGACAATGGACTGCATGTTTGCCCTGAGGCAGCTTTTGGAAAGTACACAAGAATTTGATGTTACTCTTCATCATTTCTTCATTGATTTCCAGCAAGCCTATGACCGCGTTAATAGGGTAAACCTTATGCAAGATTTACGAAGTTTTGGAGTCTCCAAGAAGTTAGTACGTCTGGTTCGATTAACGATTACCAATTCTAAATGTCGGATCAAAACACAGGGTACATTAGGAAAGGAGTTTCCAGTCAACACTGGACTTAGGCAAGGAGATCCTCTATCGGCAATTCTCTTCAATTTTTCCATGGAGAGAACAGTACGAGGAATAAGAACCAACCCTGGAGGCACTATATATGACAGATACACACAGGTATTGGCCTATGCTGATGATGTCCACTTGGTAGCTAGAACACTACCAGCAATCGATGAAGCGTTAGAAGAAATGGAACGAGAAGCAAACAGAAGAGGTCTCCACATCAATGAGAAGAAGACGGAAAAATGAAGAGCACCCATAACCCTACACCGAATCAACCGCATACGATTAGTATCAATGGTCATAACCTCCCAGTTTGTAGGGCTTTTAAATATCTGGGAGCGCTGGTCACTGAAAACAATGAAATATATAAAGAGATTGAGGCCAGAATTGCATCAGGAAATTGTTGCTTTTTTGCAATGCATAGAGTTGCAAATTACAATGATCTTCCTCAGAAAGCCAAGGTTATCATTTACAAAACTATTATTCGCCCAACAGTCACCTATGGCAGTGAGACATGGGTACTGACGAAGGAGATGGAGAGAAGACTATGTGCCTGGGAAAGAAAAATGGTCAGAAAAATATATGGTCTAATATACTCTGAGAGACAGTGGAAAAATAGAAAAAATGAAGATTTGAGAGCATTATATGATCAGCCAGATATAGTAAGCATTATAAAAAAGGGCAGGATAAGGTGGCTTGGGCATTTGGAGTGCATGGAAGGAATTGTGTACCAAGGAAGCTGCTTTTTGAAAAGCCAGGTGATACTCGAAGATGTGGACGTCCTAGAATGACGTGGTTAGACAATGTTGAAGCGGATCTGCGACAATGTGGAGTGAGAGGATGGAGAGCAGTTGCGGCACACTTCAATTTGGCTACAAAAAAACTAGCAAATGCAAACAGATATTGTTTGAAAATTCTTAGTGATGGTATGGCAGATAGAATTTTGATTGAAGGTCTAAAAATGCAGAAAACTGTGTATCTTGCGCTATGTGTAAGCAGACTAGTAATCCTTTTAAGACTAAAGGTACTAGAGCAAGAAGTTAGACCTAGTTACAATACACGACATTTTGACATGAACAGGTTTTGCGATAAGGAATTCCCTCTTGCACTTATGAATTCTTGGGAATTAGGAAACCTTTTATGGAAGGCTAGAAAATCTAAGCCATAGAGGAAGGAAACAGTGCCAGGCAGAAAATGATCAAACGAAGGACCCCAACTACGGCGGAACATTATAGAAGAAAAAGCAATATGCAAACAAAAGAAAAGGCAGCAGGAAACAAAGAAGCTAGATAAGCTTCGAGATGACTTTGCAGCCACCCGACAAAACGGTAACGAATTTACCGTTACTTAATAACTTAATAATTGTTACTTATTTTTGTAAAACTTAGAGAAACAAATGTTTCAATTTGTGTGATTCAAATTTTGAGTAATTTTCAAACAAGGTTTGAATAAATGTTCGCCAGAATGGCAAAACTGTTAATACCGGCTATGATATGTTGGTCTGAATGGATCTACCACTCCTTTACTTAAGTGGATGTCTAACGGGGACTTGACCAAAGACAACATTCTTAGCATAGGTCAGCCATAGAAACATGGAGGTGGCTTGGAGAAGCCATTGTGGCATATTGGCTAGAAGAAGCCAAGGTTTTTATTATTACTAATCTAAAAATCTTTGTTAGAGAGAAGTGTCATGACATGATTAGAAACGAAATAACGAATTTAGAAAAATCAATTATCAATAATGAGGCTAACCATGAAAACACTTCAAAACTAGCTAATCACTCTGAATCACTTATTCCCATCACCAGTGCAATAGGAAACTAAGGAGTAATAGTTTACGACAGTTCCTTTAATTGCAGACTAATTGCCTGAAAGAACCTGACTCTAACATATTGCAATGTTTTAATAAAACGTTTAGTGGTTTACCCGCCAGCATACATACTTACCACTTTTAATTCGTGGGGTCGAATGTGGTGACATTTTATAGTGTAGATTAATTTATATTTCATAATATGTATTGATGAGTGAAAATGTCTCAAAGTTACTTAGACTTGATAAGGGTGACATGCTTACCAACCTAGCAAATGAATATGGAGTCGTCCGTGCTACAATACATGAGATTTTGACATGAACAGGTTTTGCGATAAAGAATTCCCTCTTGCACTCTAATATTAAATACGTGGCAGTAAATGAGAGAATGTGCTTGCTAAGGTTGTGAGGAAGGTTTTTCAATATCTCTCTTATCAGCATACATGCACCCATAGAGGGCAAGGACAATGAAGAGGAAAAGGAAACCTTTTATGGAAGGCTAGAAAATCTAGGCCATAGAGGAAGGAAACAGTGCCAGGCAGAAAATGATCAAACGAAGGACCCCAACTACGGCGGAACATTATAGAAGCAATATGCAAACAAAAGAAAAGGCAGCAGGAAACAAAGAAGCTAGATAAGCTTCGAGATGACTTTGCAGCCACCCGACAAAACGGTAACGAATTTACCGTTACTTAATAACTTAATAATTGTTACTTATTTTTGTAAAACTTAGAGAAACAAATGTTTCAATTTGTGTGATTCAAATTTTGAGTAATTTTCAAACAAGGTTTGAATAAATGTTCGCCAGAATGGCAAAACTGTTAATACCGGCTATGATATGTTGGTCTGAATGGATCTACCACTCCTTTACTTAAGTGGATGTCTAACGGGGACTTGACCAGAGACAACATTCTTAGCATATGTCAGCCATAGAAACATGGAGTTGGCTTGGAGAAGCCATTGTGGCATATTGGCTAGAAGAAGCCAAGGTTTTTATTATTACTAATCTAAAAATCTTTGTTAGAGAGAGGTGTCATGACATGATTAGAAACGAAATAACAAATTTTGAAAAATCAACTATCAATAATGAGGCTAACCATGAAAACACTTCAAAACTAGCTAATCACTCTGAATCACTTATTCCAATCACCAGTGCAATAGGAAACTAAGGGGTAATAGTTTACGACAGTTTCTTTAATTGCAGACTAATTGCCTGAAAGAACCTGACTCTAACATATTGCAATGTTTTAATAAAACGTTTAGTGGTTTACCCGCCAGCATACATACTTACCACTTTTAATTCGTGGGGTCGAATGTGGTGACATTTTATAGTGTGGATTAATTTATATTTCATGATATGTATTGATGAGTGAAAATGTCTCAAAGTTACTTAGACTTGATAAGGGTGACATGCTTACCAACCTAGCAAATGAATATGGAGTCGTCCGTGCTACAATACATGACATTTTGACATGAACAGGTTTTGCGATAAAGAATTCCCTCTTGCACTCTAACATTAAATACGTGGCAGTAAATGAGAGAATGTGCTGACTAAGGTTGCGAGGAAGGTTTTTCAATATCTCTCTTATCAGCATACATGCACCCATAGAGGGCAAGGACAATGAAGAGGAAAAGGAAACCTTTTATGGAAGGCTAGAAAATCTAAGCCATAGAGGAAGGAAACAGCGCAAGGCAGAAAATGATCAAACGAAGGACCCCAACTAAGGCGGAACATTACAGAAGAAAAAGCAATATGCAAACAAAAGGAAAGGCAGCAGGAAACAAAGAAGCTAGATAAGCTTCCAGATGACTTTGCAGCCAAACGACAAAACGGTAACGAATTTACCATTACTTAATAATTGTTTCTTATTATTGTAAAACATAGAGAAACAAATGTTTCAATTTGTGTGATTCAAATTTTGAGTAATTTTCAAACAAGGTTTGAATAAATGTTCGCCAGAATGGCAAAACTGTTAATACCGGCTATGATATGTTGGTCTGAATGGATCTACCACTCCTTTACTTAAGTGGATGTCGAACGGGGACTTGCCAAAGACAACATTCTTAGCATAGGTCAGCCATAGAAACATGGAGTTGGCTTGGAGAAGCCATTGTGGCATATTGGCTAGAAGAAGCCAATGTCTTTATTATTACTAATCTAAAAATCTTTGTTAGAGAGAGGTGTCATGACATGATTAGAAAAAAAATAACGAATTTAGAAAAATCAATTATCAATAATGAGGCTAACCATGAAAACACTTCAAAACTAGCTAATCACTCTGAATCACTTATTCCAATCACCAGTGCAATAGCAAACTAAGGAGTAATAGTTTACGACAGTTCCTTTAATTGCAGACTAATTGCCTGAAAGAACCTGACTCTTTAACATATTGCAATGTTTTAATAAAACGTTTTTTGGTTTACCCGCCAGCACACATATTTACCAGTTTAATTCGTGGGGTCGATTGTGGTGACATTTTATAGTGTAGATTAATTTATATTTCATGATATGTATTGATGATTGAAAATGTCTCAAAGTTACTTAGACTTGATAAGGGTGACATGCTTACCAACCTAGCAAATGAATATGGAGTCGTCCGTGCTACAATACATGACATTTTGACATGAACAGGTTTTGCGATAAAGAATTCCCTCTTGCACTCTATCATTAAATACGTGGCAGTAAATGAGAGAATGTGCTTGCTAAGGTTGCGAGGAAGGTTTTTCAATATCTCTCTTATCAGCATACATGCACCCATAGAGGGCAAGGACAATGAAGAGGAAAAGGAAACCTTTTATGGAAGGCTAGAAAATCTAAGCCATAGAGGAAGGAAACAGTGCCAGGCAGAAAATGATCAAACGAAGGACCCCAACTACGGCGGAACATTATAGAAGAAAAAGCAATATGCAAACAAAAGAAAAGGCAGCAGGAAACAAAGAAGCTAGATAAGATTCGAGATGACTTTGCAGCCAAACGACAAAACGGTTACGAATTTACCGTTACTTAATAACTTAATAATTGTTTCTTATTATTGTAAAACTTAGAGAAACAAATGTTTCAATTTGTGTGATTCAAATTTTGAGTAATTTTCAAACAAGGTTTGAATAAATGTTCGCCAGAATGGCAAAACTGTTAATACCGGCTATGATATGTTGGTCTGAATGGATCTACCACTCCTTTACTTAAGTGGATGTCAAACGGGGACTTGCCAAAGACAACATTCTTAGCATAGGTCAGCCATAGAAACATGGAGTTGGCTTGGAGAAGCCATTGTCACATATTGGCTAGAAGAAGCCAATGTCTTTATTATTACTAATCTAAAAATCTTTGTTAGAGAGAGGTGTCATGACATGATTAGAAAAAAAATAACGAATTTAGAAAAATCAATTATCAATAATGAGGCTAACCATGAAAACACTTCAAAACTAGCTAATCACTCTGAATCAGATATTCCAATCACCAGTGCAATAGGAAACTAAGGAGTAATAGTTTACGACAGTTCCTTTAATTGCAGACTAATTGCTTGGAAGAACCTGACTCTTTAACATATTGCAATGTTTTAATAAAACGTTTTTTGGTTTACCCGCCAGCACACATATTTACCAGTTTAATTCGTGGGGTCGATTGTGGTGACATTTTATAGTGTAGATTAATTTATATTTCATGATATGTATTGATGATTGAAAATGTCTCAAAGTTACTTAGACTTGATAAGGGTGACATGCTTACCAACCTAGCAAATGAATATGGAGTCGTCCGTGCTACAATACATGACATTTTGACATGAACAGGTTTTGCGATAAAGAATTCCCTCTTGCACTCTATCATTAAATACGTGGCAGTAAATGAGAGAATGTGCTTGCTAAGGTTGCGAGGAAGGTTTTTCAATATCTCTCTTATCAGCATACATGCACCCATAGAGGGCAAGGACAATGAAGAGGAAAAGGAAACCTTTTATGGAAGGCTAGAAAATCTAAGCCATAGAGGAAGGAAACAGTGCCAGGCAGAAAATGATCAAACGAAGGACCCCAACTACGGCGGAACATTATAGAAGAAAAAGCAATATGCAAACAAAAGAAAAGGCAGCAGGAAACAAAGAAGCTAGATAAGATTCGAGATGACTTTGCAGCCAAACGACAAAACGGTTACGAATTTACCGTTACTTAATAACTTAATAATTGTTTCTTATTATTGTAAAACTTAGAGAAACAAATGTTTCAATTTGTGTGATTCAAATTTTGAGTAATTTTCAAACAAGGTTTGAATAAATGTTCGCCAGAATGGCAAAACTGTTAATACCGGCTATGATATGTTGGTCTGAATGGATCTACCACTCCTTTACTTAAGTGGATGTCAAACGGGGACTTGCCAAAGACAACATTCTTAGCATAGGTCAGCCATAGAAACATGGAGTTGGCTTGGAGAAGCCATTGTCACATATTGGCTAGAAGAAGCCAATGTCTTTATTATTACTAATCTAAAAATCTTTGTTAGAGAGAGGTGTCATGACATGATTAGAAAAAAAATAACGAATTTAGAAAAATCAATTATCAATAATGAGGCTAACCATGAAAACACTTCAAAACTAGCTAATCACTCTGAATCAGATATTCCAATCACCAGTGCAATAGGAAACTAAGGAGTAATAGTTTACGACAGTTCCTTTAATTGCAGACTAATTGCCTGAAAGAACCTGACTCTTTAACATATTGCAATGTTTTAATAAAACGTTTTTTGGTTTACCCGCCAGCACACATATTTACCAGTTTAATTCGTGGGGTCGATTGTGGTGACATTTTATAGTGTAGATTAATTTATATTTCATGATATGTATTGATGAGTGAAAATGTCTCAAAGTTACTTAGACTTGATAAGGGTGACATGCTTACCAACCTAGCAAATGAATACGGAGTCGTCCGTGCTACAATACATGACATTTTGACATGAACAGGTTTTGCGATAAAGAATTCCCCCTTGCACTCTATCATTAAATACGTGGCCGTAAATGAGAGAATGTGCTTGCTAAGGTTGCGAGGAAGGTTTTTCAATATCTCTCTTATCAGCATACATGCACCCATAGAGGGCAAGGACAATGAAGAGGAAAAGGAAACCTTTTATGGAAGGCTAGAAAATCTAAGCCATAGAGGAAGGACACAGTGCCAGGCAGAAAATGATCAAACGAAGGACCCCAACTACGGTGGAATATTATAGAAGAAAAAGCAATATGCAAACAAAAGAAAAGGCAGCAGGAAACAAAGAAGCTAGATAAGCTTCCAGATGACTTTTCAGCCAAACGACAAAACGGTAACGAATTTACCTTTACTTAATAACTTAATAATTGTTAATTGTTATTGTAAAACTTAGAGAAACAAATGTTTCAATTTGTGTGATTCAAATATTGAGTAATTTTCAAACAAGGTTTGAATAAATGTTCGCCAGAATGGCAAAACTGTTAATATCGGCTATGATATGTTGGTCTGAATGGATCTACCACTCCTTTACTTAAGTGGATGTTAAACGGGGACTTGACCAAAGACAACATTCTTAGCATAGGTCAGCCATAGAATCATGGAGTTGGCTTGGAGAAGCCAATGTTTTTATTATTACTAATCTAAAAATCTTTGTTAGAGAGAGGTGTCATGACATGATTAGAAACGAAATAAGAAATTTAGAAAAATCAATTATCAATAATGAGGCTAACCATGAAAACACTTCAAAACTAGCTAATCACTCTGAATCACTTATTCCAATCACCAGTGCAATAGCAAACTAAGGAGTAATAGTTTACGACAGTTCCTTTAATTGCAGACTAATTGCCTGAAAGAACCTGACTCTTTAACATATTGCAATGTTTTAATAAAAGGTTTTTTGGTTAACCCGCCAGCATACATATTTACCAGTTTAATTCGTGGGGTCGATTGTGGTGACATTTTATAGTGTAGATTAATTTATATTTCATGATATGTATTGATGAGTGAAAATGTCTCAAAGTTACTTAGACTTGATAAGGGTGACATGCTTACCAACCTAGCAAATGAATATGGAGTCGTCCGTGCTACAATACATGACATTTTGACATGAACAGGTTTTGCGATAAAGAATTCCCTCTTGCACTCTAACATTAAATACGTGGCAGTAAATGAGAGAATGTGCTGACTAAGGTTGCGAGGAAGGTTTTTCAATATCTCTCTTATCAGCATACATGCACCCATAGAGGGCAAGGACAATGAAGAGGAAAAGGAAACCTTTTATGGAAGGCTAGAAAATCTAAGCCATAGAGGAAGGACACAGTGCCAGGCAGAAAATGATCAAACGAAGGACCCCAACTACGGCGGAACATTATAGAAGAAAAAGCAATATGCAAACAAAAGAAAAGGCAGCAGGAAACAAAGAAGCTAGATAAGCTTCCAGATGAGTTTGCAGCCAAACGACAAAACTGTAACGAATTTACCGTTACTTATTAACTTAATAATTGTTACTTATTATTGTAAAACTTAGAGAAACAGATGTTTCAATTTGTGTGATTCAAATTTTGAGTAATTTTCAAACAAGGTTTGAATAAATGTTCGCCAGAATGGCAAAACTGTTAATACCGGCTATGATATGTTGGTCTGAATGGATCTACCACTCCTTTACTTAAGTGGATGTCAAACGGAGACTTGACCAGAGACAACATTCTTAGCATATGTCAGCCATAGAAACATGGAGTTGGCTTGGAGAAGCCATTGTGGCATATTAGCTAGAAGAAGCCAAGGTTTTTATTATTACTAATCTAAAAATCTTTGTTAGAGAGAGGTGTCATGACATGATTAGAAACGAAATAACAAATTTTGAAAAATCAACTATCAATAATGAGGCTAACCATGAAAACACTTCAAAACTAGCTAATCACTCTGAATCAGATATTCCAATCACCAGTGCAATAGGAAACTAAGGAGTAATAGTTTACGACAGTTCCTTTAATTGCAGACTAATTGCCTGAAAGAACCTGACTCTTTAACATATTGCAATGTTTTAATAAAACGTTTTTTGGTTTACCCGCCAGCACACATATTTACCAGTTTAATTCGTGGGGTCGATTGTGGTGACATTTTATAGTGTAGATTAATTTATATTTCATGATATGTATTGATGATTGAAAATGTCTCAAAGTTACTTAGACTTGATAAGGGTGACATGCTTACCAACCTAGCAAATGAATATGGAGTCGTCCGTGCTACAATACATGACATTTTGACATGAACAGGTTTTGCGATAAAGAATTCCCTCTTGCACTCTATCATTAAATACGTGGCAGTAAATGAAAGAATGTGCTTGCTAAGGTTGCGAGGAAGGTTTTTCAATATCTCTCTTATCAGCATACATGCACCCATAGAGGGCAAGGACAATGAAGAGGAAAAGGAAACCTTTTATGGAAGGCTAGAAAATCTAAGCCATAGAGGAAGGAAACAGTGCCAGGCAGAAAATGATCAAACGAAGGAACCCAACTACGGCGGAACATTATAGAAGCAATATGCAAACAAAAGAAAAGGCAGCAGGAAACAAAGAAGCTAGATAAGCTTCGAGATGACTTTGCAGCCACCCGACAAAACGGTAACGAATTTACCGTTACTTAATAACTTAATAATTGTTACTTATTTTTGTAAAACTTAGAGAAACAAATGTTTCAATTTGTGTGATTCAAATTTTGAGTAATTTTCAAACAAGGTTTGAATAAATGTTCGCCAGAATGGCAAAACTGTTAATACCGGCTATGATATGTTGGTCTGAATGGATCTACCACTCCTTTACTTAAGTGGATGTCTAACGGGGACTTGACCAGAGACAACATTCTTAGCATATGTCAGCCATAGAAACATGGAGTTGGCTTGGAGAAGCCATTGTGGCATATTGGCTAGAAGAAGCCAAGGTTTTTATTATTACTAATCTAAAAATCTTTGTTAGAGAGAGGTGTCATGACATGATTAGAAACGAAATAACAAATTTTGAAAAATCAACTATCAATAATGAGGCTAACCATGAAAACACTTCAAAACTAGCTAATCACTCTGAATCACTTATTCCAATCACCAGTGCAATAGGAAACTAAGGGGTAATAGTTTACGACAGTTTCTTTAATTGCAGACTAATTGCCTGAAAGAACCTGACTCTAACATATTGCAATGTTTTAATAAAACGTTTAGTGGTTTACCCGCCAGCATACATACTTACCACTTTTAATTCGTGGGGTCGAATGTGGTGACATTTTATAGTGTGGATTAATTTATATTTCATGATATGTATTGATGATTGAAAATGTCTCAAAGTTACTTAGACTTGATAAGGGTGACATGCTTACCAACCTAGCAAATGAATATGGAGTCGTCCGTGCTACAATACATGACATTTTGACATGAACAGGTTTTGCGATAAAGAATTCCCTCTTGCACTCTATCATTAAATACGTGGCAGTAAATGAGAGAATGTGCTTGCTAAGGTTGCGAGGAAGGTTTTTCAATATCTCTCTTATCAGCATACATGCACCCATAGAGGGCAAGGACAATGAAGAGGAAAAGGAAACCTTTTATGGAAGGCTAGAAAATCTAAGCCATAGAGGAAGGAAACAGTGCCAGGCAGAAAATGATCAAACGAAGGACCCCAACTACGGCGGAACATTATAGAAGAAAAAGCAATATGCAAACAAAAGAAAAGGCAGCAGGAAACAAAGAAGCTAGATAAGATTCGAGATGACTTTGCAGCCAAACGACAAAACGGTTACGAATTTACCGTTACTTAATAACTTAATAATTGTTTCTTATTATTGTAAAACTTAGAGAAACAAATGTTTCAATTTGTGTGATTCAAATTTTGAGTAATTTTCAAACAAGGTTTGAATAAATGTTCGCCAGAATGGCAAAACTGTTAATACCGGCTATGATATGTTGGTCTGAATGGATCTACCACTCCTTTACTTAAGTGGATGTCAAACGGGGACTTGCCAAAGACAACATTCTTAGCATAGGTCAGCCATAGAAACATGGAGTTGGCTTGGAGAAGCCATTGTCACATATTGGCTAGAAGAAGCCAATGTCTTTATTATTACTAATCTAAAAATCTTTGTTAGAGAGAGGTGTCATGACATGATTAGAAAAAAAATAACGAATTTAGAAAAATCAATTATCAATAATGAGGCTAACCATGAAAACACTTCAAAACTAGCTAATCACTCTGAATCAGATATTCCAATCACCAGTGCAATAGGAAACTAAGGAGTAATAGTTTACGACAGTTCCTTTAATTGCAGACTAATTGCCTGAAAGAACCTGACTCTTTAACATATTGCAATGTTTTAATAAAACGTTTTTTGGTTTACCCGCCAGCACACATATTTACCAGTTTAATTCGTGGGGTCGATTGTGGTGACATTTTATAGTGTAGATTAATTTATATTTCATGATATGTATTGATGAGTGAAAATGTCTCAAAGTTACTTAGACTTGATAAGGGTGACATGCTTACCAACCTAGCAAATGAATACGGAGTCGTCCGTGCTACAATACATGACATTTTGACATGAACAGGTTTTGCGATAAAGAATTCCCCCTTGCACTCTATCATTAAATACGTGGCAGTAAATGAGAGAATGTGCTTGCTAAGGTTGCGAGGAAGGTTTTTCAATATCTCTCTTATCAGCATACATGCACCCATAGAGGGCAAGGACAATGAAGAGGAAAAGGAAACCTTTTATGGAAGGCTAGAAAATCTAAGCCATAGAGGAAGGACACAGTGCCAGGCAGAAAATGATCAAACGAAGGACCCCAACTACGGTGGAATATTATAGAAGAAAAAGCAATATGCAAACAAAAGAAAAGGCAGCAGGAAACAAAGAAGCTAGATAAGCTTCCAGATGACTTTTCAGCCAAACGACAAAACGGTAACGAATTTACCTTTACTTAATAACTTAATAATTGTTAATTGTTATTGTAAAACTTAGAGAAACAAATGTTTCAATTTGTGTGATTCAAATATTGAGTAATTTTCAAACAAGGTTTGAATAAATGTTCGCCAGAATGGCAAAACTGTTAATATCGGCTATGATATGTTGGTCTGAATGGATCTACCACTCCTTTACTTAAGTGGATGTTAAACGGGGACTTGACCAAAGACAACATTCTTAGCATAGGTCAGCCATAGAATCATGGAGTTGGCTTGGAGAAGCCAATGTTTTTATTATTACTAATCTAAAAATCTTTGTTAGAGAGAGGTGTCATGACATGATTAGAAACGAAATAACAAATTTAGAAAAATCAATTATCAATAATGAGGCTAACCATGAAAACACTTCAAAACTAGCTAATCACTCTGAATCACTTATTCCAATCACCAGTGCAATAGCAAACTAAGGAGTAATAGTTTACGACAGTTCCTTTAATTGCAGACTAATTGCCTGAAAGAACCTGACTCTTTAACATATTGCAATGTTTTAATAAAAGGTTTTTTGGTTTACCCGCCAGCATACATATTTACCAGTTTAATTCGTGGGGTCGATTGTGGTGACATTTTATAGTGTAGATTAATTTATATTTCATGATATGTATTGATGAGTGAAAATGTCTCAAAGTTACTTAGACTTGATAAGGGTGACATGCTTACCAACCTAGCAAATGAATATGGAGTCGTCCGTGCTACAATACATGACATTTTGACATGAACAGGTTTTGCGATAAAGAATTCCCTCTTGCACTCTAACATTAAATACGTGGCAGTAAATGAGAGAATGTGCTGACTAAGGTTGCGAGGAAGGTTTTTCAATATCTCTCTTATCAGCATACATGCACCCATAGAGGGCAAGGACAATGAAGAGGAAAAGGAAACCTTTTATGGAAGGCTAGAAAATCTAAGCCATAGAGGAAGGACACAGTGCCAGGCAGAAAATGATCAAACGAAGGACCCCAACTACGGCGGAACATTATAGAAGAAAAAGCAATATGCAAACAAAAGAAAAGGCAGCAGGAAACAAAGAAGCTAGATAAGCTTCCAGATGAGTTTGCAGCCAAACGACAAAACTGTAACGAATTTACCGTTACTTATTAACTTAATAATTGTTACTTATTATTGTAAAACTTAGAGAAACAGATGTTTCAATTTGTGTGATTCAAATTTTGAGTAATTTTCAAACAAGGTTTGAATAAATGTTCGCCAGAATGGCAAAACTGTTAATACCGGCTATGATATGTTGGTCTGAATGGATCTACCACTCCTTTACTTAAGTGGATGTCAAACGGAGACTTGACCAGAGACAACATTCTTAGCATATGTCAGCCATAGAAACATGGAGTTGGCTTGGAGAAGCCATTGTGGCATATTAGCTAGAAGAAGCCAAGGTTTTTATTATTACTAATCTAAAAATCTTTGTTAGAGAGAGGTGTCATGACATGATTAGAAACGAAATAACAAATTGTGAAAAATCAACTATCAATAATGAGGCTAACCATGAAAACACTTCAAAACTAGCTAATCACTCTGAATCACTTATTCCAATCACCAGTACAATAGCAAACTAAGGAGTAATAGTTTACGACAGTTCCTTTAATTGCAGACTAATTGCCTGAAAGAACCTGACTCTTTAACATATTGCAATGTTTTAATAAAACGTTTTTTGGTTTACCCGCCAGCACACATATTTACCAGTTTAATTCGTGGGGTCGATTGTGGTGACATTTTATAGTGTAGATTAATTTATATTTCATGATATGTATTGATGAGTGAAAATGTCTCAAAGTTACTTAGACTTGATAAGGGTGACATGCTTACCAACCTAGCAAATGAATACGGAGTCGTCCGTGCTACAATACATGACATTTTGACATGAACAGGTTTTGCGATAAAGAATTCCCTCTTGCATTCTAATATTAAATACGTGGCAGTAAATGAGAGAATGTGCTTGCTAAGGTTGCGAGGAAGGTTTTTCAATATCTCTCTTATCAGCATACATGCACCCATAGAGGGCAAGGACAATGAAGAGGAAAAGGAAACCTTTTATGGAAGGCTGGAAAATCTAAGCCATAGAGGAAGGAAACAGTGCCAGGCAGAAAATGATCAAACGAAGGACCCCAACTAAGGTGGAACATTACAGAAGAAAAAGCAATATGCAAACAAAAGAAAAGGCAGCAGGAAACAAAGAAGCTAGATAAGCTTCCAGATGACTTTGCAGCCAAACGACAAAACGGTTACGAATTTACCGTTACTTAATAACTTAATAATTGTTTCTTATTTTTGTAAAACTTAGAGAAACAAATGTTTCAATTTGTGTGATTCAAATTTTGAGTAATTTTCAAACAAGGTTTGAATAAATGTTCGCCAGAATGGCAAAACTGTTAATACCGGCTATGATATGTTGGTCTGAATGGATCTACCACTCCTTTACTTAAGTGGATGTCAAACGGGGACTTGCCAAAGACAACATTCTTAGCATAGGTCAGCCATAGAAACATGGAGTTGGCTTGGAGAAGCCATTGTCACATATTGGCTAGAAGAAGCCAATGTCTTTATTATTACTAATCTAAAAATCTTTGTTAGAGAGAGGTGTCATGACATGATTAGAAAAAAAATAACGAATTTAGAAAAATCAATTATCAATAATGAGGCTAACCATGAAAACACTTCAAAACTAGCTAATCACTCTGAATCAGATATTCCAATCACCAGTGCAATAGGAAACTAAGGAGTAATAGTTTACGACAGTTCCTTTAATTGCAGACTAATTGCCTGAAAGAACCTGACTCTTTAACATATTGCAATGTTTTAATAAAACGTTTTTTGGTTTACCCGCCAGCACACATATTTACCAGTTTAATTCGTGGGGTTGATTGTGGTGACATTTTATAGTGTAGATTAATTTATATTTCATGATATGTATTGATGAGTGAAAATGTCTCAAAGTTACTTAGACTTGATAAGGGTGACATGCTTACCAACCTAGCAAATGAATACGGAGTCGTCCGTGCTACAATACATGACATTTTGACATGAACAGGTTTTGCGATAAAGAATTCCCCCTTGCACTCTATCATTAAATACGTGGCAGTAAATGAGAGAATGTGCTTGCTAAGGTTGCGAGGAAGGTTTTTCAATATCTCTCTTATCAGCATACATGCACCCATAGAGGGCAAGGACAATGAAGAGGAAAAGGAAACCTTTTATGGAAGGCTGGAAAATCTAAGCCATAGAGGAAGGAAACAGTGCCAGGCAGAAAATGATCAAACGAAGGACCCCAACTAAGGTGGAACATTACAGAAGAAAAAGCAATATGCAAACAAAAGAAAAGGCAGCAGGAAACAAAGAAGCTAGATAAGCTTCCAGATGACTTTTCAGCCAAACGACAAAACGGTTACGAATTTACCGTTACTTAATAACTTAATAATTGTTACTTATTATTGTAAAACTTAGAGAAACAGATGTTTCAATTTGTGTGATTCAAATTTTGAGTAATTTTCAAACAAGGTTTGAATAAATGTTCGCCAGAATGGCAAAACTGTTAATACCGGCTATGATATGTTGGTCTGAATGGATCTACCACTCCTTTACTTAAGTGGATGTCAAACGGAGACTTGACCAGAGACAACATTCTTAGCATATGTCAGCCATAGAAACATGGAGTTGGCTTGGAGAAGCCATTGTGGCATATTAGCTAGAAGAAGCCAATGTTTTTATTATTACTAATCTAAAAATCTTTGTTAGAGAGAGGTGTCATGACATGATTAGAAACGAAATAACAAATTTAGAAAAATCAATTATCAATAATGAGGCTAACCATGAAAACACTTCAAAACTAGCTAATCACTCTGAATCACTTATTCCAATCACCAGTGCAATAGCAAACTAAGGAGTAATAGTTTACGACAGTTCCTTTAATTGCAGACTAATTGCCTGAAAGAACCTGACTCTTTAACATATTGCAATGTTTTAATAAAAGGTTTTTTGGTTTACCCGCCAGCATACATATTTACCAGTTTAATTCGTGGGGTCGATTGTGGTGACATTTTATAGTGTAGATTAATTTATATTTCATGATATGTATTGATGAGTGAAAATGTCTCAAAGTTACTTAGACTTGATAAGGGTGACATGCTTACCAACCTAGCAAATGAATATGGAGTCGTCCGTGCTACAATACATGACATTTTGACATGAACAGGTTTTGCGATAAAGAATTCCCTCTTGCACTCTAACATTAAATACGTGGCAGTAAATGAGAGAATGTGCTTGCTAAGGTTGCGAGGAAGGTTTTTCAATATCTCTCTTATCAGCATACATGCACCCATAGAGGGCAAGGACAATGAAGAGGAAAAGGAAACCTTTTATGGAAGGCTAGAAAATCTAAGCCATAGAGGAAGGACACAGTGCCAGGCAGAAAATGATCAAACGAAGGACCCCAACTACGGCGGAACATTATAGAAGAAAAAGCAATATGCAAACAAAAGAAAAGGCAGCAGGAAACAAAGAAGCTAGATAAGCTTCCAGATGAGTTTGCAGCCAAACGACAAAACTGTAACGAATTTACCGTTACTTATTAACTTAATAATTGTTACTTATTATTGTAAAACTTAGAGAAACAGATGTTTCAATTTGTGTGATTCAAATTTTGAGTAATTTTCAAACAAGGTTTGAATAAATGTTCGCCAGAATGGCAAAACTGTTAATACCGGCTATGATATGTTGGTCTGAATGGATCTACCACTCCTTTACTTAAGTGGATGTCAAACGGAGACTTGACCAGAGACAACATTCTTAGCATATGTCAGCCATAGAAACATGCAGTTGGCTTGGAGAAGCCATTGTGGCATATTAGCTAGAAGAAGCCAAGGTTTTTATTATTACTAATCTAAAAATCTTTGTTAGAGAGAGGTGTCATGACATGATTAGAAACGAAATAACAAATTTTGAAAAATCAACTATCAATAATGAGGCTAACCATGAAAACACTTCAAAACTAGCTAATCACTCTGAATCAGATATTCCAATCACCAGTGCAATAGGAAACTAAGGAGTAATAGTTTACGACAGTTCCTTTAATTGCAGACTAATTGCCTGAAAGAACCTGACTCTTTAACATATTGCAATGTTTTAATAAAACGTTTTTTGGTTTACCCGCCAGCACACATATTTACCAGTTTAATTCGTGGGGTCGATTGTGGTGACATTTTATAGTGTAGATTAATTTATATTTCATGATATGTATTGATGAGTGAAAATGTCTCAAAGTTACTTAGACTTGATAAGGGTGACATGCTTACCAACCTAGCAAATGAATACGGAGTCGTCCGTGCTACAATACATGACATTTTGACATGAACAGGTTTTGCGATAAAGAATTCCCCCTTGCACTCTATCATTAAATACGTGGCAGTAAATGAGAGAATGTGCTTGCTAAGGTTGCGAGGAAGGTTTTTCAATATCTCTCTTATCAGCATACATGCACCCATAGAGGGCAAGGACAATGAAGAGGAAAAGGAAACCTTTTATGGAAGGCTAGAAAATCTAAGCCATAGAGGAAGGACACAGTGCCAGGCAGAAAATGATCAAACGAAGGACCCCAACTACGGTGGAATATTATAGAAGAAAAAGCAATATGCAAACAAAAGAAAAGGCAGCAGGAAACAAAGAAGCTAGATAAGCTTCCAGATGACTTTTCAGCCAAACGACAAAACGGTAACGAATTTACCTTTACTTAATAACTTAATAATTGTTAATTGTTATTGTAAAACTTAGAGAAACAAATGTTTCAATTTGTGTGATTCAAATATTGAGTAATTTTCAAACAAGGTTTGAATAAATGTTCGCCAGAATGGCAAAACTGTTAATATCGGCTATGATATGTTGGTCTGAATGGATCTACCACTCCTTTACTTAAGTGGATGTTAAACGGGGACTTGACCAAAGACAACATTCTTAGCATAGGTCAGCCATAGAATCATGGAGTTGGCTTGGAGAAGCCAATGTTTTTATTATTACTAATCTAAAAATCTTTGTTAGAGAGAGGTGTCATGACATGATTAGAAACGAAATAACAAATTTAGAAAAATCAATTATCAATAATGAGGCTAACCATGAAAACACTTCAAAACTAGCTAATCACTCTGAATCACTTATTCCAATCACCAGTGCAATAGCAAACTAAGGAGTAATAGTTTACGACAGTTCCTTTAATTGCAGACTAATTGCCTGAAAGAACCTGACTCTTTAACATATTGCAATGTTTTAATAAAAGGTTTTTTGGTTTACCCGCCAGCATACATATTTACCAGTTTAATTCATGGGGTCGATTGTGGTGACATTTTATAGTGTAGATTAATTTATATTTCATGATATGTATTGATGAGTGAAAATGTCTCAAAGTTACTTAGACTTGATAAGGGTGACATGCTTACCAACCTAGCAAATGAATATGGAGTCGTCCGTGCTACAATACATGACATTTTGACATGAACAGGTTTTGCGATAAAGAATTCCCTCTTGCACTCTAACATTAAATACGTGGCAGTAAATGAGAGAATGTGCTGACTAAGGTTGCGAGGAAGGTTTTTCAATATCTCTCTTATCAGCATACATGCACCCATAGAGGGCAAGGACAATGAAGAGGAAAAGGAAACCTTTTATGGAAGGCTAGAAAATCTAAGCCATAGAGGAAGGACACAGTGCCAGGCAGAAAATGATCAAACGAAGGACCCCAACTACGGCGGAACATTATAGAAGAAAAAGCAATATGCAAACAAAAGAAAAGGCAGCAGGAAACAAAGAAGCTAGATAAGCTTCCAGATGAGTTTGCAGCCAAACGACAAAACTGTAACGAATTTACCGTTACTTATTAACTTAATAATTGTTACTTATTATTGTAAAACTTAGAGAAACAGATGTTTCAATTTGTGTGATTCAAATTTTGAGTAATTTTCAAACAAGGTTTGAATAAATGTTCGCCAGAATGGCAAAACTGTTAATACCGGCTATGATATGTTGGTCTGAATGGATCTACCACTCCTTTACTTAAGTGGATGTCAAACGGAGACTTGACCAGAGACAACATTCTTAGCATATGTCAGCCATAGAAACATGGAGTTGGCTTGGAGAAGCCATTGTGGCATATTAGCTAGAAGAAGCCAAGGTTTTTATTATTACTAATCTAAAAATCTTTGTTAGAGAGAGGTGTCATGACATGATTAGAAACGAAATAACAAATTGTGAAAAATCAACTATCAATAATGAGGCTAACCATGAAAACACTTCAAAACTAGCTAATCACTCTGAATCACTTATTCCAATCACCAGTACAATAGCAAACTAAGGAGTAATAGTTTACGACAGTTCCTTTAATTGCAGACTAATTGCCTGAAAGAACCTGACTCTTTAACATATTGCAATGTTTTAATAAAACGTTTTTTGGTTTACCCGCCAGCACACATATTTACCAGTTTAATTCGTGGGGTCGATTGTGGTGACATTTTATAGTGTAGATTAATTTATATTTCATGATATGTATTGATGAGTGAAAATGTCTCAAAGTTACTTAGACTTGATAAGGGTGACATGCTTACCAACCTAGCAAATGAATACGGAGTCGTCCGTGCTACAATACATGACATTTTGACATGAACAGGTTTTGCGATAAAGAATTCCCTCTTGCATTCTAATATTAAATACGTGGCAGTAAATGAGAGAATGTGCTTGCTAAGGTTGCGAGGAAGGTTTTTCAATATCTCTCTTATCAGCATACATGCACCCATAGAGGGCAAGGACAATGAAGAGGAAAAGGAAACCTTTTATGGAAGGCTGGAAAATCTAAGCCATAGAGGAAGGAAACAGTGCCAGGCAGAAAATGATCAAACGAAGGACCCCAACTAAGGTGGAACATTACAGAAGAAAAAGCAATATGCAAACAAAAGAAAAGGCAGCAGGAAACAAAGAAGCTAGATAAGCTTCCAGATGACTTTGCAGCCAAACGACAAAACGGTTACGAATTTACCGTTACTTAATAACTTAATAATTGTTTCTTATTTTTGTAAAACTTAGAGAAACAAATGTTTCAATTTGTGTGATTCAAATTTTGAGTAATTTTCAAACAAGGTTTGAATAAATGTTCGCCAGAATGGCAAAACTGTTAATACCGGCTATGATATGTTGGTCTGAATGGATCTACCACTCCTTTACTTAAGTGGATGTCAAACGGGGACTTGCCAAAGACAACATTCTTAGCATAGGTCAGCCATAGAAACATGGAGTTGGCTTGGAGAAGCCATTGTCACATATTGGCTAGAAGAAGCCAATGTCTTTATTATTACTAATCTAAAAATCTTTGTTAGAGAGAGGTGTCATGACATGATTAGAAAAAAAATAACGAATTTAGAAAAATCAATTATCAATAATGAGGCTAACCATGAAAACACTTCAAAACTAGCTAATCACTCTGAATCAGATATTCCAATCACCAGTGCAATAGGAAACTAAGGAGTAATAGTTTACGACAGTTCCTTTAATTGCAGACTAATTGCCTGAAAGAACCTGACTCTTTAACATATTGCAATGTTTTAATAAAACGTTTTTTGGTTTACCCGCCAGCACACATATTTACCAGTTTAATTCGTGGGGTTGATTGTGGTGACATTTTATAGTGTAGATTAATTTATATTTCATGATATGTATTGATGAGTGAAAATGTCTCAAAGTTACTTAGACTTGATAAGGGTGACATGCTTACCAACCTAGCAAATGAATACGGAGTCGTCCGTGCTACAATACATGACATTTTGACATGAACAGGTTTTGCGATAAAGAATTCCCCCTTGCACTCTATCATTAAATACGTGGCAGTAAATGAGAGAATGTGCTTGCTAAGGTTGCGAGGAAGGTTTTTCAATATCTCTCTTATCAGCATACATGCACCCATAGAGGGCAAGGACAATGAAGAGGAAAAGGAAACCTTTTATGGAAGGCTGGAAAATCTAAGCCATAGAGGAAGGAAACAGTGCCAGGCAGAAAATGATCAAACGAAGGACCCCAACTAAGGTGGAACATTACAGAAGAAAAAGCAATATGCAAACAAAAGAAAAGGCAGCAGGAAACAAAGAAGCTAGATAAGCTTCCAGATGACTTTTCAGCCAAACGACAAAACGGTTACGAATTTACCGTTACTTAATAACTTAATAATTGTTACTTATTATTGTAAAACTTAGAGAAACAGATGTTTCAATTTGTGTGATTCAAATTTTGAGTAATTTTCAAACAAGGTTTGAATAAATGTTCGCCAGAATGGCAAAACTGTTAATACCGGCTATGATATGTTGGTCTGAATGGATCTACCACTCCTTTACTTAAGTGGATGTCAAACGGAGACTTGACCAGAGACAACATTCTTAGCATATGTCAGCCATAGAAACATGGAGTTGGCTTGGAGAAGCCATTGTGGCATATTAGCTAGAAGAAGCCAAGGTTTTTATTATTACTAATCTAAAAATCTTTGTTAGAGAGAGGTGTCATGACATGATTAGAAACGAAATAACAAATTGTGAAAAATCAACTATCAATAATGAGGCTAACCATGAAAACACTTCAAAACTAGCTAATCACTCTGAATCACTTATTCCAATCACCAGTACAATAGCAAACTAAGGAGTAATAGTTTACGACAGTTCCTTTAATTGCAGACTAATTGCCTGAAAGAACCTGACTCTTTAACATATTGCAATGTTTTAATAAAAGGTTTTTTGGTTTACCCGCCAGCATACATATTTACCAGTTTAATTCGTGGGGTCGATTGTGGTGACATTTTATAGTGTAGATTAATTTATATTTCATGATATGTATTGATGAGTGAAAATGTCTCAAAGTTACTTAGACTTGATAAGGGTGACATGCTTACCAACCTAGCAAATGAATATGGAGTCGTCCGTGCTACAATACATGACATTTTGACATGAACAGGTTTTGCGATAAAGAATTCCCTCTTGCATTCTAATATTAAATACGTGGCAGTAAATGAGAGAATGTGCTTGCTAAGGTTGCGAGGAAGGTTTTTCAATATCTCTCTTATCAGCATACATGCACCCATAGAGGGCAAGGACAATGAAGAGGAAAAGGAAACCTTTTATGGAAGGCTGGAAAATCTAAGCCATAGAGGAAGGAAACAGTGCCAGGCAGAAAATGATCAAACGAAGGACCCCAACTAAGGTGGAACATTACAGAAGAAAAAGCAATATGCAAACAAAAGAAAAGGCAGCAGGAAACAAAGAAGCTAGATAAGCTTCCAGATGAGTTTGCAGCCAAACGACAAAACGGTTACGAATTTACCGTTACTTAATAACTTAATAATTGTTTCTTATTTTTGTAAAACTTAGAGAAACAAATGTTTCAATTTGTGTGATTCAAATTTTGAGTAATTTTCAAACAAGGTTTGAATAAATGTTCGCCAGAATGGCAAAACTGTTAATACCGGCTATGATATGTTGGTCTGAATGGATCTACCACTCCTTTACTTAAGTGGATGTCAAACGGAGACTTGACCAGAGACAACATTCTTAGCATATGTCAGCCATAGAAACATGCAGTTGGCTTGGAGAAGCCATTGTGGCATATTAGCTAGAAGAAGCCAAGGTTTTTATTATTACTAATCTAAAAATCTTTGTTAGAGAGAGGTGTCATGACATGATTAGAAACGAAATAACAAATTTTGAAAAATCAACTATCAATAATGAGGCTAACCATGAAAACACTTCAAAACTAGCTAATCACTCTGAATCACTTATTCCAATCACCAGTACAATAGCAAACTAAGGAGTAATAGTTTACGACAGTTCCTTTAATTGCAGACTAATTGCCTGAAAGAACCTGACTCTTTAACATATTGCAATGTTTTAATAAAAGGTTTTTTGGTTTACCCGCCAGCATACATATTTACCAGTTTAATTCGTGGGGTCGATTGTGGGGACATTTTATAGTGTAGATTAATTTATATTTCATGATATGTATTGATGAGTGAAAATGTCTCAAAGTTACTTAGACTTGATAAGGGTGACATGCTTACCAACCTAGCAAATGAATATGGAGTCGTCCGTGCTACAATACATGACATTTTGACATGAACAGGTTTTGCGATAAAGAAATCCCTCTTGCACTCTATCATTAAATACGTGGCAGTAAATGAGAGAATGTGCTTGCTAAGGTTGCGAGGAAGGTTTTTCAATATCTCTCTTATCAGCATACATGCACCCATAGAGGGCAAGGACAATGAAGAGGAAAAGGAAACCTTTTATGGAAGGCTAGAAAATCTAAGCCATAGAGGAAGGAAACAGTGCCAGGCAGAAAATGATCAAACGAAGGACCCCAACTACGGCGGAACATTATAGAAGAAAAAGCAATATGCAAACAAAAGAAAAGGCAGCAGGAAACAAAGAAGCTAGATAAGCTTCCAGATGACTTTGCAGCCAAACGACAAAACGGTTACGAATTTACCGTTACTTAATAACTTAATAATTGTTTCTTATTTTTGTAAAACTTAGAGAAACAAATGTTTCAATTTGTGTGATTCAAATTTTGAGTAATTTTCAAACAAGGTTTGAATAAATGTTCGCCAGAATGGCAAAACTGATAATACCGGCTATGATATGTTGGTCTGAATGGATCTACCACTCCTTTACTTAAGTGGATGTCAAACGGGGACTTGCCAAAGACAACATTCTTAGCATAGGTCAGCAATAGAAACATGGAGTTGGCTTGGAGAAGCCATTGTGGCATATTGGCTAGAAGAAGCCAATGTCTTTATTATTACTAATCTAAAAATCTTTGTTAGAGAGAGGTGTCATGACATGATTAGAAACGAAATAACAAATTTAGAAAAATCAATTATCAATAATGAGGCTAACCATGAAAACACTTCAAAACTAGCTAATCACTCTGAATCACTTATTCCAATCACCAGTGCAATAGCAAACTAAGGAGTAATAGTTTATGACAGTTCCTTTAATTGCAGACTAATTGCCTGAAAGAACCTGACTCTTTAACATATTGCAATGTTTTAATAAAACGTTTTTTGGTTTACCCGCCAGCACACATATTTACCAGTTTAATTCGTGGGGTCGATTGTGGTGACATTTTATAGTGTAGATTAATTTATATTTCATGATATGTATTGATGAGTGAAAATGTCTCAAAGTTACTTAGACTTGATAAGGGTGACATGCTTACCAACCTAGCAAATGAATACGGAGTCGTCCGTGCTACAATACATGACATTTTGACATGAACAGGTTTTGCGATAAAGAATTCCCCCTTGCACTCTATCATTAAATACGTGGCAGTAAATGAGAGAATGTGCTTGCTAAGGTTGCGAGGAAGGTTTTTCAATATCTCTCTTATCAGCATACATGCACCCATAGAGGGCAAGGACAATGAAGAGGAAAAGGAAACCTTTTATGGAAGGCTAGAAAATCTAAGCCATAGAGGAAGGACACAGTGCCAGGCAGAAAATGATCAAACGAAGGACCCCAACTACGGTGGAATATTATAGAAGAAAAAGCAATATGCAAACAAAAGAAAAGGCAGCAGGAAACAAAGAAGCTAGATAAGCTTCCAGATGACTTTTCAGCCAAACGACAAAACGGTAACGAATTTACCTTTACTTAATAACTTAATAATTGTTAATTGTTATTGTAAAACTTAGAGAAACAAATGTTTCAATTTGTGTGATTCAAATATTGAGTAATTTTCAAACAAGGTTTGAATAAATGTTCGCCAGAATGGCAAAACTGTTAATATCGGCTATGATATGTTGGTCTGAATGGATCTACCACTCCTTTACTTAAGTGGATGTTAAACGGGGACTTGACCAAAGACAACATTCTTAGCATAGGTCAGCCATAGAATCATGGAGTTGGCTTGGAGAAGCCAATGTTTTTATTATTACTAATCTAAAAATCTTTGTTAGAGAGAGGTGTCATGACATGATTAGAAACGAAATAACAAATTTAGAAAAATCAATTATCAATAATGAGGCTAACCATGAAAACACTTCAAAACTAGCTAATCACTCTGAATCACTTATTCCAATCACCAGTGCAATAGCAAACTAAGGAGTAATAGTTTACGACAGTTCCTTTAATTGCAGACTAATTGCCTGAAAGAACCTGACTCTTTAACATATTGCAATGTTTTAATAAAACGTTTTTTGGTTTACCCGCCAGCATACATATTTACCAGTTTAATTCGTGGGGTCGATTGTGGTGACATTTTATAGTGTAGATTAATTTATATTTCATGATATGTATTGATGAGTGAAAATGTCTCAAAGTTACTTAGACTTGATAAGGGTGACATGCTTACCAACCTAGCAAATGAATATGGAGTCGTCCGTGCTACAATACATGACATTTTGACATGAACAGGTTTTGCGATAAAGAATTCCCTCTTGCACTCTAACATTAAATACGTGGCAGTAAATGAGAGAATGTGCTGCCTAAGGTTGCGAGGAAGGTTTTTCAATATCTCTCTTATCAGCATACATGCACCCATAGAGGGCAAGGACAATGAAGAGGAAAAGGAAACCTTTTATGGAAGGCTAGAAAATCTAAGCCATAGAGGAAGGACACAGTGCCAGGCAGAAAATGATCAAACGAAGGACCCCAACTACGGCGGAACATTATAGAAGAAAAAGCAATATGCAAACAAAAGAAAAGGCAGCAGGAAACAAAGAAGCTAGATAAGCTTCCAGATGAGTTTGCAGCCAAACGACAAAACTGTAACGAATTTACCGTTACTTATTAACTTAATAATTGTTACTTATTATTGTAAAACTTAGAGAAACAGATGTTTCAATTTGTGTGATTCGAATTTTGAGTAATTTTCAAACAAGGTTTGAATAAATGTTCGCCAGAATGGCAAAACTGTTAATACCGGCTATGATATGTTGGTCTGAATGGATCTACCACTCCTTTACTTAAGTGGATGTCAAACGGAGACTTGACCAGAGACAACATTCTTAGCATATGTCAGCCATAGAAACATGGAGTTGGCTTGGAGAAGCCATTGTGGCATATTAGCTAGAAGAAGCCAAGGTTTTTATTATTACTAATCTAAAAATCTTTGTTAGAGAGAGGTTTCATGACATGATTAGAAACGAAAGAACAAATTTTGAAAAATCAACTATCAATAATGAGGCTAACCATGAAAACACTTCAAAACTAGCTAATCACTCTGAATCACTTATTCCAATCACCAGTACAATAGCAAACTAAGGAGTAATAGTTTACGACAGTTCCTTTAATTGCAGACTGTTTGCCTGAAAGAACCTGACTCTTTAACATATTGCAATGTTTTAATAAAAGGTTTTTTGGTTTACCCGCCAGCATACATATTTACCAGTTTAATTCGTGGGGTCGATTGTGGTGACATTTTATAGTGTAGATTAAATTATATTTCATGATATGTATTGATGAGTGAAAATGTCTCAAAGTTACTTAGACTTGATAAGGGTGACATGCTTACCAACCTAGCAAATGAATATGGAGTCGTCCGTGCTACAATACATGACATTTTGACATGAACAGGTTTTGCGATAAAGAATTCCCTCTTGAACTCTAACATTAAATACGTGGCAGTAAATGAGAGAATGTGCTGACTAAGGTTGCGAGGAAGGTTTTTCAATATCTCTCTTATCAGCATACATGCACCCATAGAGGGCAAGGACAATGAAGAGGAAAAGGAAACCTTTTATGGAAGGCTAGAAAATCTAAGCCATAGAGGAAGGAAACAGTGCCAGGCAGAAAATGATCAAACGAAGGACCCCAACTAAGGCGGAACATTACAGAAGAAAAAGCAATATGCAAACAAAAGAAAAGGCAGCAGGAAACAAAGAAGCTAGATAAGCTTCCAGATGACTTAGCAGCCAAACGACAAAACGGTAACGAATTTACCATTACTTAATAACTTAATAATTGTTTCTTATTATTGTAAAACATAGAGAAACAAATGTGTCAATTTGTGTGATTCAAATTTTGAGTAATTTTCAAACAAGGTTTGAATAAATGTTCGCCAGAATGGCAAAACTGTTAATACCGGCTATGATATGTTGGTCTGAATGGATCTACCACTCCTTTACTTAAGTGGATGTCAAACGGAGACTTGACCAGAGACAACATTCTTAGCATATGTCAGCCATAGAAACATGGAGTTGGCTTGGAGAAGCCATTGTGGCATATTGGCTAGAAGAAGCCAAGGTTTTTATTATTACTAATCTAAAAATCTTTGTTAGAGAGAGGTGTCATGACATGATTAGAAACGAAATAACGAATTTAGAAAAATCAATTATCAATAATGAGGCTAACCATGAAAACACTTCAAAACTAGCTAATCACTCTGAATCACTTATTCCAATCACCAGTGCAATAGGAAACTAAGGAGTAATAGTTTACGACAGTTCCTTTAATTGCAGACTAATTGCCTGAAAGAACCTGACTCTTTAACATATTGCAATGTTTTAATAAAACGTTTTTTGGTTTACCCGCCAGCACACATATTTACCAGTTTAATTCGTGGGGTCGATTGTGGTGACATTTTATAGTGTAGATTAATTTATATTTCATGATATGTATTGATGAGTGAAAATGTCTCAAAGTTACTTAGACTTGATAAGGGTGACATGCTTACCAACCTAGCAAATGAATATGGAGTCGTCCGTGCTACAATACATGACATTTTGACATGAACAGGTTTTGCGATAAAGAATTCCCTCTTGCACTCTATCATTAAATACGTGGCAGTAAATGAGAGAATGTGCTTGCTAAGGTTGCGAGGAAGGTTTTTCAATATCTCTCTTATCAGCATACATGCACCCATAGAGGGCAAGGACAATGAAGAGGAAAAGGAAACCTTTTATGGAAGGCTAGAAAATCTAAGCCATAGAGGAAGGAAACAGTGCCAGGCAGAAAATGATCAAACGAAGGACCCCAACTACGGCGGAACATTATAGAAGAAAAAGCAATATGCAAACAAAAGAAAAGGCAGCAGGAAACAAAGAAGCTAGATAAGATTCGAAATGACTTTGCAGCCAAACGACAAAACTGTAACGAATTTACCGTTACTTAATAACTTAATAATTGTTTCTTATTTTTGTAAAACTTAGAGAAACAAATGTTTCAATTTGTGTGATTCAAATTTTGAGTAATTTTCAAACAAGGTTTGAATAAATGTTCGCCAGAATGGCAAAACTGTTAATACCGGCTATGATATGTTGGTCTGAATGGATCTACCACTCCTTTACTTAAGTGGATGTCAAACGGGGACTTGCCAAAGACAACATTCTTAGCATAGGTCAGCCATAGAAACATGGAGTTGGCTTGGAGAAGCCATTGTGGCATATTGGCTAGAAGAAGCCAATGTCTTTATTATTACTAATCTAAAAATCTTTGTTAGAGAGAGGTGTCATGACATGATTAGAAACGAAATAACAAATTTAGAAAAATCAATTATCAATAATGAGGCTAACCATGAAAACACTTCAAAACTAGCTAATCACTCTGAATCACTTATTCCAATCACCAGTGCAATAGCAAACTAAGGAGTAATAGTTTATGACAGTTCCTTTAATTGCAGACTAATTGCCTGAAAGAACCTGACTCTTTAACATATTGCAATGTTTTAATAAAACGTTTTTTGGTTTACCCGCCAGCACACATATTTACCAGTTTAATTCGTGGGGTCGATTGTGGTGACATTTTATAGTGTAGATTAATTTATATTTCATGATATGTATTGATGAGTGAAAATGTCTCAAAGTTACTTAGACTTGATAAGGGTGACATGCTTACCAACCTAGCAAATGAATATGGAGTCGTCCGTGCTACAATACATGACATTTTGACATGAACAGGTTTTGCGATAAAGAATTCCCTCTTGCACTCTAACATTAAATACGTGGCAGTAAATGAGAGAATGTGCTTGCTAAGGTTGCGAGGAAGGTTTTTCAATATCTCTCTTATCAGCATACATGCACCCATAGAGGGCAAGGACAATGAAGAGGAAAAGGAAACCTTTTATGGAAGGCTAGAAAATCTAAGCCATAGAGGAAGGACACAGTGCCAGGCAGAAAATGATCAAACGAAGGACCCCAACTACGGTGGAACATTATAGAAGAAAAAGCAATATGCAAACAAAAGAAAAGGCAGCAGGAAACAAAGAAGCTAGATAAGCTTCGAGATGACTTTTCAGCCAAACGACAAAACGGTAACGAATTTACCTTTACTTAATAACTTAATAATTGTTAATTGTCATTGTAAAACTTAGAGAAACAAATGTTTCAATTTGTGTGATTCAAATATTGAGTAATTTTCAAACAAGGTTTGAATAAATGTTCGCCAGAATGGCAAAACTGTTAATATCGGCTATGATATGTTGGTCTGAATGGATCTACCACTCCTTTACTTAAGTGGATGTTAAACGGGGACTTGACCAAAGACAACATTCTTAGCATAGGTCAGCCATAGAAACATGGAGTTGGCTTGGAGAAGGCAATGTTTTTATTATTACTAATCTAAAAATCTTTGTTAGAGAGAGGTGTCATGACATGATTAGAAACGAAATAACAAATTTAGAAAAATCAATTATCAATAATGAGGCTAACCATGAAAACACTTCAAAACTAGCTAATCACTCTGAATCACTTATTCCAATCACCAGTGCAATAGCAAACTAAGGAGTAATAGTTTACGACAGTTCCTTTAATTGCAGACTAATTGCCTGAAAGAACCTGACTCTTTAACATATTGCAATGTTTTAATAAAAGGTTTTTTGGTTTACCCGCCAGCATACATATTTACCAGTTTAATTCGTGGGGTCGATTGTGGTGACATTTTATAGTGTAGATTAATTTATATTTCATGATATGTATTGATGAGTGAAAATGTCTCAAAGTTACTTAGACTTGATAAGGGTGACATGCTTACCAACCTAGCAAATGAATATGGAGTCGTCCGTGCTACAATACATGACATTTTGACATGAACAGGTTTTGCGATAAAGAATTCCCTCTTGCATTCTAATATTAAATACGTGGCAGTAAATGAGAGAATATGCTTGCTAAGGTTGCGAGGAAGGTTTTTCAATATCTCTCTTATCAGCATACATGCACCCATAGAGGGCAAGGACAATGAAGAGGAAAAGGAAACCTTTTATGGAAGGCTGGAAAATCTAAGCCATAGAGGAAGGAAACAGTGCCAGGCAGAAAATGATCAAACGAAGGACCCCAACTAAGGCGGAACATTACAGAAGAAAAAGCAATATGCAAACAAAAGAAAAGGCAGCAGGAAACAAAGAAGCTAGATAAGCTTCCAGATGACTTTGCAGCCAAACGACAAAACGGTAACGAATTTACCATTACTTAATAACTTAATAATTGTTTCTTATTATTGTAAAACATAGAGAAACAAATGTGTCAATTTGTGTGATTCAAATTTTGAGTAATTTTCAAACAAGGTTTGAATAAATGTTCGCCAGAATGGCAAAACTGTTAATACCGGCTATGATATGTTGGTCTGAATGGATCTACCACTCCTTTACTTAAGTGGATGTCAAACGGGGACTTGACCAAAGACAACATTCTTAGCATAGGTCAGCCATAGAAACATGGAGTTGGCTTGGAGAAGCCATTGTGGCATATTGGCTAGAAGAAGCCAAGGTTTTTATTATTACTAATCTAAAAATCTTTGTTAGAGAGAGGTGTCATGACATGATTAGAAACGAAATAACGAATTTAGAAAAATCAATTATCAATAATGAGGCTAACCATGAAAACACTTCAAAACTAGCTAATCACTCTGAATCACGTATTCCAATCACCAGTGCAATAGGAAACTAAGGAGTAATAGTTTACGACAGTTCCTTTAATTGCAGACTAATTGCCTGAAAGAACCTGACTCTTTAACATATTGCAATGTTTTAATAAAACGTTTTTTGGTTTACCCGCCAGCACACATATTTACCAGTTTAATTCGTGGGGTCGATTGTGGTGACATTTTATAGTGTAGATTAATTTATATTTCATGATATGTATTGATGAGTGAAAATGTCTCAAAGTTACTTAGACTTGATAAGGGTGACATGCTTACCAACCTAGCAAATGAATATGGAGTCGTCCGTGCTACAATACATGACATTTTGACATGAACAGGTTTTGCGATAAAGAATTCCCTCTTGCACTCTATCATTAAATACGTGGCAGTAAATGAGAGAATGTGCTTGCTAAGGTTGCGAGAAAGGTTTTTCAATATCTCTCTTATCAGCATACATGCACCCATAGAGGGCAAGGACAATGAAGAGGAAAAGGAAACCTTTTATGGAAGGCTAGAAAATCTAAGCCATAGAGGAAGGAAACAGTGCCAGGCAGAAAATGATCAAACGAAGGACCCCAACTACGGCGGAACATTATAGAAGAAAAAGCAATATGCAAACAAAAGAAAAGGCAGCAGGAAACAAAGAAGCTAGATAAGATTCGAGATGACTTTGCAGCCAAACGACAAAACGGTTACGAATTTACCGTTAATTAATAACTTAATAATTGTTTCTTATTTTTGTAAAACTTAGAGAAACAAATGTTTCAATTTGTGTGATTCAAATTTTGAGTAATTTTCAAACAAGGTTTGAATAAATGTTCGCCAGAATGGCAAAACTGTTAATACCGGCTATGATATGTTGGTCTGAATGGATCTACCACTCCTTTACTTAAGTGGATGTCAAACGGGGACTTGCCAAAGACAACATTCTTAGCATAGGTCAGCCATAGAAACATGGAGTTGGCTTGGAGAAGCCATTGTGGCATATTGGCTAGAAGAAGCCAATGTCTTTATTATTACTAATCTAAAAATCTTTGTTAGAGAGAGGTGTCATGACATGATTAGAAACGAAATAACAAATTTAGAAAAATCAATTATCAATAATGAGGCTAACCATGAAAACACTTCAAAACTAGCTAATCACTCTGAATCACTTATTCCAATCACCAGTGCAATAGCAAACTAAGGAGTAATAGTTTACGACAGTTCCTTTAATTGCAGACTAATTGCCTGAAAGAACCTGACTCTTTAACATATTGCAATGTTTTAATAAAACGTTTTTTGGTTTACCCGCCAGCACACATATTTACCAGTTTAATTCGTGGGGTCGATTGTGGTGACATTTTATAGTGTAGATTAATTTATATTTCATGATATGTATTGATGAGTGAAAATGTCTCAAAGTTACTTAGACTTGATAAGGGTGACATGCTTACCAACCTAGCAAATGAATACGGAGTCGTCCGTGCTACAATACATGACATTTTGACATGAACAGGTTTTGCGATAAAGAATTCCCCCTTGCACTCTATCATTAAATACGTGGCAGTAAATGAGAGAATGTGCTTGCTAAGGTTGCGAGGAAGGTTTTTCAATATCTCTCTTATCAGCATACATGCACCCATAGAGGGCAAGGACAATGAAGAGGAAAAGGAAACCTTTTATGGAAGGCTAGAAAATCTAAGCCATAGAGGAAGGACACAGTGCCAGGCAGAAAATGATCAAACGAAGGACCCCAACTACGGTGGAATATTATAGAAGAAAAAGCAATATGCAAACAAAAGAAAAGGCAGCAGGAAACAAAGAAGCTAGATAAGCTTCCAGATGACTTTTCAGCCAAACGACAAAACGGTAACGAATTTACCTTTACTTAATAACTTAATAATTGTTAATTGTTATTGTAAAACTTAGAGAAACAAATGTTTCAATTTGTGTGATTCAAATATTGAGTAATTTTCAAACAAGGTTTGAATAAATGTTCGCCAGAATGGCAAAACTGTTAATATCGGCTATGATATGTTGGTCTGAATGGATCTACCACTCCTTTACTTAAGTGGATGTTAAACGGGGACTTGACCAAAGACAACATTCTTAGCATAGGTCAGCCATAGAATCATGGAGTTGGCTTGGAGAAGCCAATGTTTTTATTATTACTAATCTAAAAATCTTTGTTAGAGAGAGGTGTCATGACATGATTAGAAACGAAATAACAAATTTAGAAAAATCAATTATCAATAATGAGGCTAACCATGAAAACACTTCAAAACTAGCTAATCACTCTGAATCACTTATTCCAATCACCAGTGCAATAGCAAACTAAGGAGTAATAGTTTACGACAGTTCCTTTAATTGCAGACTAATTGCCTGAAAGAACCTGACTCTTTAACATATTGCAATGTTTTAATAAAAGGTTTTTTGGTTTACCCGCCAGCATACATATTTACCAGTTTAATTCGTGGGGTCGATTGTGGTGACATTTTATAGTGTAGATTAATTTATATTTCATGATATGTATTGATGAGTGAAAATGTCTCAAAGTTACTTAGACTTGATAAGGGTGACATGCTTACCAACCTAGCAAATGAATACGGAGTCGTCCGTGCTACAATACATGACATTTTGACATGAACAGGTTTTGCGATAAAGAATTCCCCCTTGCACTCTATCATTAAATACGTGGCAGTAAATGAGAGAATGTGCTTGCTAAGGTTGCGAGGAAGGTTTTTCAATATCTCTCTTATCAGCATACATGCACCCATAGAGGGCAAGGACAATGAAGAGGAAAAGGAAACCTTTTATGGAAGGCTAGAAAATCTAAGCCATAGAGGAAGGACACAGTGCCAGGCAGAAAATGATCAAACGAAGGACCCCAACTACGGTGGAATATTATAGAAGAAAAAGCAATATGCAAACAAAAGAAAAGGCAGCAGGAAACAAAGAAGCTAGATAAGCTTCCAGATGACTTTTCAGCCAAACGACAAAACGGTAACGAATTTACCTTTACTTAATAACTTAATAATTGTTAATTGTTATTGTAAAACTTAGAGAAACAAATGTTTCAATTTGTGTGATTCAAATATTGAGTAATTTTCAAACAAGGTTTGAATAAATGTTCGCCAGAATGGCAAAACTGTTAATATCGGCTATGATATGTTGGTCTGAATGGATCTACCACTCCTTTACTTAAGTGGATGTTAAACGGGGACTTGACCAAAGACAACATTCTTAGCATAGGTCAGCCATAGAATCATGGAGTTGGCTTGGAGAAGCCAATGTTTTTATTATTACTAATCTAAAAATCTTTGTTAGAGAGAGGTGTCATGACATGATTAGAAACGAAATAACAAATTTAGAAAAATCAATTATCAATAATGAGGCTAACCATGAAAACACTTCAAAACTAGCTAATCACTCTGAATCACTTATTCCAATCACCAGTGCAATAGCAAACTAAGGAGTAATAGTTTACGACAGTTCCTTTAATTGCAGACTAATTGCCTGAAAGAACCTGACTCTTTAACATATTGCAATGTTTTAATAAAACGTTTTTTGGTTTACCCGCCAGCATACATATTTACCAGTTTAATTCGTGGGGTCGATTGTGGTGACATTTTATAGTGTAGATTAATTTATATTTCATGATATGTATTGATGAGTGAAAATGTCTCAAAGTTACTTAGACTTGATAAGGGTGACATGCTTACCAACCTAGCAAATGAATATGGAGTCGTCCGTGCTACAATACATGACATTTTGACATGAACAGGTTTTGCGATAAAGAATTCCCTCTTGCACTCTAACATTAAATACGTGGCAGTAAATGAGAGAATGTGCTGCCTAAGGTTGCGAGGAAGGTTTTTCAATATCTCTCTTATCAGCATACATGCACCCATAGAGGGCAAGGACAATGAAGAGGAAAAGGAAACCTTTTATGGAAGGCTAGAAAATCTAAGCCATAGAGGAAGGACACAGTGCCAGGCAGAAAATGATCAAACGAAGGACCCCAACTACGGCGGAACATTATAGAAGAAAAAGCAATATGCAAACAAAAGAAAAGGCAGCAGGAAACAAAGAAGCTAGATAAGCTTCCAGATGAGTTTGCAGCCAAACGACAAAACTGTAAAGAATTTACCGTTACTTATTAACTTAATAATTGTTACTTATTATTGTAAAACTTAGAGAAACAGATGTTTCAATTTGTGTGATTCAAATTTTGAGTAATTTTCAAACAAGGTTTGAATAAATGTTCGCCAGAATGGCAAAACTGTTAATACCGGCTATGATATGTTGGTCTGAATGGATCTACCACTCCTTTACTTAAGTGGATGTCAAACGGGGACTTGCCAAAGACAACATTCTTAGCATAGGTCAGCCATAGAAACATGGAGTTGGCTTGGAGAAGCCATTGTGGCATATTGGCTAGAAGAAGCCAATGTCTTTATTATTACTAATCTAAAAATCTTTGTTAGAGAGAGGTGTCATGACATGATTAGAAACGAAATAACAAATTTAGAAAAA
Source organism: Arma custos (assembly GCA_037127475.1). NCBI lineage: Eukaryota > Metazoa > Arthropoda > Insecta > Hemiptera > Pentatomidae > Arma > Arma custos. Next base: position 32,863,878 of record CM073761.1, on the reverse strand, counting down.
TCAATTATCAATAATGAGGCTAACCATGAAAACACTTCAAAACTAGCTAATCACTATGAATCACTTATTCCAATCACCAGTGCAATAGCAAACTAAGGAGTAATAGTTTACGACAGTTCCTTTAATTGCAGACTAATTGCCTGAAAGAACCTGACTCTTTAACATATTGCAATGTTTTAATAAAACGTTTTTTGGTTTACCCGCCAGCACACATATTTACCAGTTTAATTCGTGGGGTCGATTGTGGTGACATTTTATAGTGTAGATTAATTTATATTTCATGATATGTATTGATGAGTGAAAATGTCTCAAAGTTACTTAGACTTGATAAGGGTGACATGCTTACCAACCTAGCAAATGAATACGGAGTCGTCCGTGCTACAATACATGACATTTTGACATGAGCAGGTTTTGCGATAAAGAATTCCCCCTTGCACTCTATCATTAAATACGTGGCAGTAAATGAGAGAATGTGCTTGCTAAGGTTGCGAGGAAGGTTTTTCAATATCTCTCTTATCAGCATACATGCACCCATAGAGGGCAAGGACAATGAAGAGGAAAAGGAAACCTTTTATGGAAGGCTAGAAAATCTAAGCCATAGAGGAAGGACACAGTGCCAGGCAGAAAATGATCAAACGAAGGACCCCAACTACGGTGGAATATTATAGAAGAAAAAGCAATATGCAAACAAAAGAAAAGGCAGCAGGAAACAAAGAAGCTAGATAAGCTTCCAGATGACTTTTCAGCCAAACGACAAAACGGTAACGAATTTACCTTTACTTAATAACTTAATAATTGTTAATTGTTATTGTAAAACTTAGAGAAACAAATGTTTCAATTTGTGTGATTCAAATATTGAGTAATTTTCAAACAAGGTTTGAATAAATGTTCGCCAGAATGGCAAAACTGTTAATATCGGCTATGATATGTTGGTCTGAATGGATCTACCACTCCTTTACTTAAGTGGATGTTAAACGGGGACTTGACCAAAGACAACATTCTTAGCATAGTTCAGCCATAGAATCATGGAGTTGGCTTGGAGAAGCCAATGTTTTTATTATTACTAATCTAAAAATCTTTGTTAGAGAGAGGTGTCATGACATGATTAGAAACGAAATAACAAATTTAGAAAAATCAATTATCAATAATGAGGCTAACCATGAAAACACTTCAAAACTAGCTAATCACTCTGAATCACTTATTCCAATCACCAGTGCAATAGCAAACTAAGGAGTAATAGTTTACGACAGTTCCTTTAATTGCAGACTAATTGCCTGAAAGAACCTGACTCTTTAACATATTGCAATGTTTTAATAAAAGGTTTTTTGGTTTACCCGCCAGCATACATATTTACCAGTTTAATTCGTGGGGTCGATTGTGGTGACATTTTATAGTGTAGATTAATTTATATTTCATGATATGTATTGATGAGTGAAAATGTCTCAAAGTTACTTAGACTTGATAAGGGTGACATGCTTACCAACCTAGCAAATGAATACGGAGTCGTCCGTGCTACAATACATGACATTTTGACATGAACAGGTTTTGCGATAAAGAATTCCCCCTTGCACTCTATCATTAAATACGTGGCAGTAAATGAGAGAATGTGCTTGCTAAGGTTGCGAGGAAGGTTTTTCAATATCTCTCTTATCAGCATACATGCACCCATAGAGGGCAAGGACAATGAAGAGGAAAAGGAAACCTTTTATGGAAGGCTAGAAAATCTAAGCCATAGAGGAAGGACACAGTGCCAGGCAGAAAATGATCAAACGAAGGACCCCAACTACGGTGGAATATTATAGAAGAAAAAGCAATATGCAAACAAAAGAAAAGGCAGCAGGAAACAAAGAAGCTAGATAAGCTTCCAGATGACTTTTCAGCCAAACGACAAAACGGTAACGAATTTACCTTTACTTAATAACTTAATAATTGTTAATTGTTATTGTAAAACTTAGAGAAACAAATGTTTCAATTTGTGTGATTCAAATATTGAGTAATTTTCAAACAAGGTTTGAATAAATGTTCGCCAGAATGGCAAAACTGTTAATATCGGCTATGATATGTTGGTCTGAATGGATCTACCACTCCTTTACTTAAGTGGATGTTAAACGGGGACTTGACCAAAGACAACATTCTTAGCATAGGTCAGCCATAGAATCATGGAGTTGGCTTGGAGAAGCCAATGTTTTTATTATTACTAATCTAAAAATCTTTGTTAGAGAGAGGTGTCATGACATGATTAGAAACGAAATAACAAATTTAGAAAAATCAATTATCAATAATGAGGCTAACCATGAAAACACTTCAAAACTAGCTAATCACTCTGAATCACTTATTCCAATCACCAGTGCAATAGCAAACTAAGGAGTAATAGTTTACGACAGTTCCTTTAATTGCAGACTAATTGCCTGAAAGAACCTGACTCTTTAACATATTGCAATGTTTTAATAAAACGTTTTTTGGTTTACCCGCCAGCATACATATTTACCAGTTTAATTCGTGGGGTCGATTGTGGTGACATTTTATAGTGTAGATTAATTTATATTTCATGATATGTATTGATGAGTGAAAATGTCTCAAAGTTACTTAGACTTGATAAGGGTGACATGCTTACCAACCTAGCAAATGAATATGGAGTCGTCCGTGCTACAATACATGACATTTTGACATGAACAGGTTTTGCGATAAAGAATTCCCTCTTGCACTCTAACATTAAATACGTGGCAGTAAATGAGAGAATGTGCTGCCTAAGGTTGCGAGGAAGGTTTTTCAATATCTCTCTTATCAGCATACATGCACCCATAGAGGGCAAGGACAATGAAGAGGAAAAGGAAACCTTTTATGGAAGGCTAGAAAATCTAAGCCATAGAGGAAGGACACAGTGCCAGGCAGAAAATGATCAAACGAAGGACCCCAACTACGGCGGAACATTATAGAAGAAAAAGCAATATGCAAACAAAAGAAAAGGCAGCAGGAAACAAAGAAGCTAGATAAGCTTCCAGATGAGTTTGCAGCCAAACGACAAAACTGTAAAGAATTTACCGTTACTTATTAACTTAATAATTGTTACTTATTATTGTAAAACTTAGAGAAACAGATGTTTCAATTTGTGTGATTCAAATTTTGAGTAATTTTCAAACAAGGTTTGAATAAATGTTCGCCAGAATGGCAAAACTGTTAATACCGGCTATGATATGTTGGTCTGAATGGATCTACCACTCCTTTACTTAAGTGGATGTCAAACGGAGACTTGACCAGAGACAACATTCTTAGCATATGTCAGCCATAGAAACATGGAGTTGGCTTGGAGAAGCCATTGTGGCATATTAGCTAGAAGAAGCCAAGGTTTTTATTATTACTAATCTAAAAATCTTTGTTAGAGAGAGGTGTCATGACATGATTAGAAACGAAATAACAAATTTTGAAAAATCAACTATCAATAATGAGGCTAACCATGAAAACACTTCAAAACTAGCTAATCACTCTGAATCACTTATTCCAATCACCAGTACAATAGCAAACTAAGGAGTAATAGTTTACGACAGTTCCTTTAATTGCAGACTATTTGCCTGAAAGAACCTGACTCTTTAACATATTGCAATGTTTTAATAAAAGGTTTTTTGGTTTACCCGCCAGCATACATATTTACCAGTTTAATTCGTGGGGTCGATTGTGGTGACATTTTATAGTGTAGATTAATTTATATTTCATGATATGTATTGATGAGTGAAAATGTCTCAAAGTTACTTAGACTTGATAAGGGTGACATGCTTACCAACCTAGCAAATGAATATGGAGTCGTCCGTGCTACAATACATGACATTTTGACATGAACAGGTTTTGCGATAAAGAATTCCCTCTTGCACTCTATCATTAAATGCGTGGCAGTAAATGAGAGAATGTGCTTGCTAAGGTTGCGAGGAAGGTTTTTCAATATCTCTCTTATCAGCATACATGCACCCATAGAGGGCAAGGACAATGAAGAGGAAAAGGAAACCTTTTATGGAAGGCTAGAAAATCTAAGCCATAGAGGAAGGAAACAGTGCCAGGCAGAAAATGATCAAACGAAGGACCCCATCTACGGCGGAACATTATAGAAGAAAAAGCAATATGCAAACAAAAGAAAAGGCAGCAGGAAACAAAGAAGCTAGATAAGATTCGAGATGACTTTGCAGCCAAACGACAAAACGGTTACGAATTTACCGTTACTTAATAACTTAATAATTGTTTCTTATTTTTGTAAAACTTAGAGAAACAAATGTTTCAATTTGTGTGATTCAAATTTTGAGTAATTTTCAAACAAGGTTTGAATAAATGTTCGCCAGAATGGCAAAACTGTTAATACCGGCTATGATATGTTGGTCTGAATGGATCTACCACTCCTTTACTTAAGTGGATGTCAAACGGGGACTTGCCAAAGACAACATTCTTAGCATAGGTCAGCCATAGAAACATGGAGTTGGCTTGGAGAAGCCATTGTGGCATATTGGCTAGAAGAAGCCAATGTCTTTATTATTACTAATCTAAAAATCTTTGTTAGAGAGAGGTGTCATGACATGATTAGAAACGAAATAACAAATTTAGAAAAATCAATTATCAATAATGAGGCTAACCATGAAAACACTTCAAAACTAGCTAATCACTCTGAATCACTTATTCCAATCACCAGTGCAATAGGAAACTAAGGAGTAATAGTTTACGACAGTTCCTTTAATTGCAGACTAATTGCCTGAAAGAACCTGACTCTTTAACATATTGCAATGTTTTAATAAAACGTTTTTTGGTTTACCCGCCAGCACACATATTTACCAGTTTAATTCGTGGGGTCGATTGTGGTGACATTTTATAGTGTAGATTAATTTATATTTCATGATATGTATTGATGAGAGAAAATGTCTCAAAGTTACTTAGACTTGATAAGGGTGACATGCTTACCAACCTAGCAAATGAATATGGAGTCGTCCGTGCTACAATACATGACATTTTGACATGAACAGGTTTTGCGATAAAGAATTCCCTCTTGCACTCTAACATTAAATACGTGGCAGTAAATGAGAGAATGTGCTTGCTAAGGTTGCGAGGAAGGTTTTTCAATATCTCTCTTATCAGCATACATGCACCCATAGAGGGCAAGGACAATGAAGAGGAAAAGGAAACCTTTTATGGAAGGCTAGAAAATCTAAGCCATAGAGGAAGGACACAGTGCCAGGCAGAAAATGATCAAACGAAGGACCCCAACTACGGTGGAACATTATAGAAGAAAAAGCAATATGCAAACAAAAGAAAAGGCAGCAGGAAACAAAGAAGCTAGATAAGCTTCGAGATGACTTTGCAGCCAAACGACAAAACGGTAACGAATTTACCTTTACTTAATAACTTAATAATTGTTAATTGTCATTGTAAAACTTAGAGAAACAAATGTTTCAATTTGTGTGATTCAAATATTGAGTAATTTTCAAACAAGGTTTGAATAAATGTTCGCCAGAATGGCAAAACTGTTAATATCGGCTATGATATGTTGGTCTGAATGGATCTACCACTCCTTTACTTAAGTGGATGTTAAACGGGGACTTGACCAAAGACAACATTCTTAGCATAGGTCAGCCATAGAAACATGGAGTTGGCTTGGAGAAGCCAATGTTTTTATTATTACTAATCTAAAAATCTTTGTTAGAGAGAGGTGTCATGACATGATTAGAAACGAAATAACAAATTTAGAAAAATCAATTATCAATAATGAGGCTAACCATGAAAACACTTCAAAACTAGCTAATCACTCTGAATCACTTATTCCAATCACCAGTGCAATAGCAAACTAAGGAGTAATAGTTTACGACAGTTCCTTTAATTGCAGACTAATTGCCTGAAAGAACCTGACTCTTTAACATATTGCAATGTTTTAATAAAACGTTTTTTGGTTTACCCGCCAGTACACATATTTACCAGTTTAATTCGTGGGGTCGATTGTGGTGACATTTTATAGTGTAGATTAATTTATATTTCATGATATGTATTGATGAGAGAAAATGTCTCAAAGTTACTTAGACTTGATAAGGGTGACATGCTTACCAACCTAGCAAATGAATATGGAGTCGTCCGTGCTACAATACATGACATTTTGACATGAACAGGTTTTGCGATAAAGAATTCCCTCTTGCACTCTAACATTAAATACGTGGCAGTAAATGAGAGAATGTGCTGACTAAGGTTGCGAGGAAGGTTTTTCAATATCTCTCTTATCAGCATACATGCACCCATAGAGGGCAAGGACAATGAAGAGGAAAAGGAAACCTTTTATGGAAGGCTGGAAAATCTAAGCCATAGAGGAAGGAAACAGTGCCAGGCAGAAAATGATCAAACGAAGGACCCCAACTAAGGCGGAACATTACAGAAGAAAAAGCAATATGCAAACAAAAGAAAAGGCAGCAGGAAACAAAGAAGCTAGATAAGCTTCCAGATGACTTTGCAGCCAAACGACAAAATGGTAACGAATTTACCATTACTTAATAACTTAATAATTGTTTCTTATTATTGTAAAACATAGAGAAACAAATGTGTCAATTTGTGTGATTCAAATTTTGAGTAATTTTCAAACAAGGTTTGAATAAATGTTCGCCAGAATGGCAAAACTGTTAATACCGGCTATGATATGTTGGTCTGAATGGATCTACCACTCCTTTACTTAAGTGGATGTCAAACGGGGACTTGACCAAAGACAACATTCTTAGCATAGGTCAGCCATAGAAACATGGAGTTGGCTTGGAGAAGCCATTGTGGCATATTGGCTAGAAGAAGCCAAGGTTTTTATTATTACTAATCTAAAAATCTTTGTTAGAAAGAGGTGTCATGACATGATTAGAAACGAAATAACGAATTTAGAAAAATCAATTATCAATAATGAGGCTAACCATGAAAACACTTCAAAACTAGCTAATCACTCTGAATCAGATATTCCAATCACCAGTGCAATAGGAAACTAAGGAGTAATAGTTTACGACAGTTCCTTTAATTGCAGACTAATTGCCTGAAAGAACCTGACTCTTTAACATATTGCAATGTTTTAATAAAACGTTTTTTGGTTTACCCGCCAGCACACATATTTACCAGTTTAATTCGTGGGGTCGATTGTGGTGACATTTTATAGTGTAGATTAATTTATATTTCATGATATGTATTGATGAGTGAAAATGTCTCAAAGTTACTTAGACTTGATAAGGGTGACATGCTTACCAACCTAGCAAATGAATATGGAGTCGTCCGTGCTACAATACATGACATTTTGACATGAACAGGTTTTGCGATAAAGAATTCCCTCTTGCACTCTATCATTAAATACGTGGCAGTAAATGAGAGAATGTGCTTGCTAAGGTTGCGAGAAAGGTTTTTCAATATCTCTCTTATCAGCATACATGCACCCATAGAGGGCAAGGACAATGAAGAGGAAAAGGAAACCTTTTATGGAAGGCTAGAAAATCTAAGCCATAGAGAAAGCAAACAGTGCCAGGCAGAAAATGATCAAACGAAGGACCCCAACTAAGGCGGAACATTACAGAAGAAAAAGCAATATGCAAACAAAAGAAAAGGCAGCAGGAAACAAAGAAGCTAGATAAGATTCGAGATGACTTTGCAGCCAAACGACAAAACGGTTACGAATTTACCGTTACTTAATAACTTAATAATTGTTTCTTATTATTGTAAAACTTAGAGAAACAAATGTTTCAATTTGTGTGATTCAAATTTTGAGTAATTTTCAAACAAGGTTTGAATAAATGTTCGCCAGAATGGCAAAACTGTTAATACCGGCTATGATATGTTGGTCTGAATGGATGTACCACTCCTTTACTTAAGTGGATGTCAAACGGGGACTTGCCAAAGACAACATTCTTAGCATAGGTCAGCCATAGAAACATGGAGTTGGCTTGGAGAAGCCATTGTGGCATAATGGCTAGAAGAAGCCAATGTCTTTATTATTACTAATCTAAAAATCTTTGTTAGAGAGAGGTGTCATGACATGATTAGAAAAAAAATAACGAATTTAGAAAAATCAATTATCAATAATGAGGCTAACCATGAAAACACTTCAAAACTAGCTAATCACTCTGAATCACTTATTCCAATCACCAGTGCAATAGCAAACTAAGGAGTAATAGTTTACGACAGTTCCTTTAATTGCGGACTAATTGCCTGAAAGAACCTGACTCTTTAACATATTGCAATGTTTTAATAAAACGTTTTTTGGTTTACCCGCCAGCATACATATTTATCAGTTTAATTCGTGGGGTCAATTGTGGTGACATTTTATAGTGTAGATTAATTTATATTTCATGATATGTATTGATGAGTGAAAATGTCTCAAAGTTACTTAGACTTGATAAGGGTGACATGCTTACCAACCTAGCAAATGAATACGGAGTCGTCCGTGCTACAATACATGACATTTTGACATGAGCAGGTTTTGCGATAAAGAATTCCCTCTTGCACTCTATCATTAAATACGTGGCAGTAAATGAGAGAATGTGCTTGCTAAGGTTGCGAGGAAGGTTTTTCAATATCTCTCTTATCAGCATACATGCACCCATAGAGGGCAAGGACAATGAAGAGGAAAAGGAAACCTTTTATGGAAGGCTAGAAAATCTAAGCCATAGAGGAAGGACACAGTGCCAGGCAGAAAATGATCAAACGAAGGACCCCAACTACGGTGGAACATTATAGAAGAAAAAGCAATATGCAAACAAAAGAAAAGGCAGCAGGAAACAAAGAAGCTAGATAAGCTTCGAGATGACTTTTCAGCCAAACGACAAAACGGTAACGAATTTACCTTTACTTAATAACTTAATAATTGTTAATTGTTATTGTAAAACTTAGAGAAACAAATGTTTCAATTTGTGTGATTCAAATATTGAGTAATTTTCAAACAAGGTTTGAATAAATGTTCGCCAGAATGGCAAAACTGTTAATATCGGCTATGATATGTTGGTCTGAATGGATCTACCACTCCTTTACTTAAGTGGATGTTAAACGGGGACTTGACCAAAGACAACATTCTTAGCATAGGTCAGCCATAGAAACATGGAGTTGGCTTGGAGAAGCCAATGTTTTTATTATTACTAATCTAAAAATCTTTGTTAGAGAGAGGTGTCATGACATGATTAGAAACGAAATAACAAATTTGGAAAAATCAATTATCAATAATGAGGCTAACCATGAAAACACTTCAAAACTAGCTAATCACTCTGAATCACTTATTCCAATCACCAGTGCAATAGCAAACTAAGGAGTAATAGTTTATGACAGTTCCTTTAATTGCAGACTAATTGCCTGAAAGAACCTGACTCTTTAACATATTGCAATGTTTTAATAAAAGGTTTTTTGGTTTACCCGCCAGCATACATATTTACCAGTTTAATTCGTGGGGTCGATTGTGGTGACATTTTATAGTGTAGATTAATTTATATTTCATGATATGTATTGATGAGTGAAAATGTCTCAAAGTTACTTAGACTTGATAAGGGTGACATGCTTACCAACCTAGCAAATGAATATGGAGTCGTCCGTGCTACAATACATGACATTTTGACATGAACAGGATTTGCGATAAAGAATTCCCTCTTGCACTCTAACATTAAATACGTGGCAGTAAATGAGAGAATGTGCTGACTAAGGTTGCGAGAAGGTTTTTCAATATCTCTCTTATCAGCATACATGCACCCATAGAGGGCAAGGACAATGAAGAGGAAAAGGAAACCTTTTATGGAAGGCTAAAAAATCTAAGCCATAGAGGAAGGACACAGTGCCAGGCAGAAAATGATCAAACGAAGGACCCCAACTACGGCGGAACATTATAGAAGAAAAAGCAATATGCAAACAAAAGAAAAGGCAGCAGGAAACAAAGAAGCTAGATAAGCTTCCAGATGAGTTTGCAGCCAAACGACAAAATGGTAACGAATTTACCGTTACTTATTAACTTAATAATTGTTACTTATTATTGTAAAACTTAGAGAAACAGATGTTTCAATTTGTGTGATTCAAATTTTGAGTAATTTTCAAACAAGGTTTGAATAAATGTTCGCCAGAATGGCAAAACTGTTAATACCGGCTATGATATGTTGGTCTGAATGGATCTACCACTCCTTTACTTAAGTGGATGTCAAACGGGGACTTGACCAAAGACAACATTCTTAGCATAGGTCAGCCATAGGAACATGGAGTTGGCTTGGAGAAGCCATTGTGGCATATTGGCTAGAAGAAGCCAAGGTTTTTATTATTACTAATCTAAAAATCTTTGTTAGAGAGAGGTGTCATGACATGATTAGAAACGAAATAACAAATTTAGAAAAATCAATTATCAATACTGAGGCTAACCATGAAAACACCTTAAAACTAGCTAATCACTCTGAATCACTTATTCCAATCACCAGTGCAATAGGAAACTAAGGAGTAATAGTTTACGACAGTTCCTTCAATTGCAGACTAATTGCCTGAAGGAACCTGGTCCTGAAAGGAATCGTAAGGTTTTATTTGCAAAATAAAACGTTTTGTGGTTTACCCGCCTGCATACATATTTGCTTGTTTAATTTGTTTTGTCGATTGTGGTGACATTGTATAGGGTAGATTAATTTATATTTCATGATATGTATTGATGAGTGAAAATGTCTCAGTGCTAAATTATGACGGATGATGAAATAGTCGAAGACGTGACGAGCAGAGATGAAAATGAAGACGGCGACGACGAGAGAGAGGAAGGGGCCTGCCTGCCCACTGTGATTAAAGATGCTGCCATGGATACATTTGCAACTTCAGTGAAGTGGGCGGAAGAAAATAATGTGTCTGCTAGTGACATTCTTGTTTTGAAAAGGCTTCAAGAGAAGGTGTTGGAAGTGTCTTTTCAAGCTAAGAAACAAAAGAAAATTGACAGTTTTTTTACTCCAATGGAATAAGGCTACAGATACTGTGCTGCACCGTAAGTTGAAGGTTATGTTTACTTTTAGCTTTTTAGTGCGGTACTATTGACATTTGATTTATTATAGATCAATTTTGATTAGTTGTTGATTCTTTTATATATTAAACAATAGTTTGGAATTGTACAAGTCCATCAAAACACGTATTTTGTGCATTTAAATGTTTATATTAATGAGCTTCCAGTAATCCAGCGTTTTCACTAATCCGGCAGTACCCTGGTCCGATATCTGAGTGAGTCTACTGTATACAACATCAGATATTGTGTGGTATTTCTATTGAAAATGATCTTAGTTTCTCACAGAGAGATATGAAAGAGAAGATTTTATATTTAAGAAGATGTATCAAGGAAATGTATTTGAAAATTGAACTTTGTAAAGATGGAAAAGATCTAAAACATTGAAAGAAGTAACTAACAGCAACTTTGCAGAAACTATTGAAAAATTATTGACGAAAAAAATAAGACCTATTAAGCCACTAAGAGAAGGAAATGACACGAAAAATAAAATAGATGATGTAGCTGGAGATATGCATCAAGACAAAATAATGATAATATAGAATAAAACTGCCTGTCAAGTCAATCAAAATTGGTCTAATAATTTTAATATAAATATTGAATCGAAAATAATTTCATTTAACACAGATGGGTTTGCGAATAAACTTATTTAAGGCTCTTTTATAAATTTACGAAACAATGTAATATAATAGCTCTGTATGAAACACTCTTATTTAAGCCTGAAAATTTAAAATAAGAGAAACATTTTGATTATTTCAATTTAATATGAATCAAAGGTAATAAAACTAATAAGAAAAGTAATGCAAGTAGTAATGTCTAGGTAGGTATTAAGAATTATTACTAACTAATTAGTTATAAAGAATTATTCAGCTGTTAACAATTCTACATACAATTTAATCATATTAGATAAGTGAGACTTGATTGAGATACAGAAGGCTGATTAATTTTTTTTTTATTGTAAATTAATAAAATTATTGATTGTATGAAAAAGACTTCTAAATTATTAAATTTTCTTTCACTATTACGTAAAGTATGTTCTTGTAAGTGAGATAAATGTGAAATCACAGGAGAGGCAAATAATTCCAGAACATATTTCTCAGTAAAAATGTTTAGTGAAGTTTAGGAGAAAATCTAAAAATACAATTAGGAATAATAGAGGTATATCTTTTTTAGAAGTGTGTGATGATATTAAAGAACTATTAATATAAAACGAGCATACAGATGGTTATCCCAATGGTGATTTCTCAATTCAGGGAGAGGTAGCACCGTCATCAATATTTGTTGGGCCTCAGTTTTCAATCTGAAACATACAAAAGACTTTAAAGTTGTCTCTAAAATTTATACTCATCATATGCCTTATGAAGTAACAATGGAATTTGGGCAAGGGTTACACTAAATTATTCTATTTAGGATCAAATGATGAATAAAAAGAACTGATTATGAAAAAACTCATGAGAATTACAAAACCTTTAAAGTAAAATTTAAATACGCTAAAGATGAAAAAGATCTCGAGGCATTAATAAAGCAGTTCGGGGCTAGAAATTTCATTGTTGAATGTAATCGAAACTAAAATTTCGACATTATTTTAAATAGTTGTTGAATCATAAGTGGAACTAATGTTTTATGCTACCCCCTTATAGGGAAAACCCTGAGCTTAATAAAGTGCTATGTATTGTACCAGGCAGTATTATAAAAATAAATATATATTTGCACAATGAGCATATGATCATTGGCAAGAAATAGGTCACTCAGGTAGAATGGTTCAAGATGGGTCAACAAATAACAAAGAGAGAATCCAAGACTCCATCTTTAGGAAGACACTCTCTGAAAAGATCACGAAGAGGAAGGAAGCCGGCGAAGGAGGTGGACACGGAAGAAGAAGGGCGGCGATCGATGCTGGTGCAGAAGAATCCTAAGGTGGTTAGACCAAGACCTTACCTATAGAAATAATCTACGCCTGTTTCACAGATAAATCGTAATTTAAGTTCTTTATGTATTTTATGGCAATCCTCTATTACATCTGAATGATTAAGTGTACTTCTCAATGTATATATTAAATCATTAATCGTATTTCACATTGTATTAATAAAGTATATTCATTATAATTCTTTTGGTGCTTACTTAATCCAGATGCACTATGTACTTATGAATAATATGTTGATGGTTTAATTAGTTAGTAAATTAGTAAACGCACAACCAACCTATGGAAAATAATCCAATTAACCGTTTACTGACCATAGATACCAACCGTTTATGGAACATAGATTTCTTTTTAAAAAGAGTGACCGAAATCGACTCCACAAATTTTTGAAATCGTAGTTGTAGTAGTGTTAGCAATTGGTCAATTTTTCTTTTTTTCCCGCTAAGTTTTTAAAAACTACGATTATGAATCCATTAATTTTTATATATTATTAGGAATGTATCAGAAGCAATTTAAAATTAAATTTATCACAATAAGTTGATTTCGTAAATTGACTTATATATTGATTAGACCCCTCAACAAGCCATTGTTACCAATTGGGAACATTAAAAAAAAAATGTACAAAAACAATTTTTTTTTTGTAATGATCAATAAAATGTTTAAAGATAAAAATAAGAAAGAAAATACTAAGAACAAAAATTAAAAAATTCAATGGGAAATGAGTTTGGTCTATAATGGGTTAAGAATAAAGCTAGGAAGTTTAAAGACATAATAATGTTACCTGCGGGGCTCTTCTCTTTGAACCTATGGACACCTAAAATGGGCTGGGTGAGGCCAGGGTATAGTCGGGGGCATTTAGGGAAACTGGGTGAAGAAATAAACCTAAATATATTGAAATAAAAATTACATTCAACTACTATTAATAAGGCATTAGTAGAAAAACAATTACAAATTTAATCCGAAATTCCCAGTCAACAAAATAAAAATAAAAATCTAATTTAACATAAGATTCACCATCAATAATCGTACTAAATAATAACATACAAGCTAAAATCATACACTAGATTCTGCATCGATAGTGATAATCCCTAAAACCTTCTTATTCTTTCGCATCACCCTTGCGGTGCCTTTCAGCATAGGGGAGCGTTTAACCAGGATTGCCACTCTTCCCTGTTCCTAGGTAGGTTCCTCGCCTGGTGGATATTTTTGCCTCTTTTCCTGCATAAACGTTCGACATATTCCAGATAGGACATTCTAGGGCGTCCTCGTGGTCTTCTACCTTCAGGGACGTAGTCCATCGTCTTCAATGGGTCCCTGTAGTCCTCCATCCTCAGAACATGTCCAAACCATTTTAATTGGCGGGACTCGAGCATCTCCGTCATTGCCACGATCCTGAGTTCCTCCCTGATCATTTCATTGCGGATACGATCTCTTCTTGTTTTTCCTGCGATGCTTCGAAGAAATTTCATCTCTGCAGCCGTGATTCTACTCTCCAGCCTGTCCGTTAGTATCCAACTTTCGGCACCATACAGGAGCACAGGTAGATATACCGACTTGAAGATGTTGAGCTTCACTTTTCTGCCTACTTCTCCCTTCCCAACAACAGCATTACAGATCTGGTAGTAGACCGAGTTTTCTTTGTTTATCCTGTTTGAGATTTCAAAGTCTGATTTCCCAGTACCGTTCATTACTGCTCCGAGGTAGGTGAAGTCCATGACTGCTTCATCTCTCCTCCGTTGCAGTATATATGGATTTCTTCCTGTACCCTTTCTACTTGCAAGATCTTGCTCTTGCCGGTGCTGATCTGCATACCTTTCCTACGGAGCTCTTCATCCCATTCATTCACGGCTTGCTGTAACTTTTCTGTGGAGTCTGGAATGAGAACAATATCATCCGCATAAAGCAGAAGCTGAATCACTACAGGCAGAAGGTTTCTTCGGTCCAGGAACGTCCTAAAACCACTAATAAAATAATAATTTCAACCTAAAACATGATCCATCATCTCTAACCACAATTCCATATGCACTAATAACAATTACAACTTAAACATTCACCATCAGTAATCATTATCTCATAACCGCTAATAAAATAATAACTCTCATTTAAAACAAGTTCCCTCTTCTCTTTAAATATAAGATTCCCATCTTTTTTGTGGCCGAAATGCGATGAACGACAAAGAAAATATATAACTGGCTTCACCCCAAATCTAGTCTGACCACAGTATAAAGAAAATTTCCTACCTTCCTTCTGTCTTCTTGCTCAGGTCCCGATACTTTTCACCGATACCAGTTGTTTGAGAAACCTCGAAATAGTTAATGGACCTTTCGATGAGAGCCCCGAAATATGTTTGGGAAATAACACTGATTCGATTACCAGATCGCATGTCATTCTTATGAAACCGTTTATTGAAACAAACAACATAAATCACTTTTATGAATTAAACAACTAATAATTTTGATAATAGAAAATAATCCAAAGAATGATTAAAACAAGAAAACAATTTCATCGTTTTTATAGTGAGAAAAATGAAGTTACAAATACTAACCAAATTATAAACAAGTAATTAATATCAAAAGAAAACAATTATTATTCAATCCTACGATAATAAATTTAAGTCCATTAATTCACAAATAAAAAAATGTGCAAACAAAGTCTATTAAAAAATAATAAAGGTTTATCACGTTTTGTAGCTGAAACGATATAAATAAAAAACTCTTATCTGTCTGTCGCAGTAGATTCTCGTAGATAGTCCATTCTCGGCAGGGCAAGCTGGGTGTTTGAGACAACAGAGGATTTTCATCGCGAGGCGACGAAAAATGTCCATGAATTTTCCTCAGCAGGGTGAGAGAAAATGTCCACAATTCCTTGCTCCAATAGGGCGAGCGAGGATCAAAATATCGGGTCGGTTCGAAGTGGTCGAACCGACTGACAAAACAACACTGTCCTTTGGTTGAACTTGAACTGCACTGGGGCAGCGAATTAGACTAGTTGAAGTCCACCAAACAACTACACTATTGTTTATAATGTGCACTCACTCGGGCCAACACTGTTTGGATTATATTGACGAAATAAACAATAGCCGATCGAATCCACAGTCGGCATGTCTTTTTTTTTTCTTAAATTTAAAATAAAATTAACCTATTATATTTAATTTAAACAATTATAAAAACAGAATAATAAACAAATAATAACAATATAAAAAATAAATATTTACATTATTATATTTACAAAAAAAGGTAAAAATAAAATAAAAGGAAAAATGTTCTTTTCTTTTACAAAATACTTGCTTTGTCAACGATTAAAATAAAATACTCTTTTATAAAACAAATGAACTACCTGGCCTTAACACACCGCCCACCAAAAATTTTGTCCGCGCACAAAAATTTAACAGAAAACCATACCTCATTCAGGGGAAAGTAATGGTGCTAATTTTGTGACCGGACGAATAAATTCGCCGTTTGCCATTTTAATTCGTACCACTCGAACTATCCCATCACTACCCGGAAAGACCTCCACTACTCTTCCGGTTGGCCATTGCAACGGGGGTACGTTAGGTTCCCTTAGTAGGACTAAGTCATTTAATCCAATATTGTCCCCCTTATTGGTCCACTTAACTCTCTGCTGAAGACTGTTCAAATAATCACGCCTCCATCTCTTCCAAAGGTCCTGAGTACATTTTTGCAAAAGTTGCCACCGCGACAACCGGTTAGTTGGAGTACCACTACAATCAGGCTCTGGGATAGCTAACAAAGAAGTGCCTATAATAAAGTGTCCCGGGGTTAAAACGTCCAGATCGTCAGGAGAAGACGACATTGGGTAAAGGGGTCTCGAATTCAAGACAGCTTCTATTTTTATAACAAGAGTGTTCATCTCTTTGAAGGTTAGGACATGGTCAAACAAATGATGTTTGAAGGATTTTACCCCGGCTTCCCATATACCTCCAAAATGAGGAGCCGAAAGGGGGTTAAATTCCCATTCTACCCTTAAGGATTGAAGATGAGATCTAGGGCTGTTTTGAATTTCCATGCGAGATAGCCATCCATAAAGATCCTTCAGATATCTGTCGGCACCGATGAAATTCGTAGCGTTGTCGGATAGAATTTTGAAGGGTAATCCTCGTCAGGAAACGAATCTATTGAGGCAAGCAATGAATGCATCGGACGTCAGTTGTGTCACAAGCTCCAGATGTACTGCTCGGGTGCTCAAGCAGACGAACAAGCAGACGTAAGATTTTTGTTTTATACTTTTGCGTTTTTTAGACTCCTTTGTGATAAACGGACCACAATAGTCTACACCTGTTATAACAAACGGTCTTCCTTGTTCAAATCTCAACGGTAGAAGATCAGCCATAGGAGGAGTAAAATTTTTTGAGCGAAACCTGTAACAAGTACTGCATTTGTGAACTCTGTGGCGATTTATCCTTCGATCTGAAACGACCCAGTAATTTCGTTGCAGCAGTTGCGGACCGGGGTGGATACAATCTATGGTAATGGTCAATTAATACTTCAGTCAAGTGTGCCTTCTGAGGAAGTAAAATGGGGTGTCTTGCATTGTAGGGCAAGGGACTATTCCTTAAGCAAATCAAACAAACCCTCTGGCCTTAACACCAGTCTTTAACTCTAACCAGCCCATCTCCCTCCGGAAGAACCAGTCCTCAACCTCTACTCTCGAAAACGGTCGGGTATTTCAAGGCTTATTCGAGCTGGTGTAAACATTCTTACCTCTGGCTCCGTGATGTGCTGCCACCTGGTGGCCCCAATCATCCAAAACACTCTTGAATTAAATCTAACTTTTTAGATATTCAATTAAGGTCGACTCGAAGCGACAAAAAATCCTGAGTCATTTCTGACCTTATTCCCAAATTGGACTTATAAACTGGTTACTCAGCACGGCCCCAAAACAGATACGAACCTTCTAGCAATAATTAACTTTTAATAAAATATTATCAAAACTAAATGTTAAGGACCTACAGTGCCTTTAACCAAAGCCATATAAAAAAATAAATTATGTAATTAGTCAAAAAAAATAACATTAGAAAATCTTATTTGACATAGGATAACATATACATACATATTAATATAAAAAATCTTTAAAACCTAAAATCTTTTTAAAACATATTAATGAGAAGAAGCAAATAAATGCTAATCATTCTCTGTTTAAGCCCGAATAATTTTTTTTGTATTTTATATCTTCTAATTTTCCCTTTGTAAACTAATGGTAAAAACTAAATTGAAAGTTTTAATTTTGATTTATTTCCTTTCCAGTTTCTGAGAAAAAGGTTTTTGTTTGTTGTTTATTGTATTGTAAATAGGTACAGAATTTTAATTTTACTTATAATAATTTAATTTAAGAAAATGCAATGTTTGATTTGATTTTATCTTAATGCCAAAGACGTTTATTAAAGATTCTCAGATAATGAATAGAGAATGCTAAAAGTTGCAATGTTTACGTTGTTAATGCGAGAGTCCGGTCTTTTGTCACAACCTTTGGTCGCATAACAACAACAAAGGCTAGTTTAAGGAGTTGAAATCCCCTCTTCTACTACTGATTAGAGTCAGTGTGGGACCAGATATAGATGAAGCAGCTCATGTGTGGCACCGTCGAAGTATTCTCAAACCCCCACCTCACCACGGCTAGAGAGCCGTCTTCGTATATCATTGGAGGCTGTCAACGGAGTGAGCGTTGGCGCACCACCACCATCGTCTGCATCCCCACCACCGGCTGCATTCAGCATCGCACACCGTATCAGCAGAAGGTAACCTTGTTTGATAAGTTACTTATCAACAAGGTTTTGTTTATCTGACACTGTTTATCTACATCCTTATGATGTAAAGAAAATAATATGTCTTTAGTAAATTCCACCTGGTATATATTATAAGTGACATTATAACTAGGTTATTTTTTTTATCCACCTGGTATATTATAACTAGGTTATTTTTTTATTTGTATTTTTATTAAATTCAAAGAGGGATCCCATTTTATTTTTGTAATATTATTGTAAAAAGATTGTTTGTTTTTTTCTTTATAGGATTATAGTTAATAAATTGTATATATTAATCATTAACTGGAAAGGTTGGTTTATTATTTCTTTTATTTTTTTTTCCCCTGTCTTTAAGTTGCTGAAGGGGTGAATGTTTTATAAATTAATTAAATTGATTTATTTATTTATCTTTTTTGTCATTGTTTTTAGATTCAAAATAATTTTAAATTACAGGTTACCCTTTCTCTGGTATGTTATATTCCCACCGAATATTTATTTCTCCGTGACTCACCCTGGTGTTATCACTTACCCCCCTACTCTGTTTTTTCTCGTTCTCAAGGTTCTCACCGTCAGTGGAACTGGCAACCCCCAGGGGAAGAGATTTGCGTTTCGATTGTGAAAGGCCCCTCTCCCCCACAACATTCTCTACAATACGTAAAACTAAAAATAAACTTTTGATTTCAAATGATAAAATACTTCTTTTTGATCACAAACATTGGAGTACAATTTCTTAACACAGATTACTTTCATTAGATGTGTTCTAATTTAAAATGGCTAATTAAATATAAAATTCGCTAACATTTTTAGCATTTTACTAAAAGCTGTAATTGATGCGCATTAACTATATATATATATATATATATATATATATATATATATATATATATATATATATATATATATATATATATAAGTTAAGATAAGACATACACCAGTATAGGCACTAATCCTAAACAGTGAATGTCAACAATGTAAATACGATAAACGGAGCATTGTAACTTGAATAAAGCAGTGTTTAACTAGACTTCATGCGTGTTATTATTCTCCTAAACTTCTCTTTTTTTTTATGTTTTATGTGCCGAAGCTTTAAAGTGGTGCCGAAACCCGGGAATTCGTTAACAGTTCCTAGTGAAGATTTTTTTTTTTACGTAAAAACAGTTCGTAAAATTTTTTATTTCCCTTTTTTCGAATTATTCTTGTTTTATTTATTTATTATTAATTCATATGTCAACAAGTGCCAGCATGAATGAACACGGTCAAAGTATTCTCAGGCCGGCAACGCTAACTTTAGACCCGCAACAGCCGGAACAAGAGAACCCGGAGTTCCCGCCGTATCCATCGACTACTCTAGCCATGGCGCGGGCGGACTTAGCCGCGCAAGAAGCTAATCGGATAGCGCAAGAGACAAATGCGCTGGAGAAAATGAAATTGAGGAAGGCTAACGCGCAAGACATTAGGAGAGAGATCTCTGATCTAGAGAAATTCAACGGAGATGTGGATGAGCTCAACCACTTCATCAAAGGCGGAGACGGCATCATGGGCAGCATACAGTCACAGGAGGCGGCTGATCTTTTGGAGGAAACGGACGCGAGAAGATTGCGAGTGGCATTAGCACGTCGGGTCAAGAGGAGTGTCCTAAATTTGATCCAAGCCGATGAGGATACTCCATGGATGGTGATTAAGGAGAGGTTGAAAAAAGCCTACGGAGGAGGGCGATGGGCCCCAGAGGAGGACATGTTACAGATGTTTAGAGAGATGAAGAGGACAGGGCAGTCGAATGGCCAATACGCAGCAGGACTTCTCGCCAAACTAAATAAAATAAATGAAAAATTGCGTGAAGTGATGGAAACCAGCGCAGTGGAAGCTTGGATGTTGTTCATGACAACAGTCCTCAAAGTACAACTGGCTCGGGATACCGGAAAGAAGGACGGTCTGCCCAGGGATAAGTCATTCGTAGAATGCGCTCAGGATATGGTGGATGCGAGTGCCCGGGACGAGGAGGAAAAAGAAGTGCTTGAACCAGGGTGGAGTAAAGTGTCCTATCGCAGAAACGAGGTAGGTAGAAATCGAGCAAGGATAGAACCAGAGAGAAGAAGAGAGGGAGAGTTTGTTAGAAAGAAGCCGATGATCAGAGAGAAGCGGCAATTTGGTGACAGAAAGAACTCGAGAAGAGACGACAGGAGGTGCCACGAATGTGGTAAGACAGGGCACTTGATGGCCCAGTGCCCACGCACGCGCTGCTTCGAATGCCATAGCGAGGGGCACATGGCTAGGCAATGCCCGTACTTAAGAAGGAGAGATCACGATCGAGGAGAACCGATGGAAATAAACGCTCAGCGAATGTGGAGGAGGAGTAGAGTTCCATCTGTTTCATCGAGATCTTCCGGGACTTCGGGATCCGAGACGGAGGGCAGCGAACCTGGTGGCAGGAGAAGCAGTGAATCCGGTAGCAGAGGGGCTCCTGGAGGAAGGCGCAAACAGCGGAGTGCAGGGAGGAGACACGAGGAGGTAAGCAGGGAATGAGGATGGTGTAAATGGAGGGGCAACCTTTTGTGTGTAAATACTATTGGGAAAAAGTGTGAGCGGTTGCCTATAATTGAATTTTGTAAGGGGTGGAAATGCTTAGTGGATACGGGGAGTTCCTGTAGTTTAGTGAGTAAGGAGAGTTTAAGTATAATATTTAAAAGAAAGTGTATACCAGAATTCAGGAAGTGCCTGTGTAAGTTGGTCACTTTGAGTGGTCCCTGTACCGTCGAGGGTGAAATCGAGTTAACACTGGATAAATGGGGACGTGAGGGTGAAGTGGCGACATTACACGTGGTAGAGGACATGCCGCGGGAGTACGGGGGAATTCTGGGTTGCGACCTACTCCAAAAACTGGGTGTGAAATTGCGGAATTCAGGGGGTGCATGGGGTATAAAAATCGGGAAAAAGATGTATAAAACGATTGAGGAAGGGAAGAGGGGCGCGGGGTGTGTGGGAGCGATCACACAGGACAGGGAATGGCGGACAAGGGTGATAGACGAATATGCGGACATTTTTTTTCGCGAAGGGGAACCGCTAAGCGTGACAGGGGAAACTCTCCATGAAATTAACCTTAAGTCGGAGAAAGTTACCTACGTTAAGGAACGCAGATACCCACAGGCCTTGAGAAACCACATCCGGGACGAACTAGAGGAGCTGAAGCGGCAGGGGATCATCGTCGATAGTAAGTCGCCGTTTAATAGCCCCTTATGGGCAGTAAAGAAAAAGTCCATTGAGGGTGAGACTCAGGACCGCTATAGGGTGGTGATCGACTATAGGCAGTTGAATGAAAACACGTTAGACGAGAAGTACCCCATCCCGAGATTGGATGATATCTTGGACAGGTTAGGCGGGGCGGTGATTTTTACCACATTAGATCTGAAATCCGGGTATCATCAAATACGTATGCACCCCAGGGACCAGAGCAAGACAGCCTTTACATTCGAAAGGGGGCATTACGAATTTACGCGCATGCCCTTTGGTCTGAAGAACGCGCCCATAACATTCCAAAAGCTAATGGACGAGTTCCTGCGTGGTCTAGACGAGAATATGTGCCAAGTGTACATGGACGATCTTCTCGTTTTTAGTAGATCGGAGGCGCAGCATATTGCGGATTTGAGACAGGTCTTTCAGCGCATTAGGCAGTTTGGGCTGAAACTTTCCAGGGAAAAGTCTATGATAGGGCGGAAACAGATTAATTTCCTGGGTCACACGATATCGGAGGAAGGGGTGCGTCCGGACGGAAAGAAGGTCGAGGCGATTGCCAAGATGGCAGTTCCCACTGACGTGAAAGGAATTCGGCGACTGTTAGGAACCCTTAACTATTACCGCCGTTTCGTCCCAGAGATGGCTGAAAATCTCGTTTCGCTGAACGAGCTCCTACGAAAGGGGCGTACGATTCGGATTACTCCGGAAATGGAGGCGAAAGTTAGGAAGTGCATGGAGCAGCTGCAGACCCAACCGGTTCTGGCGTTCCCAGACTTCAATAAACCATTCTCCATTACGACGGATGCTAGTGAGTATGCGTTGGGGAGCGTGCTGTCCCAGGAGAGTGAGCAGGGTGATCGACCGATTGCGTATGCGAGTAGGAGGCTCACGGACGCGGAGTCTAGGTATAGTGCCCTGGAGCGCGAGCTACTAGGCATCGTTTGGGCGGTCCAACACTTCCGGCCCTACGTGTTCGGGAAACGGTTCAAGGTCCACACAGACCATCGTCCCCTTCTGTGGGTGGGAAATTTAAAAGAGTCGTCGGCGAGAGTCACGCGGTGGAAAGAGATCCTCAGCCAGTATAACATGGAGGTGGTCTATAAGCCGGGTAAGGACAACGTGGTGGCGGACTGGTTATCTCGCGCTCTTCAAATTAACGCCATAGAACCGGAGGTTGGTGAACCGTCGGGAGAGCTGCAGAGATTTATCCGGGAATGGACGCCAGATGGAGAAGGAGAACTTGGGACGGACAATCGTGACAATGCAGTTTCCACCGACCAGGACGGATCAGGGGAGGAGAGGTCAACGGAGATGGAAGAGCTGGACGAGCCAGTCAACGATAAAAATCGACAGATCATATGGAAAACCAGGACGACAGGACTTCTGAAAATGGAATGTTCCAAGTATGAGAAGCACAGTATCGTTACTATCTGGTCCCAGCCGGGAGTCAAAGAGGAGCAGATATGCAGGGCCTTGAAAGATGCGTCCAAAGTTGGTGCGACCCACTACCTCTACGTCGGGAACGGGACAGTATAGGAAAAAATTTGGGGTCTATGGAGAAAAGAAAAGATAGGCATGGACCGAGCGTTTATTCGGTGTCGTCTGATGGTAGAAACATTACGGGATGCTGAGCATCAGAAGGAAGTGACATTGGCGTACCATCAGGGTAAAACGAATCCTCGCGGAATTAATGAGACCATTGCAGCCCTAAAACGTAGATATTATTGGGTAGGGATGAGGAGAACGGTGGAAGATATGGTGCGGGAATGTACCGTCTGTCATACTGCGAAGTATGATCGTCATCCTCCGATTGGACTACAAACAGAGACGACTACCCCCACGGCACCGGTGACGGACCTCCAGATTGACACATTCACTTGGAGAGGTTTCAAATGGGTGACGATAGTGGATGTCTTCAGTAAGACAGCTATGGCCCATCCGGTGAAGGAGAAGTCGGCAGCGGCGGTCAGTGAGGCCCTTCGAATCTGGTTCCAATTCTACGGAGTACCCGATAGAATTTCCTCGGACGGGGGAAGGGAATTTGATAATGCCCAATTGCGGAGGGAGATGCAGGAACTTGGGGTTGAATGGCATTGGAACACGCCTGGGCATCCGAAGAGTAGAGGGGGGATCGAACGTCTACATAGCACCCTAGGTGAGCATTTGCGGGTTTTTCATGCCGACAAGGGTCTGGAGGCAGATGTGGCTATGCCCCGCGCTGTAGCGGCGTACAATCATTCGATCCACATGGCCACCGGGTTTTCCCCATTTGAAGCCCTGTTCGGTCTTCGGCCTCGAAGGAGAGATGTGCGGGATACGGTCGTAGACGACACCGTGGCGGAACGCCTCGTCGCGAACAGATTAAAACTCGACCGAGTATGGGGAAAAGCGCACGCACGAATGGTCTCGGAAAAGAGTAAGAGAGTAGCCAAGGATAATTTCGGTGTCAAGGATATCATGGGGACCCTTAGGATAGGCGATATTGTGTACAGAAAGATCGTGTCAAATCGCGCAAAGGAGGTACTCAGGTACGAGGGGCCATTCAAAGTGATCGCGATTAGGGAGCACAATCTGGTCACCGTTCAGAGTCTGGCAGAGCCCAGAAAACGTAGAACGGTGCATATTGAGCAGCTGAAAATTCCAGCTGGAGACAGGAGACTGTAAATATGTACGATTACTGTTCTATGTAATTTTTTTTTTCTTCTCTCTTTTTCTTCTTAGTGTTATTATTACTTTGTATTTGTAGGTGTATGTTATAGTGGGTCAGAAGAAGATGATGACGTTAAGTTAAAGTGCTAATTGAGCTCTTGTACATAGTGTAAGATTTCTTTTCTGTTGTGTTTTATAAGTGCTAGATTTCTTGATTGGAAGATATTGTATTTAATTTTCTTTTTATTACTTTTGGTACTCTTATGTTTTGTTTCTGTTTTTCGAGTTTACGAGAATGTTCGTAAACTGGCAGGGGGGAGTTAAGATAAGACATACACCAGTATAGGCACTAATCCTAAACAGTGAATGTCAACAATGTAAATACGATAAACGGAGCATTGTAACTTGAATAAAGCAGTATTTAACTAGACTTCATGCGTGTTATTATTCTCCTAAACTTCTCTTTTTTTTTATGTTTTATGTGCCGAAGCTTTTAAGTTATATATATATATATATATATATATATATATATATATATATATATATATATATATACATACATACATAGCTGGTTCTACATCCCGTCACCGAGACTGGGCCTCCTCTATATATATAATTTAATTTTTACTCAGCCTGTTACTATAATTTGAGTAATCATCTTAAATGATTACTCTGGCATCCCAAAATCTTAAAATATATTTAAGACTATAAAACATAGCATAAGGTATCACTCTAGATTAATTGAAAAGTACATTGGCAATAATAATAGAAAATAATAATAAGACATTGAGTTTGATTCTGTTCCTTATAAATTGTCAACAAAAAAAAAAATTGCCAGAATGTGTTTCACTACAAATTGTTAACATATTCAGTGAATATTTTAATACAGGAAGAATCCCACAGAGCTTCATAGAGTTAGTCACTATTCGAAAAAGACCCTGTTATTAATTGGAATTTTATTGCAAATACTTTAGAGCTAGGTGAATAAAAATGGATGTTAAAATAATTTTCAGGCAGCATTTCATCCTGGCTAATCGACTGTGGAAAACATTTTAAATCGTTAATCATTATTAACTTAACATTAGCAAAAGAAGTGTCATCAAATGCATCTTTCAGACTTTAAAATGGCATTTTATTGTAAAGACAAGGAAGTCCTATTTTTGAGTAGGCTAATTTTTTAATATAACATCATTTTTCAAGAATCAAACAGAACTTATATTCAAAAGCTAAAGAAGTAACTGTATATCATGCTGAGACTAACTGATTTTTAAGAAGCCACCCACAGGGATTAAGATGTATATGTCGGCATAACCTTTTACTGTTTCTGTAGCTACCAAACAAATTATATGAAATTAAAAATCACCGAAGTAAATATTAGATGATTGTTTAGTGTTTAGTACTTTTGACTCCACCTCCGGTAAAATTATTGAATTGTTCAGAAAATAATGCAAATTTTATGTTTTCTTTAAAATACCCCACCAAATAGTAAACTATTTATGTTTGTTGGATTGTTGACTTTTATAAATCTAAACACTTATTAATCATCTTTCAAATAAAAATGTTTGTTTACTTCTCTAACATTTTGCTACTTGGGAATAATTCAGTCTTTACTAAGATGTCAAAGACATGTAGCCGTCTTCCTGTGAGAGGACAAAATAAGGAAGCCACTCCATACTCCGAAACCTTATCCGTTAATAAGTAGAACAGAGAAACCTAAGTCTCCCTGGATAGCGTGAAGCCAGCCTTTCTTCTGGCTGGAAGAGGATAGACCTGAAGAGGATGAACCAACATAAGGATTAAAGAAAACTTCATCCACACAAGAAGAACAAGAGGCCTCAGTGAAAAGGCCAGCTCCTACAATGAGCAGATATGGTAGGGTTATCAAGCCAACATTAAGTTCATGGACACTGTTGTTGGGGGAAGCACTGACGAGGCAACGTATTAAATTAATAGTATGACAAAAACAACTGGTTATTTTTTTATATTTATATATTATTGTAACATAAGAAGTTATACCAATGTGGCCATAGCTAATGAGTAAACAGCTGATAGATAGGCTTTAAAAAATACTCAAAAAATAAAAGACTGCTCTTTTGGTTCTGTTGTCTTTTTATGCATGTTAAAAATTATAGTCAATCAGTGAGCCCACATTAATTGTCTGTGATGAGATATGTGCAAGTATATATTGTAGATATGCATGCTTTTGTAAATTAATATTTTGTATGTTACTGTTTAATTCCTTTTTTTTTTGTTACTTTGCTTTTGTTTATTTATTTATTGTTGCATGTTTTAATTTAGATTGATAGTGCACTCATTAAATGTTAATAATTAAATTTTTTAGAGTATTTGATAATTTGTTTAAATATTGTTTTAATACATGCCCATTCCAACAAAGAATAAAAATACATAATTTAATTAAATGATGTTCAATTGTTTTTCTTTATATATCCTTCGTATATACACCAACTAATCAAAAACTAGTAAAGTTACTGGTATCCAGTATACAAAAGTATGTGAAATGAAAAATGTGTGTTTCATTTTCATTCATTCATTATTTACCTTTTTATTAATTTATTTTATTTTCCTATTTTGTATTTATTTCTCTAAATGTTATTAGTTCGGGAGGCAACAATGTTTTAAATTCAATAAATTCATTCAGTATAACTCCTGCAAAGAGATGCTCTTTCATCCTTTTTAAATGTTTCATAAAAATAGATGTAGGTAGGTTGGGCCAATAAGAAAAATAATAAAGCGTTGCCCCTCTGAATCTAAAGAATACAAACAATAATATAAAATATCAATAGTTAAACGAGATCACTGATAATTTTTTTAATTGACAACCCAATCAAATCAGTCTGGCTCTATACCTTCTCTTGTTTGTGATTCTTAGTATTAAAAATTCTCATTGTAATTTAGTGAAGCAGCAACAATAACGGAAAAATATAGAAATAGAAAACAACCTTTATTCTGGGACCAAGTCCCTTTAGAATAACAATAATGAACAAATAAAAAACAAAACATAATATTCATCTGGCCAGAAGGCTACATATCATGAAATCAACATAACAAAAATCAAGAGTGACAAAACATAATAAAAATAGAAATAGATAAGAAAATAAAAAGTACGAAACTTGTCAGGATTTCAACTAATTGTCGAAAATAAATATATTGATATTAACAAAATAATAATAAATAACATTAATACAATAGTTAATAACAAAATTGCTAAATAAAATAAATGAATGGCATAGCATGCAATAAAGTATTTACAAAGTCTGTATCTTCTTTGTTGTTGGAAAGATCAAGTTTACAATACTAATTTGTTCAAGTGGAAGTTTGACCTGCTCGGAGAGTGTCTTTTTTGGGATGCCAAGAGATGATGGAAAAGCAGGGATTTAAATGAAGCCAGTGAAGAAGAATGGCGGATGAATGGATTGAGTACCACACAGTGGTGGAGCGGGCAAGGAAGGAACGCTCGAATGCCTTAGTTCTGTGGGAAGGAATGTAGAGATCAGAAAGGCGAGATCTTGTTTTGTGGTGCTGGACAGAGGATTTGAATGGGATGAGACTACAGATATATGAACGGTGTTGATATCACATTTTTTGTGTTGGAAATGCATTCAAAATTGTGAAAACTTCCATTCTCCATGGAATCACCAGGAAGAAGTGAAAGATCTATACTCTTAAAAAAAAATTTGATTAGAAAAGAAGAGATTGGTGATGTAATTGATGCAAAAGTCATAATAGAATACAAGATAAGTAGTGACCACTACTTCTTAATGCTGTGCAAACAATGGAATGAATAAACCCTCTGAAAAAGGTATAATAAAGTTTTTCAAGCTAAAAGAAATTGAAATGGATCACTACTTCCAAGAAGAAATAAATAGGATAGCATCAGATTCTGACCACTCATGAGATAGTGAAGAAGGAGAGCATAGCTGGTCATCACTCAAGAAAATCATGCTTAATGTTTCTTGACTGGTATGACATTTAGAGAGAAAAGGGTTGGATCTGGGCTTAAAAGAAGTCTGTAGTGGACTGATTATGCGAAAAAGATTCAAGAAAAGAAGAAAGCATGGAGAGACTTTCTTAATCAGAAAACTCCTGCAGTCCACGAGAACCACAAGGAAACATACTAAGATAAAAGTTCAAAAAGCCAATGGAAAATCATAGAAAGACTATGGTCACAAAATGAAGTTAAATGCAAATGAGAACCCGATGGTCTATAAAACAGTAAAAGGAATGAGGAAGGAAAAGGCTAAATACTCTCAAAAGAATCGATGAATTTATGGCAGGGAGAAAATATTTAGAAGATAGAGAGAGTTCATTAAGGAGCTGTTGGAATAGCTTGGTTTAAGCCCTGTAAAAGGCATCTCCATACTGCACAGCAATAGAGAGGAATTGGGTGATGATAATGACAGCAAAAAAAAAAATTTATAAAGAAACATGCTTCATAATTATAATAAACTAGTAACATAGAAGAAAAAACTTACTTTCTGCTATTTACTATAGTCCTTAAAAACAGATTCTGCTTTCTTCTTTTCCTGATCTCTGTCAGGTACAAAGCAACTCAATCGGTGGATACTTATAGCCTGTAGGTAGCCTACATTGTCTGGTCCTCTCAGACCACCTCACCTTCTTCCATCCGCTCACATTCATGTTTTCATCAAGGTCATTAACTGTAGGCAAATTCTGATACTATAATCTGATTAGCCTATTAATTTAATAATAGTTATTTCTCTCCTTTTATCGGAGACAGACCATGGCACTCATCCATAGATCACAAAGTTGGTCTCACTATTGTTATAAAAAAGAGAAATTTTGTCTTTTTGACCAAATTTTTTGCACTAACACATTTATGGAACATAAATGGATTTCCAACTGCTCTGTAGTATTCTTATCCACTCATTTCTCATTGGTGTTGACTCTGCCCAGTTACTTGAATTGTTGCAGCTACTTGAATCACCAATACCCTATTTACATAAAAGACAAAAGTTAAATTATATTAATTTATTTATAATGTACACATAAAAATTAACACTGGTTATGTATTAAAAAATACAAGATATGTTAATTCAATATATATTTGAGCCTTTTTCAAACCAAATTTAGCTCACTACCAAACCATTAGTTATTTCTCGATTATAAAAATTCCATTAAATGGGGAATGGTTTAAAAAAACATTCTATCAACATGAAAATGACTTAATATTTGTATTTTTTTACTTCATTTTTTAATTATAAAAATATTGATTAAATACTTTTTCAAGGGAACTCCATGATTATCAAAATTCACTAAAAAACTAACAATAGGTTTCTGAACTAAGTGATTGTGAATTTTAAAAAAGAAGGAAAATTCAAAATTTTCACTTAATAATATACTTTTGTTTCCCCACAAGGGATAGTTGTTGTGCACAACCATCGGGGCCTTACGATTGCCTGGGTTCCTGAGTACAGTACATCACCCACTCCCATCAAACAGGACACATTTACTACATTAATACACATATACAAAAGGTCACTAACTGTACACACAAAAGGGTTGCCGTCCTTTCATTTAACATCACTCACTTTACCCTTCTATGGCTAATCGTACAATGCTACATTGGGAGCTCTCAATTTTACCTATGCAGGTTTAATTAGGATAGGGATTTTTAATGAGTACCTGACATCACACAGGCTCGGAACCCCTGTTTAATGTCCCTAGGACGGCGTAACTAAGGATTTTTTACTCCCTTAAAAAAATCCTAGGGCCACTTGCCGAGCTACGAACCCACGATCTTGGGCTTAGTAGTTTGTCACGCTAACTACTAGACCACACTGTTTTAATAGCATTACTCAGTTTGGGGAGTTGTTAAACGTGAACCAAACCTGTTTTGACAATTCCTTTCTTTCAAGGTTTCATTCCTATATACCTTACTTAACTTGTTTTATGCTTGCAATGCATTCATGCCTTTTCTTAATACAATAAAATATATTTGAAGTGCAGTCTTATTCTTCTATTTTTAAATTTGGATGAAAAACAAAACTAGAAGAAAGAACCAAATTTTACCAAATTGAAGGTAAAAGTCTAAAGAAAAGAAAATATATACAGGTAAAATGCTTTGAACATGTTAACAAAACAAAAGAAAGTGAAGGCCACCAATCAACCAAAAAAAAAAGTTTTTTTTTTTTATTAAACACTTTATTCAGACATTGCAATCTGTCACTTGTGGGCAATAAGTAATGGTGCTATGTGGCTACAACCATTCCATAACAAAACAAAAAAGTGGTATAAACTAAATAATATAAGTGAATATAATAAAATATATACGTACGCAAACCTATATACATGCGGTAATAAAAGGAAATTAATGCAAAAATGATAATAAAATAAACTCTAGATAAAAAATAATAAAAATAAAAATAAATAAAATAATGTACACATTCAAACCCTATTTACAATTTGCCTGAGTCCCCGAACTAAGCTTCTTCCCCAGGAATGAGGGCAAAGCAGGAGTTCAGGAGGCCCGTGCCCCCTTTTCCAGCCGCATCACTGGAATAAACTCCACTGGAAGCTGGTTAAGGGCGCTTCACACACACCAAATAGCATTATTATAACAAGGCCATTGCCGGTTTAGACGGCGGGGTGGATTGTATGGATGTGTGGAACTGGATAATGACTGAGCCAGGGGATTGGGATGACAGGCAAGGTTTTGGTGAAAGTTTGAGAATTTAGTAGGGATGAGGTAGAGGGCGAAAGGAATGTTGAGATCATTATGGAGGGTTTTGTTGAAGACATAATAAGGAGCGTTGACTATAGTTCTCAGGACTTTGGATTGAAAGGATTTAATGCGTCTGATATTCGATTTTTTTGCGGTCCCCCACAGTTCCAGTCCATAGATCCAGATAGATTTGATGATCGTCTTATATATTAGTAGTTTATTGTCTATTGAAAGATGGGAGGCCCTATATAGCAATCTGTATAGTTGGCTGAAATGTCTGTTAAGTTCTTGTCTTTTGAGTCTGGATGAGGATTCCATGTAAGTCTTTTGTTTTCTTGGAAGAAGCCAAGGTATCGTACTGTGTCGGAAATAGGTAGGATGGTTTCATTGAATTGGACAGAAGGACATGTTCCCCGGCGAAGTGTAAAAGTCACGTGTTTGCATTTTTCCTCGTTGACTTTGATCCGCCATTGGTTACACCAAATTTCAATGAGTGAAAAGTTCCTTTGGAGGTTCGAGGAAGCCATTTCAGGATCTGGCTGAAATGATAGGATGGCTGTGTCGTCTGTGAACGTTGCAAGAAGGTTTCAGGAGTAGTTGGGATATCAGCGGTGTACAATATGTATAGGATAGGATCCAGGACGCTGCCCTGGGGGACTCCAGCTTGAATTGGGTAAAGATTGGAGTATTCGTTACCACAGCGCACTTGGAAGTAGCAATCAGAGAGTTAGGATCGAAGGACTAGGAATAAGGATTGAGGTAACTTGATTTTGAGCTTGAACAGCAAACCGGCATGCCATACCCGGTCAAAAGCTTGTGCTACGTCCAGAAATGCGCCTGTGCAGTACTGTTTGCTTTCAAGAGCAGAGGATATGTGATCGACAACTCGGAGACCCTGCTGGACCGTCGAGTGCCTGGGACTGAGTCCAAACTGATGTAAAGGAATATCATTGGATTTGATTATGGGTAGGATTCGTTTCAGGAGGATCTTTTCAAATGGGTGAAGAGAGGAATTCATTAATATTGGAAACGTGAGTAAGGTTGGTTTCAGGATGTGTTTGAAAGGTGTTTGGCAAACTCTTCTGCTTTGTCCTCATCTGATGCAGCTCAGAACCGTCTTCACGGCAGAGGGGATGGGAAATAGGGTGGTATTTAAGGAACTTTTAGGTAGCATTCCAGAGGGAATTATCAGAAGCGGATAGTGTGGAAAGATAGGCATTGTAGGTTCCGGATCTATAGGTTGTCAGGTTCTTTTTAACTAGTTTGGGAAAGTAGTTATACAGTCTCCGATCGTGAGGATGCCTAGTTCTTTGCCAAAGAGATCGGTAACGGCGTTTGGTAAGGATAAGATCCCTAAGATCTTGCGGTAATGGATTTTTCTTGCGGGATTTGAAGGAAGGACGAGGTGAAGATGCAGTCCAAACTGCTTGCTGGATCAAATTGGTAAAGGAATCGACTGCATCATCTAACTCTTGGGGTATTTTTAGGGAAACTCAGAGGTCAATGGTGTTGGATACAAGCTGGTGAAAAAGGTTCCAGTCAACTGGTCCCCTAATAAATGATGGCGGTGGAAGTTAGGGTATTAGAACTACAGAAAGGGTAAGGATCAAAGGACTGTGATCTGAGGAAAGTTCGTCAAGGCGTTCTATGGAATAGTTTAGGGAACCTAAGCCAGCATGCATGAAAAAGTCGAGATCAGGATTTCTGTTTGGATCAGTGGGCCAATATGTAGGAGTGCCGTGAGAAACAAAACTGGAGTTGTGGGAATTAAGTGCAGACAGTAGCATGCGGCCTTGGGAATTAGTAGTTCTTGAGCCCCATTGTTGATGTTTCGCATTAAAGTCTGCACCTAAAAGGAAATGGATCCCTAGGGAATCCAGGAGAGAGCTGAATTGGGAATCGGAGATAGATTTATTAGGAGGACAGTACATCGATGCTAATGTGATAGGAAAGGAAAAGGTTTTGATTGAAACAGCTGTAGCCTGAAGGAGATCGTTTGAAGGTAGGGGAAATGACTGTTGGGAGAAGGATTGATGGACTGTGACAGCAGTACCACCGTGAGCTTTTCCATCAGGATAGTCAGTCAGGTAGGTTTGGTACTGTGTTATGTTGAGCTGTCATTTACTGGTAAGTCGAGTTTCTGTAATTAAAGCTACACTAATTTTTTTGTCATACAGTAAAGATGTTAGTTGGTCAGTGTGGTTTCGAATACCATTCGCATTCCAAAGGAGAATGGATAGGGTGGATGTCATTTAAGGATGTTGTTGGACAGGAAAGAGATGGGAAACAAGATTTGTTAGGAGTGATATTAATGGTGTGACCATTGATTTGAATTCAGAGAGGAATGATGTGAGAAGTGTCGTGAGATCAGTAGAATTTGAAGGAGGGGGTACATGTGGGGTAATAGGAATTTTATTCATGGAATATTGTGGTTGCTGGGGCTGGTTTTGTGCTTGTATAGGTGGTATAAGGATGTGTTTGGATAGTTCAGGGTTGTAGCGTGGCCTTGAGACTATTTGTTTGCTGACCACCTGACATCAAAATGTTTAAAGTCAACAAGGTTGACATTGATTTTTTCATTATTATCTGCTTTCTACAAGTTCATACTAATAACTCACATTTAATTTCAGCTTATTTACTAATAATGTAGCTATTAGTCCCGCAGGTAGCCACTTGGAGTAAAGTCACAAGTTTTAACTTTTTCATTTGTTTATTTTTAATAGTCACAAAAATAAAAATAAGTACGCTAAAACTCACTCATGATACATGTTTGTTGAAACATTCATTTCTTTATCAACGAAATAAACACATTTCACATAATTACACTCTTTTTTCCATACTAAAACTCCAATTATTTTTATTTTTGATAATATTAAAAAAGGAAACGAATAAAAAGTTAAAATTTGTTGTGACCTAACACGAAGCAACAACCTGCAGAACTGATACCATAATTTATGTTTAGGGATAAAAAGGTGGATTTTCAAGGTTACTTCCCTATAAATGGTATTGCAAGTGAGGAGAGATGAGGGACGCCTATCATAAGGAAAGAAATGAAAGCCTACTTAAAAGTTAAGGACCTCTTGATGATTATTATCATAGAAATCTTTACAAAAGATAATCGTGGAAAGCTAAGATTTATCTAAAGAATACTTAGAATTCTTAGAATTAAAGATTAGAAATTAGGATGTAATTACCAAATCTTTTTCTAAGTAATCATAGTCTTCTTGTTTCCTAAGTTAGGCTGTGGATACATCCTTTTTAGTACAACTATACATTACAGTGAGTAGAGTTGCTTATGAATTTAAATTTTTTTTCTTCTAACTTTTTAACAGCTTTGTATAGCTCATTAGAACCTAAAAAACACACAAAAAAAATCACCATTGTTTCACACTGTAATATTAATTTACATAAATACATGTAGAGGCTCACGTGAAATTGATACACCATCTGGAAGAATGAAATATATATATATGGTTACAGGAACCAAAACCAAAAACTCATTAACACATTTATACATATTAATTGAAATAATTACAAACAATAAAATTTTAAAAATTAAACTTTGAATATTCAAAAAACTTAACAAACAAAATAAATAAATAATTTCAACTTACAGCCAAAATAATAAACCTTAACGGTATTAACTTTTAAGTACTATTAATTTAATTACTTTCTATTTAGTTAACTATAATTTAGTTCAATACTTTGTAAGTTGTACTTTGTTGGGTACACTCAAACGTGGATTTGGTTTTATTTCGCTGACAATCCAAGTCTCATCCCTATCACTTAAAATCACTTTTTTCTGGAAACACGGTTTTCCTTTTTATAATCTCCCCACTATACGCCGGACAGTTGAACGGCTTTTTTAAAAATAATTTCGATTATTTGATTCAGTGATTTCACATTATGAAAACATTGAATGACCAACTCACGTTCATTAAACTTGAGTGTATGTAGTCCTATTATTGAAAAAAGTTAAAATATGTGGTCAATTTTGTGGAACTGACTATGAAAAGAATCTAACACTTTTGACAGAAGAGTTTAACGATAGGAAAATAGTTTTAGGTAACATGGGCGGATCCAGGTGTTTTGTGTACTGTGGAGAACCCATTACAGTACATACTTGTAGGCAAATCATGTGATGATAGTTGTTAAAATAGCAGATATAACATGAATGAAACTATTGTTTAGATATTTTAATAAACCTTTCTGTAAATACTACAAGTGTATTTCTAAGTTATTGTTGATTTTAGTTCCCGTCTGCTCCCCCTAGAAAAAAATCCTGGATCTGCCCTTGTTAGGTAAACTAATATAGGGGAAATCAAAGATGTAAGATTGGTAATCATAAGGAAATGTGTTATATTTTTATTATTAAATCCTCATTTATTTTTATATGTTTATATACAATGAAGATATAGCTAGGATGTTTAGTGATTACAATAAATTATTGTTTTTAATGTAGTAAAATTTAGACAATCTATTTATTCAAAGATTCCTATCAATTTCTAAATTTAAATATTTGTCAGATTTTTTCATGTTAGTTCAAGTTAAACAATAAAAGCAAAAGAAATTGATGGCATCAAGACCAATATAAAGTTAGAAAATCTCCGATATTTAATGCTGACCAAATTATTCTAACCATTTATGATAAAAATATCCAATGAATTGGTATTAATAAGAAAAATGATAAAAAGTTTTTTATAGAAGGGATAAAAATTAACGTTCCATGATGCTGTTTTCACTTTTATTATATCAAATTGTAATTAAGAATTTATCTTAGTTAATTCAGAGTATTACAATTCAATTCAACACAAGCTATACAAAAACACTTGTTGAATATCGTTATATCATGACAAAATCTTTTAGTATATATACATATTATTATATATAAACAGAATGTTTTAACTTTATAATTAATTAATTGTACAATGAACATAAGAAATACGGTTACTACCTTGTATGATCGTCTGACACACTCCAAGCAAAATAGGTACAAGTACCGCCATGTCTTCAGGTTCAAATGAAGACGGAAAAGCCGCACGGAGGTTACATAAAAAACAAACAAAGAGATAGGATCTGATGTTTACTATAAAGCGAATTATTATTAATAGAAATCCATTAAATATTAATTTTTAATTAATTATAATTTATTGCAATTGTTACTATTATAATAAATTACTCAACAATCCTCAACTCATATTCCAATTCAAAGAAGCAGAAGATAAATGGTAGGCAGTCCTCATAGAAGGGATAAAAATTGATATAAGTTTTTTCGAGTTTTTTTTTAATGCTACTTTATTAATATTTTACTACTAATCTTGTTACAAAAAAAAATCCCTAGTATTTCACTTTTACTCATTATTTATTATCAACTGTGCATTGTTGAAATTTGACATTGTTTAAAGAGGATTTTATTTTTAGATATAATCAGTACAATTACTTTGAGTAACGTAAATCATTTTCTGTCTAATTGAAAAATTAATTTTGGTAATTATTCCGCAGTTTGTCGCTTCAAGTGTAGTCACAACAAGTTTTAACTTTTCATTAATTTCTCTTTTAATATTTTCCAAAAATACAAGTTATCATGAGCTTTAGTATGGAAAATAGAATGTAATTATAGTTAATGAGTAGATTTCGGAAATCATTTCATTTAGAAATGAACGTTTCAACAAACATATATCATCTTTATAAATATTTTATTTGAAAAGAAAAGATATGACCTTTTAAAATAAAATATTAAAAAAATTATGCCATATAACAATAAAATAAAATAAATTATAATCTATCATGTGTGTGTATCATTTAATTAATTTATTTAACTCATATTCCAATTTCTCCTTTACATTAGATCATCCAGTCAACAATTTCATCTCATATAATATATCATCTTTATGTTGAAGAAATTGTTCCGGGTAGAGGTCACTGAATGAATTTCTCGTGTAATTTGAGAAAATCTTTATTATAAAGATCTTTATAATAAAGATTTTCTCAAATTACACGAGAAGGCTATCAATAAAGATTTTCTCAAATTACACGAGAAATTCATTCAGTGACCTCTACCCGGACCAATTTCTTCAACATACATTATCGAGGTCAACAATTATCATTCAATATATCATCTTTACTTCGAAATGTTAGTTGAAACATTTATTTCTTGATGAAATAATTTCCGACACCAACTCATTACCCATAATTACATTTTCTTTTCCATAATTAAGCTCATGGTAATTTGTGTTTTTTTTTTAAATATTAAAAATGAAATGAATAAACACTCAAAAACAAAAAGATATTGTCACACAATTCGAAACGAAAACCTGCGGAACAGATACCATAATTTTTCAAATTATGATTTTTTGAATGCTCATTATATTTAATAATTCCATTCAGAATCTGTTGATCACCTGTCTGTTGCCTCAGGTTTTCTGGAGATTTTTTTTGTTGACCCAAAATCTGGAGTCTTTATTTAGTTTTTTAAAATTAATATGAAAATAAAAGTAATTACAAGGGTGACCTGTGATCTAGTAGTTAGCATAACAACCTACTAAGCACAAGATCGCGAATTCGTAGCTCGGCAAGTGGCCCTAGGATTTTTTAAGGGAGTAAAAAATCCTTAGTTACGCCGTCCTTCGGAAGGGACATTAAACAGGGGTCCCGAGCCTGTGTGATGTCAGGTAGTCGTTAAAATTTCCTACCCTAATTAAAACTGGATAGGCAAAATTTAGAGCTCCCGTTGTAGCACCTTACGATTTGCCATAGCAGGACAAAAGGGACGGTAAATAAACAAACAAAATAATTAAAACAGAGTGAAGTTAAAAGTTGGACTGAACGTACTATTGAGAACAGAAATAATACTACACTACGCATTCACGGGAAAAGAACCCGTGGCATTTGTCTATTTTCGAACACCTTTGCCTTTCATCGAGTATTAAGTCCTGTACTCTTCAAAAGAGACCCAGTATCTTTGCTTACTATAGTCCTATTACTTATATAATTTAATAGGACGATGCATATAATCAGACAATTAATATATAATTAATAATTCTTAGCTAAGATAAAATTTTAAACTGATGAGAATATCACGGATGTGTGCAATATAATTGCCGATTTAATTTTGCAAAATTATTAAAAAAACTGGATAGTCTATAAGTTATTTGGTACAAAACAGCCTTTCAATTTTCAACTAAGATAAGTAAATGCTACCCATCGATAACCCCTCCACCCAGGAGGTCAATACTAAAATGATTAAGCGGTAGTTCAACAAAACACTATCCTGGCGGTTCAGTATTTCATCATACGTGGGCGGATTGATGACTACTCAGCACGTCAACTGAGAAGCAGAGATCTAAGACCTAAAACGTAAGGTATTTCTTCTTATTTTTATATGGATTGTGTTAAATACAGAAAACCGCCAACAACCATTTTACGTTTTTATGTACTATAAAATTTTAAAAATATTCAAGAAATATACAGGCTAATACCCAATTTCTAAATGCTTTCCAATATATGTTAACATTTAAAGCGTAGTACCTGAGCTCAATATGTCTAACCTAAAACCAGGGTTCGTCAAACATATAGAAGTTTTCGAAATCATTACATAAGGGATATAAAATAAGAAATAGGAGTACGACATTTCGCCAGTAATTCCAGACAAGCGATTATGAAGGCAAACATGTTGCAGTCGAAGCTCTAGATAGATGTTTAAATTTTTTATAGTGCTTAAAATTTTTAAATAACCTCATTGTAAATTTATCAGCCTGTCAGGATATAGTTAAGCCTTATACCGGGTTCGAACCAGTATACAGTGCCTATTCCCAACATTAACATTCCAATAAATATTTTTATGTAATAAGGTAAGGAGTATTGTATTAAAGTCTCATTAAGGTCAATAATAAAATTAATGCCAGATACCCTAGCTCTAATCATAAACGATGCCCCAGCAAGCGATACACCTATGTTCCTTGGATGACTCGGCGGGTAGCTTTCCCCGAGAAACCAAAGCTTTTGGGTTCTGGGGAAAATATGATTGCAAAGCTGAAACTTAAAACAATTGGCAGATGGGCACCACCAGGAGTGGAACCTGTAACTTAATTTGACTCAACACGGGAAACCTCACCAGGCCGGAATAATTCTAAACATGAAATTATTTAAAATAGGTCTTCCAATGGATTTCGATAAGGGTAGAAATGTTTTCGCCTAAATACGCCTGGAAAATATTTATATAAGAAGAACGTGGGTAGAGGGCTCTAGAATCAGCATTTTATTATTACATATTGTATATTTCAATTTAACATAAATAAGAAGGTAGTTATCAGTATCAGAATTATCAGTGTTCAGGTTATAAACAATGGAGAACAACAATCCCTGTTTACCGGCTAATACAGAAGTACCGTAAACAACTTATTATAGTGTCTACTATTGCATAATAATATTCGTGATCTATACCCAGTTTTATCAGTTTCCAAATTCTTTGCCAAGAAAATAGCTCGGATTGCTGCGTCAGTTCATCTTGCGTGTCAATTTCATCCTTTTTTCATTTCTTCGGCGTTGCGTCTCTCTTCCTTGCACGGGAGGCTCAAAGTAGAGGTTGATATACTACAACGGGGTACCACTCTCACTGCCTGCCGATGTCGAGGGTTCGGTTGTCCAATTCCTCCAGAGCAGCCCTTACTCTGGATTCGTCCGAGACAATTCTTCTGTTTCGTAACTCCATGTTAACGGTTGGTATGCAGTTTATACCTAGTGTCCTAGGGAAGGTAGCCCAAGGGTGTGTACTGTAAATGACCTTAATGGTTGGTGTATTGTTTTAGATTTCGTGCTATGGGTATGCTGATGAATGGTTTAGTGTACTCCATAAGCAACTGCATCCATCAGTGACCCCTTGTTATAATATAATATTATATTGATGTTATATCATTATATTGCACTATTATTATTATTTACATTTTGGATTTCTCGGCTTGTGCCGGATAAATTCACCAACCCGGACCAAGGTCAAGGGTATGACTCATTTTATAGTTAATTTGGGATATTTAAAAATTTTCTAACGGTGCTGGCAGTTCCCAGCATTACCGCTTTCTGTACTTCTTCCAGTCCCCTAATTATTTCCAGCGTCTTCATTGATCTAATTGTTACCTGAGGAATTAAACCATTGCTGGATACAATGATTGGTAGTACTTTTACATCCACCAGTCGGTAGAGGTGCTTTAATTCCTCGC
This sequence comes from Arma custos, assembly GCA_037127475.1. Classification (NCBI taxonomy): domain Eukaryota; kingdom Metazoa; phylum Arthropoda; class Insecta; order Hemiptera; family Pentatomidae; genus Arma; species Arma custos. The sequence continues at coordinate 32,823,426 of CM073761.1, read as the reverse complement.
AGAGCTCTTGGTACTTCCGAATTTTTTCGCTCAATGTTTTAGAAACTTTGTCATCAGCAGGAACCCCAACTTCGATGATGATGGCCTTTTTAATTTTCTTATCTAAGAGTAGTATGTCTGGTCTATTGTGGGGTGTATTATGGTCAGTTATCATAGTTTGATCTCAATATAGTTTGATGCCATTTTTTTCTAATATTGGCTGTGGGTGGTATTTGTTAAACGGGTGATCACTGTTTATTAAATTATATTTTTGAGCCAGTGCCTGATGTATGATCTTTGCAGCATTATTATGCCTAGTTAGATATTCTTTACCTGCTATTGCTCGGCAGCCAGAGGTGACATGTTGAATTGATTTGTACGTTGCTTTGCATAGGCGACACCTGTATTCGATTGCTTGGTGCAGAATGGGTTTTCTGTAGAAGTTTGTAGCCATGGCCTGTTCATGTATTGCCAGAAGGAATCCTTCAGTCTCAGGGAACATTTTTCCTGTGGTCAACCAACGGAGAGACGCTTCTAAATTGATGCCCGGAGTATTTAAAGAACTGTAAAACCTCCCGTGGAGTGGTTTACACTTCCATTATTCTGTAAGGCTCTCCTCAGTTGGCATTACTATTGGATCTTGCCGAATCAAATTCAGTACTGTATAGTGGCAGTCGAGAGCAGCAATTGTCAACAGCATCGGTGAACTGCTACTCATAAAATAGGTTCTAAGCCTTGCTTCTTGTTCACGACAGGCTTTCAACAGACTAATAAGCCCTACCTCCATGTTTTCTGGGCATATATAGTCTTGGCACTGAAGAGTTTGGGTGCCGCTATCTTGATTTAACCATTTGAATTCTTAAGAAGCAGTCCAATTTTTCCAAATCTGTGTCACACCATTTTATTACACCAAAAGTATATGCAAGCGAAGGAACAGCCCAGGTATTCAAAGCTTTTACCAGATTTCCTGTTGATAGATTAGTTTTCTGACTCGATTCTTAAATGCCTCTTCAAAGGTTTCTTTGACCACTTTTTTGAATTTAAACAGCTGTGAGATACCAAGGTACTTGTAGGAGCCTGTAACCTGAAGTTGCTTGATGATTTCACTATTGGAGAGTTCAATGTTAGCTGAATCCTTGTATTTTCCTCAGTGTATATTAAGGGTTGCACATTTTTTCAGTTCCTAGCTTTATCCTAATATCTTCTGTGAATGAACTTACTAATTCAAGAAGAGTTCTCATGTCCCTCTCAATCTTTGCAAAAAGCTTTAAGTCGTCCATATAGAAAGAATGGGAGATCATTGTTTCCTGATTCAAGGAATAACCTTTTCCAGACTGATTTAAAATGGAGCTTAGAGGATTAATCGCGAGGCAGAACCATAAAGGGCTTAGCGAATCACCCAGAAATATTCCTCTTTTTATCGAAATTTTCTGCGCGACTAGAGTGTACTTTTTAGTTGGATGAACCAATGACACTTCCCAGAGCTTCATAAGCCGTTGCAACTATTCTGTCACTTTTTGGTCGACTTTATAGATCTTGAGAACTTCAATCAGCCAGTCATGAGGGACCGAATTGAATGCTTTCTGGTAGTCAATCCATGAAAGCGATATATTACGAAACTTTTTTGATACCTGTGAAGCTATGAATGAATCAATCACTAGAAGCTCTTCACATCCCTTTGAGTTTCGCTTACATCCGATCTGCTCCTGTGCCATAAGGTTGTTCTTTTGTACATGTCCCATTAATTTATTACTGATTATAGACGTTAAAATTTTGTAAACACCATTAAGACATTTTATTGGCCGAAAGTTCTTCGGTTCTGGAGATTTGTTTTTTTCTTTCGGAATGAAATATGTCTTCCCTGAACAGAAGTCCTTTGGAGGTATAACCGCATTGCACAATAGTTTCTGGTAATAAGAGGCTAATGGTCCATGAGCACTTTTAAAGTATTTGAGCCAATAATTTTGAATTTTATCTGGCCCGGGTGCTTTCCAGTTGTGTGCAAGCTTAATAGATTCTTGTACATCATCGGCATTAATTTGCACTATATCCATCATAGGAACATTCAGTGTTTCTGCGTGCAAATTCCTGAGCCAAAAGTCAATATTGCTACAATTTTTTGGACAGCTCCAGATGTTTACATGTATCCAGATGTATTATTATTACAATTATTATTATTTGTTTTTCTCGATTTCTTACCGGAAAATGGGCCTACCCGGACATAAGTCAAGGGTTAGGCTAGAGAATTAATTACAAATATTCATAACTTTTTGAACAATAGTCGCAGTTCCGAGCAAGACCACTTTTTGCATTTAATCCAGAATATTGGAATTAAGGTCCAATTCCTTTATTATGGTCCCAATAAAGCTTGACGTGCCCTTTATCAATTATTGGCTGAGGACTGTATTTGTAATAAGGGTAGGTCTTGTCTACAATATTAAATTTCATAGACAATTCTTGATGTACAATTTTTGCCACATTGTTGTGACTCAGCAAATACTCCTTGCCAGCAAGAACCTGACACCCGGATGTAATATGCTGGATTGATTCTGTGGTTGTTTTGCACAGTCGACACATCTCTGAAATGACCTCTCCACATATGCGGCGCCTGTAGGTCTTCGTAGCAATCACCTGGTCCTGAATGGCTAGAACAAAAACTTCGGTTTCAGGAAATAATTGCCCTTTATGTAGCCACATTAGTGATGCTTGTCACCTTGTCAACGCCTTCTGCCGCCAGACTATGATAAAACCGTCCGTGGAGCTCTTTAGATTTCCACTCATTGATAAGGTTTTCTTGATTAACAGGTGTGTAAAAGTTCTCACTTCGTAAGTTTAGAGCAGTGTATTTGTGGTCCAATTTCACAATTGTTGAAATGAATCTTGAAGAGTCATTGCTTCTGAAATAGTTACGAAGTTGTTCTTCCTCTCGCCGGCATGCTTTTCGCAAGTTTGATAAGCCTCGCCCTCCTGCTTTTCGTGGAAGATACATCCTTACAACCGATGATTTAGGGTGCCGTTTTCTCGAATGCACTAATTGTACTCTTTGATACGAGTCCATAGCTTCTAGGTCTGCATCGGTCCATTTTATAACTCCAAAGGAGTAAGACAATGCTGGTATTGCCCAGGTGTTCAGTGCTTTTATAATATTCTTCCCCGAAAGGTATGTTCCAAGCACTGTTTTTACTCGCTGTTTTAATTTATCCTGGAATACCTTTTTTAAGTCCAGAAGCTTTACAATTAGAGTTTTACAATTATTATTATTATTATTGTTATTATTATATTATTGTATAATATAAGCTCTCTACTGGAAACCCAGTACCGCTTGAATTTCCTGACGGTCAATCTAGAACACTTCATTCCATAATTTTCGCCTGTTTTTATCCTCACATTTCTAAATTAGTTAAACTAGTGAAATTATGCTTTATTGAAATACATTGTTACATAAAAGTATTGATTTCATCAATCTCAAAGTTGAAATTAAATTAATTGTTTATTTGGCAATAAAGAAATAAAAAAAGTATTTGATGAGGGATTACCTTCCCTTGAACTATTATTTTTATATTAAACATTTATAACCAATTCCGGTTAATATCAAACGTAATAGTTATCGCAAAATGTACTTGGCATTTGTTTTTATGACCCCATTAAGGGCCTGTAAATTATTATTATTTAACCCCATTAAGGTTTAGTAAATAATGTCAGTATGATGAACTTTGGTTTAAACTCTAAATTTAATTTATGTTTCAGTTTTGATAATAGTATTCATTTTTGTTTACATTTATGTTTTAAATTGGATCTGCTACTAGATCTCGATCACCTTCATCCCAATAGCATTGGTTGTTGTACTATTGTATTAGTTGTAATTACTGGTGGGGTGGAGGGGTGGAAAACGCCAAACTGTTTGTCTACTAAATACGAACTGACTAGCCCTGAGGAAGCTCACAACACGATGAGCGAAAGCTTGGCAAACAAAACCAACACCACACGGTCCATCCCGGAAAAAGAACATATGGACATTACCGCAACCCGTGGAAGCCTACGTGAACATAAATACGAACTGTTTTTCTAAACCGGCCCATTAGGTTATATTGTTTGATCATAATTACCGTTTTCAATTTTAACTGTTCCAGAACCTCACAACAGAAAACAAAACTGTTGTGCTGCTCCACTCCTTGGAGTCCTAACCAACTTAGGTCTTTAGTGAATGAAAAGTAAATGATAATTTAATTTTATAAATAATTAAAAACAATTGCTTTTAAACCAGCAAAATGTCTGTTTTACCGAAAGCATTTATTTATTTGGTTACGCTTCCAATATAATAGAAAACAAAACAAACTACTGTTAGATTGGTAACCATAGTGAATTGGTTCTGGAAGTCACATTATCTGCTTCGCGTCAAAATATTGTTTTCAAACAGTTTTTCCTATAAGTTGTTTCTCATTAACAAACAGTTCGTTTGGGTTTTGTCAAAAATGCCCATCATCAGTTGTGATGTTAGTTGTTCTATTGTACAGAGTAAACCACACGTGAACACATTAAAATCAATTAGCTATGTGAATTTGTCAAAAAAACATTAGCTATTTCCATCTCGCAACACACAGCCTAAACAAATGTATCAATCAAAGTCTGCAATATCGCTCTAAGTCTTCCAATCAATTACTCCTATCAAAATGTCACGGTTGTCATTACGTTCAACCACCAGTTTTTCCTCCCCCCGCAATTTATAGAAGCTGGGTTGAACCCCAGGGGGGGTCCTAAGATCTTTCAGAGATCACTTATAGCAGTTAATAGTTTAAATAACTAGTTATTTAAATCGAAAAAAAACTCCGCTAAATTGCGTCTTAAGGTAATTTATAAAATAAATTCAACTATTTTAACATGGTGTTTTATATTATATGATATACAAAATATTACTATATCGTATGATAGCTAATGAATTCAGAACATAAAAGAATTCAAATAATTTCTCTTAGAATTTTGTACTAGCTAACAACGTATATAATCATCTTAGCAATCTGCCAGATAATCATTCTTTGACCCATTGTATCAAATGTCAACTAATTAAACAAACTGATAACGAGAAAATATTCATATACATATAATGAAGAATATGTTAGAATGGGCAGTTCTGGGCTACATTTTTGATAAATGGACTGTACTTTTGATCAGAATAATAATAATTTTGGATGAAGGTAATTAAAGTAGCATCGCTCTGTTAAAAAATATGTGGTGTACTTTGAACTTAGATATCATTTCGAGAACTTTAAGTAATTAGGGTCAATGATAATTAGAAATTCAAGAAGAAATGAAGGCAAGGAATTATTGTTATTTTACAAATAATTAAAATCAGCCAATTATTATTATGTTGTTATATGTTATATGTTATTATTATGTTGGCGCTACCACTCGCAAGCGAGTCCTTGCTTCCTCCAACACCAATCGCAATGCTTAATTCGAGGCTCTTGGGTGAGGTATCGTGATTAGTATTCAGGTAGGGGGCCATCAATCCTATTTCCGTACCCTAGCCTGCAGGTAGGGCTGCCACCATAGGCCTGTAGGCCAGCTCTCCCATCCGGGACGGCTATCTACGGAAGGTAACCCAATTGTGACAACAATTATGTCTTTTTTAGTGGTGGCAGTGATGCGAAAAAATATTAAAAATGAAAATATGTGTTTGTTTTGCAATAAACCAAAGAACCTCATACTTGAGCCTAAGGTAGTAACTCTTTTAACAGTTTAAATTTCTGCTGATCGCCTTAAAGTTGTAGTTTCGATACGTTTTTTTTCTTGTACAGATGAAGAAAATCAAACAGTTTTGTGACACAACTAACATAAGTTGCAAGGCATACTTTGTAACATCGAACTGCATGGACCACCATCGGGCTATGGAACTTGAAAACAATTCTTGTAAAAATCCTTTTGTCTGCCCATGGTATCGTCCTGAATGCTGATTCTCAATCAAAGATGCCGGAATCCCTAATAGAATGACAAGAAGAGCTACTCCGTTAAGGGTTCGTCACTAACACCGCAAAGAGCAAGGTCCTAGTTATGGCCCGAGAAGATCAAGAAAACGTTTATCTCAACAACAATGGGAGGTCTTAGAAATTTTGCCGGAGTTTACCTACTTAGGGACCGTAATAAATCCACTGGTAAGATTGAACCAGAGATGTATCACAGATTTTCTAAACCCAATCAAGTGTATTACCAGATCTGCAACAGAAAAATTGGCCAACGAGAAGTAAGTAAAGGAACATATAAGATAACCATATTAGAGATATAGATTTTTATTAGAGTTGAAACAAAATGCTGAAGTCATAAGGAATCTTTCTTGAGGAACGGTAGTACTAGTCATCTTCCAGTGTTTTACCTCAAATAACGCAAAACAGACTTTAGCGACGAAATAGCGGGGTAGCTCAGTACATAGGGTGCTGTGGTATTTATCTATAGATCCCGAGTTCGAGGCCTGATGTGGGAGATAAGTTATTTACTCTGTTAATCGTCCGCGAACCGACTCTGGGGAATCTAGAAACATTTCACGGGCTCACCCAGTCTCAATGAGTGGGTACTCTTATTTGGACTGTGAACTGAATGCGCTCTCGGCGAAATCATCCCCCCTGCACAGCCGTGGCTTAGAAACTGTACTTCTGTTATCGTTATTATTTTTTAAAGGACTATAAATGCAATACAAAATTGTTGATACATACAGTTTTATAACTGTTTGTTTTTAGATTTAGATTAGATTTTTTTTGGGGCGATCAACATCTAGGTTATTACGCCCTTTGCACTTTTATGTATATTACGGTCTTTTAATTGATTTTACTTTTTTAATTTTCTTTGGTTTGCGTACTAATTTTTTCTTTTATATATTTCCTAATTTATACTTTAATTGCGTCTTATATTTTATGGTAGAGATGTATTTCTTTAAAAAGGTTTATTATTTTATCTATTGTATTTTTTGAATCTTCTAGTGCAAAGGTTTTTCGTAGTAATGTACAATCTTCTATTGTATGTTTTATAGTCATTGTTGATTGACATGATTCGCAATGTGGTTGGCGCTCTTTTGTAATTAAATATGCATGAGTCAGGTTGCAATGACCGATCCTCAGCCTTGTCGCAACCACTTCTTCTCTTCTATTCCCTCTTATTGCACTTGTCCACTGCTTCGTACTTTTTTTTATATTTCTAAGTTTGTTAGTCAGTGGTATTTCGGCTCACATGGATTCCCAATTTTTCCTGATCCTGTTCTTTAAAAATGCCTTTACATCGTTCGGCTCATATATTTGTAGAGGTGGGCTATTCATCATTGCAGCTTCTTTGGCAGCTTTATCCGCAGCTTCATTTCCAGGAATTCCGGAGTGTCCAGGGGTCCAGAGAAATGTTACGTGTTTTTTTAGATATTTTAACATTTCTAAATAATTGCGGATTTTGTTTATTGTATGACCAGTTTTGTTACAGTTTGATATGCTTTGAAATGCCGACATTGAATCTGTACAAATTAAAATTTTTGGATGTGCATAGCTAATTGATGAGTAAAGAGCTGTAGATATTGCCTGAAGTTCTGCAGTGTATATTGTTGAATATGAAGGTAATTTATATTTTTTGGGTGTCCCATTCATAATTATTGCGAACCCTACATTTTCATTTTTCTTGGATCCATCGGTATATATTATTTCATAGTCTGAATATTCCAGTATCTTCTTGTGAAATTGAAGGTTATTTGATCCTGTGTTCTTATGTTTTAAGGATAGGTCTATTTTATAATTCTGATATTTCCACGGGGATAATCGGAAGGGTCGGCTTGGTCTAACGGCATATCATAAATTTCTTTTATGACTTCTTTTTGTCTGATGCCTAAAGGAGCGTTTCTTGTTGTGTTCATTTCGAAATTTCTGATACAGCGGGGATGAAATACTGTTTGTTTTTTTATTTAACGTCACTTTATGTTGCTATGGCTAATCGGAATATGCTACAGTGGGAGTCCTAAATTCTTCCTATCAACGCACAATTAGGATAGGGATCTTTAACTGGTACCTGACACCGTACAGGCTCGGGGCTGAGATTCTAAGACTACTCCGAAGGACGGCGTAACTATGGACTTTTTACTCCCCTTAAAAAATAAAAAAAGGTTGAAAACCTCTGTTCTAAAACATCATAGAAGATGGTGACAGATTTAAACAATTCGATTCATCAAATAATAATACACAATAACGTATTAATATTTTTTATAAGAAAAACATTTTTATAAACTTTAAGCTAAGAATGTTAATATCCCCAAACATCTTTACTTTTTTTTTGTTTATTCGCCCTACCCTGCCTTATGGCAACACGGGTTTTGAAACATTAATATATTACACAAGATGCGTATACGATAATACCCCGAAACATTTGCATTCTACAATTGCAAACCTTGGTCTCTCAACGGATAGCATAACTGACAAAATTATTTAGCATATCTATCCCTAGTTTAGGCGCTTGTTTGTCTAAGACCCGTCAATCAATTTAACGTCGTTCTCGACGATTAGAGATGTGTACTCTCACTTCATGGAAGAATTTATGTAAGAAACTTCCAAGGATGTAAGGATAGGAGGTAAATGCCACACAGAGCGTGATTTAATTAATTAATTAATTTACTCATAGAAACATTTGATGAGCCAATAATTTTTACATAATGCTCCTGTGAATCGGCTTCCAAGATCTAACGATCTAACCCAATTAGATTATCTCGTAACTGATCCGCAGGTTGTCGATTCGTGTTGAGCTATAAATTTTTAACTTTTTATTCTTTTCCTTTTTAATATTTTTCATAAATACAAGTTTTAATGAGCTTTAGTAAGGAGGAGAGAATGTAATTATCGGAAATGTGTATATTTCGGTAATCATTTAGTCTAGAAATGAACTTTTTGACATACATATATCATCAACAATTCGAAATACATAATATGAGATGAAAATAGTTGACTGGATGATCTAATGTAAAGGAGATAGTTGGGGGGTGCAGTCAATAAGAACACAGAATAAGTGAAGTACTTATATTATGTGCCGACGTTTCGACCTACAGTGTAGGTCATCTTCAGGGCGAATGTTGGAAAGCGTGGCCGTTACATATAACGGCTGGTACGTACTCTACCTGTGACCTGGGACCTACACTGTAGGTCGAAACGTCGGCACATAATATAAGTACTTCACTTATTCTGTGTTCTTATTGACTGCACCCCCCCCCCCAACCATCTCCTTTACATGAAATACATAATAGTTGAAACTTTTATTTATTGATGAAATGATTACCGAAATATACTCATCACACATAATTACAATCTCTTTTCCACACTAAAGCCCACTACAACTTGTATTTTTGGAAAATATTAAAAATGAAATAAATAGTCAGTTGAAACTCGTACCTCAACTCGAAGCGACAACCTGCGGAATAAATTCCGATTATTTTCTTTGGAGTCATGTCAACTCGCTTGTCTACCTCGATAAACCAGAGATTGAAAGAAGGCGAGTTATTAGCGAATTATCGCCATAATTGCTGCGTATAGTTTGTGAGAATTAGCCATCCAGATTGCATCATCTGCGCCCTATCCACGGTGGCTGCATTGCTGAAGTCATATTAAAATATTAACGGCATATAATTATCTTTACTTTAAAGCTAGTTTCATTGATATTAAAAATGCTGTTTGTTTCATAGGCTGTTATGCTAGCCACTAGACCACAGGTCGCCCCCTTATTAACGTTAATGTCTATTTTAAAATTTAGTCATACTTGATTAGTAAGCTTCATCATTCATCTCTTGTACAAAAATATGAAATTACTACAACTCAGTTTCAGTGTATAAATAAATTGTAATAGAATATAAATATTTCGAAATAAATGACAAATATGAAACTACAAAAGCGGAAACAATCGAGATTGCCAACATTGCACTTTGGATTATTAGCTGATCTGATAATTTCGAGATGGACAGATATTAATGTTAGCATATTATTCCAATGAATTAGAAGCGTGCAGACCATAACAAATAAGGTATATATTAGTATAAGTGTTTATTTATTTTTTAAATATTACTCACAATTATATTTTAAGATTATAAATCATAATTTAATGATCATCATAACTTTAAAAAATTTATGGAGGTTAAAATTCTTATCATTTGTTTTAAAAATAAAAAAAAACACAGAGACAAAAAGAAAATATATTCAGAAACTTAAAATTGACAAATCGTAAAAGAACTTAAAGAAAATATTTGTTATTTAATAATTAGGATAAAAGGCTAAGCGAATCCGAAGACACGATTCCGATATCACAATTATATACAAAATTCCAAATCTCAATATGTAAGATTTAATCTTCTTTAATCCGTAATGTAGTCTTCCCATCTACCACTCGGACGTATAGCAGTCCGAGTGGAAGATGGATTATCAGAAACGGGATGTTGGAAGTCATAAACAGAATAAAGCTACATATAAAATAATAAGTGATTCCAGTGGTTTCAACTAAGTCCAATGAACAAAAGGTATGCATTAAAAATTATTGGTAATATGGATTAAAAATCGGACTTTAACGTAAGTTTAAATATACAGAAGCTAAAGCATTTAGTTCTAAACTTCGTAAAATCAAAAAACGAATACTGCCTAAGTTGATGAAAGTTAACAGATTTGAACTTCGTTAAAATTTTTATTTTATTTTGTATTGCATTGGTTTAGTTAATAAAAGAATAAATTTCAATTATACGAATGATGTTATAATTTAAAATACACCAAATATGACAATGTAATTTTTTCTAGCACAACTCGACTTGATTCATATCCATTTCACGAAACTTTCCAATGTAAGTACAAGGTTATGTGAAATATTAATAAACTACGTTTAAACCGACATTTTTAGCGTTATATTAATAGTTCTTTAGAAACGCTAAAAACAATTAAAAAAGTTCAATTAATAATAATTAATGAGTTTCCTGAAGTTTAAACCACAGATTTTAGTGTTATATAATTAATATTTTACAGTGCTAGTTAAAAAAAAAAAAAATAACGATCGATATTAATATAATACCAGAAGACCCCTGTTCTGTAAACCTTCACAGGTGTATTTAAATATTCCTAGTATTCTGAATAGTGAAATATGTAATAATATAATATATATATTCTATTTCCATTTAAATAATAAAACAGTGTTATATTTTGTTTAACGGCTTAATATATTCACTAATAAGTGGCTTTATGAGTTTGCAATGTTTAAAAATATTTATAATTTAAATTATCGAGCACGACAAAAGAGTAAGCACAAAGTATTTCCTTGGTATTTTAATTTTATATTTATTATTCTTATGATGGTGATAATTTTTAAATATTGTTATTTTGAAGAGACAAGATTTGTCCAGTCCAGTGGTTAAAGCACCGCACTAGAGACACGGGGACCCAGTTTCGAATCCCGGCCTGGACAAATCGTTCTCTTCAAAATAAAAATATTTTCTTGGAACGTTGCTAGAAAACGCTGATAAAATATTGCATCATTCGATTTTTTTTATATAATTGAGAAAGAGTGATTATTATTTTTACACATCACGATTTTCAGAATTCGCTTATTAAATATTCATTTAATTTTATATTTATATCGGTATATATTTGTTTGATATTCATGCAATGAAATGTGAAGTTGATCATTATTTCATCTGACAGCATATATATATATATATATATATGTGTGTGTGTGTATGTGTAATCTGTTCCTCTTTAATCCGTATAGAGATTAACCAATGTAATAAATATATAGCTTCCCCTATAATTATTTCTTCTTAATTAATTATTTTATTATTGAAAACTTTCTCTCATTGTTTGTAGCTTCTCGAATAGGGAATTATCATTAATTTTTTGACTAAACAATATTTAAATGAGGAAGAAGTAGCCAGAAGCAAATAATTAAAAACACATTTTCGAAACCTCCGACTACAATTCGTAAATTAGTTTTCGGGAATAGAAACCAGAGCGAAAATACTATATTTACATAATTTTACTATTATGTAGACAAACTCGTGGTATTTTTTATAAAAATTTATTAAAGTTACAAATACACTTATTACTATTATTAGTCGTAAAGCTCCCAAGTGAAAGACTCTAAGTCAGCGGTTCCCAAATTGGGGGGCGTGAGGACATGTCAGGGGGGGCGCGAGACAAGTTGAACATTAAATTAATTTTAAGTAGTCTTTCTAAAATTCTAAATTAACCATAATGTTTAGAAAATTGACCACTTTGATATAATGGACAAACCTTCATTTTGGTCAAAATATTTCAAAGTGTATGCTAGTGTATCACGGGAAGCTCTTCGTTTATATTTGCCTTTTTCAAGCATCTATTTGTGCGAAAAAAGCATTTTCAACACTTGTAGCAATTAAAACAAAGTATCGGATTAAACTTGATGTTGCTAGTTGCTTGCGTTGTGCACTTACTAAAACTCAGCCACGAATAGGCATACTAGTAAGAAAAATGAAAGCCCATCCATCTCACTAACCAACCTAATCTATTTTTCTCTTATTAATATTTTTTGTATTTTATGAAAACTGATAATGTTGTACCTTATGGCAGTATAAATAAATGTTTTGTTTTCAAAATAATACATATTTGTTTTTGTTTTGTTCCTAGGCCCCCACAATTTATTGTTAAGGGGGGCGCGAGAAGCTTTCATTTCAACTAAAGGGGGGCGTGGTAAAAAAAAGTTTGGGAACCCCTGCTCTAAGTAAATATGGTTCGTTTGGGGAATCTTGTTCTTCTTATTTGCCCACTAGGTTTTCATTCTTTGCGAGAATTGAGATTTTCTTTATGTGCCGTTAAGCTTAATTATCTGGCCATTGAATATAAAGACACCTTTTCCTCATTTCTATCTCTATATTAGAATATTCATCAATTTCAGATGTTTTCTGTAATCTACACCCTTCTTCGGTCTATCTTGGTCCCAAAATTTTCCTAATTATTTTCCTTTCCTTTATTCTTTAGTTTTTCTTTAACTGTTTTTCGTTTTAGTGTCAAGATTTTGCTGGCATATAACATTTTTGGATTAATTAACGTATTGTAATGTTTAATTTTTTTATTTAGATATAAACTTTTCTTATTATAAAAAATAAAATATTAAGGTTTTGGACCAACCCTAGGCCTCTACGAGCTATTTGTATTCTTTCTTATTGTGAATATATTAAATAAATTTATAATTATAAATTATAAATAAATTAATACGAATTGTTCAAAACAATAATAATATTTAATATGATTTTTAAACTATTTAACAATTAAATACTAATTTTTTAAAATGTTAGCGTATTAGGTTTTGCGTTTCGTTCCAAGGTAAACAAAACTATCTATAATTCAGCTTAAACTATGAACTCTCTCACGATAAAAAATTCGTTGCTATATTAATATTAACATCAGCGGAATGTAGATTACGCAATGTTCAAGATATCTTATTATCGTGTTTTCACACAGTGTTATTAATTTTATTATCCCTATTAGTTTGACCGTCATCTTTAAAGGAATACTGATGTATGTGTCAAATATTATATTGTGTTATAATATATATTTCATTGTATAATTACAAATATTACAACATTAAAAATAAATTAATACATATTGAAAAGTAAAAAGAGACCTTTCATAAATTTAAGACCGTGGAAAAATTCCAACGAAAAGCCATTAAGTCTCCAAACTAAAACAGAAATTGAAATTATCTGTCCAATATGATTAGTTGCATTTAAGCCTTGGAGGTGGTGGGATGTTTCTTGGGTGCATTATTCATGTTTTGTTTTCCCATTATTCTCTTTCTACCCTGAAGATGCCTGAATGGGCGAAATATTGGACAGATAATTTCAATTTCTGTTTTAGTTTGGAGACTTAATGGCTTTTCGTTGGAATTTTTCCACGGTCTTAACATTAAAAATATTTCAATATGAAGTAAAATCCAAATTTTAACACTTCTTGTCTGTCGGAAAGAAATCTGCAGACAAAAAAACCCTCTAGTATACTGCAATATTAATTTCATATTTGATATTAATCTACGAACTATATTATTAGGACCTAAATTATTGAAAATAAAATATTTAAAAAATAATAAATAAATAAAATTTTGACGTCTCACTTCTCTCTAATATAATTTCTAATAATTATCTCTGTTGTATATTAAACTGGTTTCGAAATTTCATAACCGTTTCTTATAAGCAATTAGTGGCAGCGGCTGTGGTATTCTTAATTAGGAAAAAACTAGGTGGTTGAGCGTTGCTCGGACAGATCCTTCCTGCACAACTGCTATATTAGAAACAGTATAATCTCTACCTTGTACTGGAACCCAAGACCCTTCATGGGTTTTTGTGTAAATTACTATAGTAATTTATAGTGGAGGACAGATAAGCATATCCCAAAAATGCCCCTTTACTAATGCCCTGGAGAAGAGGCCAACCAAGAATTTGATGGATTAACCATATTCCGGAAGACATGGCAGAATATGATATCATTGAAGAACGTGCTCTGGACAGGAAGGTCTCGAAAGAAATATTGTCATAAATTTTGGTTGGAGAAAACAAACTTGAGGAAGCTCTCAAAAAATTAACATCTTATCATTTTTTTAAGTAGTCCTTGTTTTTTAATTTTAATTTGTACTAATTTACCCACAATCTTTTTCAGATGGAAGATGGTCCCGACTACCGGCGTGTGTGGTTTCCAGACTGGCCAGTGCATGTCACAGAAGACAACAAAACATTCCAAATACCAATCGATATGCGTTTTAACGAAGGCCATAAGGTTTCATTAGTATTTTACTCCATTTTAATGGTAATCTCATCTATAGGAAATATCAGCGTGCTAGCGATCTTACTGAAAACAATGAAGACCAGCAGATCAAGAATCAACATGATGCTGATTCATCTTGCAATAGCAGATCTGTTGGTAAGTGTTTGGTGTCTTATGTAAGGTATAATTGTTTGGTGTCAAAAATAATATCTCTGTCAATGCCACAATGAAAGAAATGAGGTTTCGCACTTAGTTTCCCTAGTTTCATGAATTAGTAAACAACCACTCACATACCTCCACTAAAACTGAATTCGGAAAGATAACGCAACTCTCGAGGGAGCACAGGACAGAAATGACTTAAGGTACTTGAGGAAGCCCAGGTTCTTGTTGGACAGCAGCGCCCATCAGTAAGTAAGTAACGCAATTCTCCATTTGCGTATCAGTCTTTATTTCGAACGTTTGGTTCGACTCAGACAAACATTTGTAGTGATCATTTCCTCACAGCATTTTTTGCCCATTTCAACTTCCTGTCTGACTGAAGGCGAAAAGTAAGAATTTATGCTGAATAACAAGCATTTTATGCTGTTCATGATGATTCAGTGGGGCTTTGGTGGTTGTGGAATGATTTTTCTGGTTGGACTTTGAAACTGGTATGTGCTTTTTTTTTGTATTATTCTCTTTTTTTTAGTGATGATTCCGGATAGGTGAAAAATCAGATTGTTTTAAAGACTTAAGGATTTAGTTTTGGGCATGGATTTCGTCCACTCAGCTCTTAACCAATATTTTATGCCTCTTTTGAGGGTTTTTTTTCTGTATTGATTTTGATAGTTACTGTAGACCCCGGATATATTTATTTCCCTGCGTATTAAAATGCGCATCTACATGTCACTGAGACTATCGTGAGCTATGAAAATAAGATTAAGTTCAGTTCACTGGAGGGAGTTGTTTTAAATTATAGTAGCAGAGATCGGTTCAAAAGATAGGAGATGGTATTTTATACTTGCAGGAATAATATTAATATTACAAAGATTCAAATATTGAGTGACTGTCGTTCAGTTCATGAAACTTCGATTATTTAAGGATAATTTATGATTAATGAAGCTGATGTTAAATTTGTAATTAACTATATATAATGCTGCATACTTTATAATATTTAAAATTATAGGTAACGTTTATCTTGATGCCAATGGAAATCGTATGGGCAGCTACAGTGTCTTGGTGGTTTGGTGACCTGGCGTGCCGAACAGCAGCATTCTTCAGAACGTTTGGCTTGTACCAGTCATGTTTTGTCCTTGTCTCTATAGGGCTTGATAGGTAATAATACTGTCATTCGTTATTTATAGAATATATTAATATAATAAAATAATTATGTAATAAAAAATAATAATGCATAGCTGAGGAGACAGGGCAACAAATCTCTTTCCAGAAAACAGTGAAGACTAAATACGGGCAGATAAAAGTCACACAAAATTTCAAATATTTAGGAGAGGTCATCAGCAGAAATGTATCGGACAGGCCTGAAATGGAAGATAGGCCTCAAATTACAAAAAACTAATTTTTCTCACTAAAAGACATTTGTAATACAAAGAAACTGTTTATCATTGCGAAATTAAGAAACTAAAATACTGTAGTAAGGCCAGCTAATTTGTATGTCACGGAAACAGTAAATTTCACAAGTCTGGGAAAGCTCCTGAAAATCGAAATATTAAGAAGAATATATGGTCCCAGAATATCACAGGGGAGCTACAGATTGAGATCGAATAAACAAATGTACGAAAGGACAAAGGACTTGGAAGCAACTATGAGAATAATACGACTAACTTTCTATGGGTATAGGATGGATCCTACAAGGATGAATAAGCAAATATTCGATAAGATACAACCTGAAAAACAAGAGTGGATATGCTAAGCCGATGAAAGAAGAACAGAAAAGACATTGGAATTGTCGATGAAGACTGCCTGGGCAGAGAGAGATTTAGGAACCGACTGAAAACCATTAGTGTTCTTGTGTAAGTGAGAAAGAAGGGCATGCGGGATGTACGGAGGAGAGAAGAAGACAACATTCACAGAGAATGAGTGGTTGTTGGAGGAGAAGAAAGGAGGAACTAAAAACATGATATCTGCGGGATCCTATGTTGGCTAGTTCGCAAAAAAAAAAAGTAATGATTTTGAAAAAAAAATTTAAATCTGCAAGGAAAATAACAGGAATTTAATAATAATAATAGAGTGGTAATGGGAGCGAGGAAGCTCTGTGTGTAGAATTCTGAAGGTCCTGGATTAAATTCCGGCTGCGGTAGATGAAGTATTTAATCTATCAACAGCAATAGATGGACTATGAGGGATCTGCAAATATTCCTGGTGCTCATCCAGCCTCTAAAAAGTGGATACCCTTAATTTAAGGAAAACCTGGCAATTGATAAAATAGATACAGTCACCGTTTCACCAACTCAGGCAGCTTCAGGGTATACACAATAAATTGACACTAATGAACACCAAATATAGCACATAAACCGAAAGCCTAAAAAAAAACAGAAAAATGACCCCAAGATCAAATACTTTGCATGTGAGTACTACCATCAAAGTAGTCGGTTCTTGTAATTTTGATCAGATGTACAATTTGAAACATTGATGTACAATATACCATTTTGACTATATTTGATCTTCATTGATGTAAAATTGTAGGGGAATTTCCTGATGGTGACTGAACTGACAAAAACTTTGACAGGTAAGTCAAGAGACCTAAGGTGTGCTTCGGATTTTTTCAATGTATTAATTAGTTCATGTCTCTTTCTGAGTTTTTTTATTGATTATCGAAATGTATTTTGGTAATATTGTTTCTAATATAATTTCATTTATTTGTTTAAAATTAATAAGAAAACATAAAATAATTATGATTGCAATAAATCTAGGTACTATGCAGTCCTCAACCCCATGAAGTTATCTGACGCAAACAAAAGAGGGAAAATGATAATTAAATGCGCATGGTTGATGTCCGCTTTATGCAGCCTACCACAGGTAATATGTAAGTTGAATAGAAATGTTTATCACGGACTTCGGAATAATTTTGTGTGCTCGGGTCTTCACAAATATTGTCTTGTTTAATAGCCATTCGCGGTGATCCCAGATAATGAATCCTGACTGGTTAGTACAGCGCAGGAACTACAATAAAACCCTCTTGCCAGACTACTCGACCCTCCCTCCCCCTCATATATAAAGTACCTAAAATCTCAACGCTTCCTAAAAATCGATGGCTGATATTTAATACCTATGGCCAATTTTTTAATATTACTCCAAATCATTTATTTGCCTTTCCATAGGGCTTAGATTCAACTAAAAACTAAACAAACGTTTGAAAAATTTTAAGAAGACAATTTTTAAAATTAAAAATAAAAATTAATTTACTTTGAATATTTAAAAAATAAAAATGTATTTCTTGGAAACATCAGTTAAAAAAAGTTATGTATTCACAAGGTTTGAGACAGCAGCAGTGATTTCATATTCCAATGCGGGCCTGTGTATAACGACCTGAGGTAGAGAATTAGAATTACCCTATTTTCTTCATTAGGGTAATTCTCATCAGTCTATTCTTAAGGAATAGACGGGAAGAAATAGGATACCCTTAATTATGGAAGACTGGAGAGATGTGAAACAACCCTCCCTGACTTGAATCTCCAAAAC
This sequence comes from Arma custos, assembly GCA_037127475.1. Classification (NCBI taxonomy): domain Eukaryota; kingdom Metazoa; phylum Arthropoda; class Insecta; order Hemiptera; family Pentatomidae; genus Arma; species Arma custos. The sequence goes on along the minus strand of CM073761.1, from coordinate 32,805,001 downwards.
TGCAAGTAGTCCATACCTTCCCATGTATTCTAAATAAGGAGAGCACGCCCGAGGAACACATAATGTTTCTTTCCCCAACATATAAACAAAAAGTACTCAAAAGACCCGTGGATTCGAATATATACTCACAGATCGGCTACAAATGCAACAACAAATGGTGGGGCCGGTATTCATATGCAGTTGCCCGCAGGGAACATGATTGAAAAGGCTTTTCCAATTGACCTTGTTTATTCAAATTGTCCGGCAGAGGAAGCAAGACATTAGGGAAGCACCGAGATTGCTAGGGACACTGAAGAGACCTGAGAACTGATCTGAAACCGTATTATTTACTGATGCAGTGTCAGTTGTGTAGCCTCTCAGGTCAAAGGTCTGAGAAAATTTGCCAATGAAATGGAAACCGTGATGGTCATGTATAAGAATGCTATCCAATGGAATGAATTCCTGGTCACTTCAGCCTAGCTGGAAAGGAGAGGGCAGACCAACTGGCCAAGGAGAGTGCCTCGAGTCCACAGTCCATTTTTCCTCTCAGTCTCGAAGAAGCAAAACCCTTAACAAAGCCGCCATCTGCCTATGAATAATCAAAAGACACCCACATGAGGATCCTGGAGATGCCATCCACAAACTTGATCCTCATCTTCTGCTTGCGAAGGGGGCTCAGAACTCTTCAAGAAATAGCATAATGACTCTGGTTCCCTCTGCAAGTGCAGGGGAGGAGAACAAAATTCAGACCATATTCTACAGACATGCACTATTTTTCTGATCAAAGAGTGTTGGTGTGGCCCTTTCCAACTGAGGTGCAGAGAAAGCTTTATAGAAGCCTGGAGGATCACACGAAGGCCACTGAATCCCTCATTTTAACCCTGGGCCTGAACACAAAGAAAAAGAAGAATACACGATATAAAATATAAGGAAAACTTTAGGCAAACAAATTTAAAATGAGCAGGCCAAATTAATTCCAAAGGATAACTTTACACCAAAGTAAAAAGAGATTCAGATACAAAAAGAAAAATACCAATTGCATTCTCACATCCAGCAAAAATGAAGGAAAATGGATTAACTTAACAGTTTTTTATTACCTCCAATGTAAAAAACAAGTGGTAAATGGTTTGCTCAAGTCGAAGAATGTCTGAAGAAATTGACTATTTCTGGAAAAATTATAAAAGAAAGAAAAATATTAAATAGTGAAAGTAATACATTTTATATATTTTTGGTTTGGTGGATTTGGGTTTAGATAGTGGTCTGTGGATGTAAGTTTGTAAGCAAGGATTGGTGGTATCGGCATCGAGTCTTCGGGTTCGCTAAGCCTTATTTTTATAATGAACATTTTACATTTTGTTTTAATATGCTCTCATTTAGTTTCCACTGAATAATATAAAAGTTATAAGTTTATGATTAGCTGTACCATTGTTAATACTGGTCAGCATTAGTTAATTGTTTAATTACTTATTATTAATCAACATTGAACAAAAGATAATTTAGTTATTTTTTCTGTGATGAAGAAATTCATCCTTGTTTGCGTCATAAAATAAATAGTTTTCTTTTAAAAATTAAAAATTTTTGGGCTTTGGGCATTGGTCTGTGGACAGAAGTGTCTAAGCAGAGATTGGTGGTATCGGCGTCGGCCTTTGGGTTCTCTAAGCCTTATTATTATACAAATACCGATACATTGTTAATATTACTATGAATACATCACCATATTCGAAACTGAAATAATAAAAAATACAAGGATTATCTGATCTATTTGTTATCCCAATTATGAAACATTTTACAGGTCTTACAGGTTTTACAGGTCACCTGTGGTCTAGTGGTTAGCGTAACAAACTACTAAACCCAAGATCGCGGGTTCGTAGCCCGGCAGGTGGCCCTAGGATTTTTTTAAGGGAGTAAAAAATCCTTAGTTACGCCGTCCTTCGGAAGGGACGTTAAACGGGGGTCCCGAGCCTGTACGATGTCAGGTACTCGTTAAAAATCCTTATCCTAATTAAACCTGGATAGCCAAAATTTAGAGCTCCCACTGCAGCATCGTCCGATTAGCCATAGCAGCATAAAGTGACGTTAAATGAACAAACAACAAACCAATTATGAAAACTTATCATCAACATCTAATATAATATCAACATATGAACTCCTACAAAATTTGAAAAATATAGTTAATTGCATACTTAATTCGGAAATCTCATTTCATTGTTACAGTTTATTTTAATCAATTTATAACATAAAATTTCATTTCTATTACAATAATAAAAAATCCATGTATCAAAAGCAATGACTTATTGAAAACAAGATATTATGACTCTTTTATTTTATTGATAAGAATTGGCTTAAGTATACTATCTATAAGATGTCAAATTAATTAATTTAGAAATTTATAAATTAGAATATTTAAGCAGATCATTAATTAAAATTGTTATTTTTAGACCATAATTTTTCATGTCGAGAAACATCCTAATGTCACTTGGTTTGAGCAATGCATAACAATAAATTCATTTTCATCAGAGGCACAAGAATTTGCCTATTCATTTTTCGGAATGCTATCAATGTACTTGGTGCCATTGATTTTGATAACTTTTTTTTATGGATCAATATTCATCGAGATATGCAATAGATCTAAAGATCATCAAGCTAACTCAGGTAAATTTATTATAAAAATATATTTGACTATTTTTTTAGTATTATTGCAGTATTTTATGTATTCATAATATTCCTTAAAAATTATTTTTATCTCCCATACAAACAGAATAGTGCTTATGCATACATATGGTATTATTTTAGACAGATGATTGATGAATAACATAACTTTTGAAATTATTATTGGACAGTAAAATAACTTTAATCAAACTTTTTTGGATATTAAATAAATTAAATACAGTTTAACATTTAAGATTTTCTAAATAAAAATTATATTTAAGATCTTACATTAAATTAATTTCATACATTATTCTGTACATCACCGTGAATCACAGCGATTTCTTAACATAATACCGCTGTAATATACTTAGCTTTTAGATGAATTTAACTATAAGGAACATTTTCATAGTTTTCCCCTGGAACTTAATCAAAAATATATTACACAAAAAATAAATAAATAGAATAAATGTTGCTAATAGAATAAATAAATAGAAGCAAAAAATGGTAATTATGCATGAATTTTTATATCAATGATTCATTCATTTCTTCCAAAATCCATGTTTAAGGTTTTCAGCTATACTATAGTTTATAGAGAAGCATTGGGTCCTACAAGGTTCTGTCAAAGCAAAAAAAAAAATAAGGAAAATAAATATTCTTCAATATCGCTACTAGTGGCTTCTCCCACCAGATGAGATACTTTTGATGAAATTCGATAACTTTAAAAACCATATTAAATAGTTTTACCTTTTCGAAAAAAAAAAGAAAAATAGAATAACTGTGTCACAGAACATACTTAAAGAAAAAAATAATCTCATTAATAAAAAATAGAAGTAACCATAACTTTATCTTTCAGTATATATATAGTGATGTATATAAATATTATCGCAGTAGTGTTTAAGTATCGATTGTTATTTTTCTTGACTGTTAAAAAGAAAAGTTTTTTCAGGCTATTGATATTTAGTCAATGAATACAGTTTTGTACTTATTTATTGAACCTCAAGAACTTATAATACATATTTCAATAATTTCATGAATTTAATACTCTAATTTTATCGATCAAAAGTTTTTTTAATTTGCTTTTTCTTCTTTAGATAAACTGAGGAGGAATAACTTGGCTTTCTTCGGAAAAGCTAAAACCAGAACGCTTAAAATGACCATCACAATAATATCTGCTTTTTTTATATGCTGGACCCCTTACTATGTTATGGCCCTCTGGTAAGTAAAAGCAAAGTAAATTTTAATGTTTGAATAGATCATCATAATGATGTCAAAATTTAAATTTCAATAATAATTTAAATAGGTACCCAAATCAAATCAAAGGTAATCAGAGAATTAAAATATTTGGTACCAAAAACTTTAAGTAACTGGTCTATTAAGTTTATGATGAGTTTGAAACAATCATGAAAACCAGGGATAGTATTTTTTTTATTTCCAAAACAATTACTATAGTATTGGATAGTATTTGATGGGTTTTGTGTATTAAGTTCGAAAGTAACCAAGGGGGAAAAAATCAAGATATTTCTTCTTTTTCTTTTTTATGGTCTTCTTAAAATTTTAACAATGTCTTTTTTTAACACTTTACTGAGTTTTCGTAGTAGATATATTACAGTAGATAACATATTTTTAAATTGCTGAAGAGAAATCTCTATGGGGTTAATTTTACCTCCTTATTTGGCTAGAGCCTTTATAGAGTAGCAGTTCAGAACACATACAAGGGAGTGCATCTTAATTCTGATATGTACCCAGTCTGTTCGGTAGGTTAGTTTTTAAGAATTTATAAAACAAAGATTTATTAAGTTTAATTAATTGTATATATTAAAATGTATCAATAATATTTTGCTTAAATAATAGCACATAATGCTGAATGAAAATGATATATTACTAATTATTATCCGCTGAAAGATATTCAGAGAAACATTTTTTACAAATTATATAATAAAATTTAATTATTAAAATTTAAATCAGCCATTTTTTTTTTACACAGGTATTGGGTAGACAAGGATTCTGCCACACAAGTTGATCAACGTGTTCAAAAGGCACTATTCTTGTTTGCCTGTACGAATTCTAGTATCAATCCTATTGTTTATGGGGTTTTCAACATTCGTAAACGCAAGAATGTTTCTAGAAGAACAAGAGGAAGTAACACGTGTACAACAGAAATAAAACTTCAATCAGCTGGACAGAAAAATTCATTGCAATGAAAGAGCCTGGTCCTGACACTTAGTTTTATAATAATATTCCTAAAAAACAAAATTATTGTGAATAAAGAGCTAAGAAGCTATTGGAGCTATCTGAAGGAACCTGAAAAACAGCAAGATTTTTAAGTATTCCATTCTTAATTTTGAATCGGTAATAAAGAAACCAAGGGTAACAACCTATTCCTATACTATGAATCGCAACAATATGAAGCTACATAATTCCTTCCAGGCTGTTTCTGCAATAAATAAATTTATGCAAATAAAAAATATATAATTTATTGCCAAATATCTTAAGTACAATATCTAAATTAATATCCCAAACATAAATATGCCAAAAACATCCTAGGGTCTATTTTTGGTACTCGTAAAGATATATTAAAAACGATAACAAAACACCTGGCCATAAATGTAGCATTTATACATTTGTGTATACTTTTGGAAGTGTTTGTTGTCCCGAATAATTTGTATCTTAAGAAATACCTAGAGATGTTCTGTTAGGAAAGCATGGATATGACTACGACTGAGTTAATTTAGTCATGATTTTGGCCTTAAAGAGGATAGTTTTCACAATTCACACCAGAAGTATGGAATTTTCATTGATCGAGATTGAAATTATGAAAATAGCAATTTAAATATGCTTATTAGTAGTATTGTAGATTTATTTGAAAGTTATATTTAATATAATGAGTTTTTATAATACCTTATGCATGTAAATATTAGTAGTATTATATTAACACTTTATTGAAATATTACAATCTGCCACTTGTGGGCAATAAGTAATAGTGCTGTGTAGCTTACAGTCATTCCATAACAAAACAATAATATAAACAAAATAAAATAAATAAATATATACATGCGGAAAAATATCTATACATGTAAAAAGAGTAAAAACTACTGACTCAATAAGTTCCTTTAATAAACTTACATTATATATTGCCTATAATTTTTTATATTTATTTAATTTTTAAACAAAAAATAAAGAAGATTTGTTATAATGCAATTGAGAAAAACCACAATGCAAAGCCTTATGTTTCAAATCCAGTAATACACCCACTTACCGGTCGACCTTTCGCATATTCAGGCATTATCAAGACACAAAAACAAAAAACAGGGTTATGTGAATCACATCTCGAAGAAAAAGGTGCAATATATCCCAACTATCAACAGTCCAAACAGGCTCCAAACATGAGACAGCACCCCACTATCAAGACATTCAACATACAACTGAGAAGAAGGTAATAGGCAACCAGCTGGGAAGGTTAGATAACCTATGTTGAACATCTTGATGGTGGGGTGCTGTCTCATGTTTGGAGCCTGTTCGGGCTGTTGATAGTTGGGATATATTGCACCTTTTTCTTCGAGATGTGATTCACATAACCCTTTTTTTTGTTTTTGTGTCTTGATAATGCCTGAATAGGCGAAATGTCGACCGGTAAGTGGGTGTATTACTGGATTTGAAACATAAAGCTTTTTATTGTGGTTTTCCCAATTGCATCACAATAAATAATAACGTTTCTTTTTTAGTTTTTGGCTCCATTTTATTAAGGAAGATTTGTTTAATTTATTGTTTAAATTTAGTTAAAGATCAATAATAAATGTAAGTTTTTATTTATTTTTGATGACATGTAATATTTTTTATTTATTTAGTAGACATATAGTCATTTTTATTTATATAGTTGATATGTAATCATTTTTATTTATTTTAGTTTATATTTATTTGAGTCAACTTGTAAACAATATATATAAATAAAATTACTTATGTTTTGTAATTGAATTTCATATCCTTTTTTTTTTAATTAGAGACAAATCCATGTTAACTGATTAAAACAATAGAAAATAAAAGTACATACATTTATAATAACATGTACTGGGAGCAGACACCAATTATTCTCACTTAGAAAATAACTAAATGAAATACCAATAATATTTGCAGAAGCAAGTTGCTGAAATTAATCATTAAATATAAATAAACAAACGAAATTACCTTATTCTCAACGAACCTCTAATAGGTTTTCTTTACAACATTCAAAAGGACAGCCTGTTTTAAGGCAAAATTAATGAATTGGAATAAGTTGGAATGTCATTGTCAACCACACCAAAAACATTCAAGTCGGTCATTCCATATAAAATCAACCAATAAAAAATGAATTTTACATCTAAATGTCTCAGATTTACGGTTTTTTTTTTAATAGTTATACCAACTAAATACAACATAAATCTATTTTTCCCCATTTAATTTGCTCCCTACCATGGTTGTTCAATTCATTTACAGCACTTAGAAATTCAAATTATTCTGCAAATGTTGATTTCACAATTTTAATTGTTCTTGTTGTACATAACAATTAGTTTGAAATCTTTTCTTAACCATTGACTTTACTGCCAACTCTAATGATTTATTAAAGATGATTCTTAGCTTAGATATTCTTTAATCTTGAAAAAATTAAAACACTCAATAGAAATTAGCCTTTTTATCTTCATGCATCAAGGCTTAATGAAACACATGGTATCCGTTCCGCAGGTTGTCACTTTGAGTTAAGTAAAAAATTTTTTTATAATTTTCATTTGTTTCCTTTTTAGTATTCTCCAAAAATATAAATAATCGTGAGCTATAGTGTGGAAAAAAGAGTGTAATAATGGGATATGTTTATATTTCGGGAATAATTTCATCAATAAATGAACGTTTCAACAAAGATATATCATCTATACTTCGAAATATATGTAAGTTGAAATATTTATTTACTGATGAAACGATTACCAAATAATACATATTTCACAAAATCACACTATTTTTTTCCATTATAAAATCAATGATTATTTTTATTTTTTACAATATTAAAAAGGAAACAAATGAAATGGTAAAACTTGTGACTTAACTCAAAGTGACAACTTGCGGAACTGATACCAAACACGTTAATAACAAAATTAAGTGTTATAAGATGAAAAATTATACATATCTGTTATATCAACACCGTTATATTAATGGATAATTATTCCATGGGTTGTCACTTCGAGTCGAGTTACAACAAGTTTTAACTGTTTTATTGTTTCATTTTTAATATTTTCCAAAAATACAAGTTATTAGTATGGAAGAGAGGATGTAATTATGAATGAGGAGTACATTTCGGTTATCATTTCATCAACAAATAAAAGTTTCAACTAACATTTCGAAGTATAGATGAAATGTTGAAAAGTTTATTTCCCGATTAAATGATAACTGAAATCTATCTACTCATCACCCATAATTACTCATGATAACTTGTATGTTTGGAAAATATTAAAAATGATAAGAATAAACAGTTAAAACTTTTAACTCAACTCGAAGTGACAACTTGCAGAACAGACACCGAAATTTATAAAATAAATAATATTTGGATACCAACTATACCATCTCGTACCACTCTACACCAAAAAAAGGATTATGGTACAAGAAATATTAGAACTTTGACATTATTTAATTTAACCATAAGTATAATTAATGGCAGAGAAACAATTGATGGATATCTTTCATGACTATTATAAAAACATCGTCCAATTAGCCATGGCAGCAGTAGATAGATAAAGTGACGTTAAATGAACAAACAACAACAAACACTAAGATAAACAAACAAGTGTAACCTGACAAACAGATAAACAAAGAATGGTTGTCATATGACAGTTGTAAATATTTGAACAAAATATTTTTTAGTAAACACAAGAATTATACCATTATAAATGATTTAATTAAAAAATTAGATCGTTAATTATAATAAATGAAATTCAATTTACTTATTAGGAGTTTGTTTCTTGTCGAAGTAGGATCTAATAATTGATATAAATCTTCAACATTCCGTGATTAATGACAAGAATATTGTTAATATTAAAGTAAATTATAAATTATAATTAAAATTAAATATTTTATTTATAAATTTTAAAAAAAACTTAAAAACTGTGTACTTTCCTGAGGAAGAAAATGTTTGTCTTTTGTCGATATCACCTATTCAATAATATTACATTTACTTTTGAAATAATTAATAAAAGTGATTAAATATTTTAAAGAGAAAAATTTCAATTAATCAAATAATATAAAGAAGTACGAATCCTGCGCTCTAGATGGCAGGAGTTGGTACTTGTTCCCGCTCGAGTTGCATTACCCAAGATTCAAAGTGAATCCAGCTCCACACTCCAATCGGTTCTGCTCTCAGCAACTACGGATTTCTTAAGGATATAAAGTCTCCAATTTTATATTAGAAAATAATTTTAAATTATCGTTTCTTTTAATTGTAACATTTAATTTGAAGTATCCTAATTAATTTTCAAATGTTTTATTATAAAATCGTTGAAGTTTTAGCTGAGGCCTAGTTAGCAAACGTTATCTTTCCACTGATCACTGTATGTTAATGATAATTAACCTCACCGATGATATAAATTACAAATATTATTTTCGAAAACTGTTATAATGCTTTCAAAAGCGAGTAATTTTTCAATCTAATGGAAAATTCAGGATTCAACTCAAATTCACTTCCGCCTTCAACATTGGTTGTTTTCTCTCAAGCAGGAAGTCTTTCTGATGCTCTGAGGATGCACAGGCCATTCAGTTCTGCATTTACTTCTAGGGTAAGTAGAAATTTTAAGATTTACACTTGTTGAAAATCTCAACTGTATTACTATTTATGGTTTGGTAAAAATGTTTAGAATTACTTTATAATATACTTAAGAGGATTTTTTTTGTCAGATTGAGGGACAGATCAATTTCCGAGGATGAATTTTATCTTACAAAATAAATAGTCCGATTTTCCCGTAATATAGTTTAATAAAACAAAGATCCGCCAATATCTTTTAAAAAATCTTGACAAGATTATTGACTTTTATAAAAAAATAATACATACTTTGAATTTTCCGTTCCGTCTTGATAGTGTTTGGACATTTCGTAAGTTTTAAAAACTGTAATAAGTACTATTATTGTTTGAATTTATTTAAAATATTTTCAAAAAACAACGCCCTTACTATCAATTAATGAAGTTCAGGATCCAAGAAAACTATTTAAAAGTATTTTCAATGGTTTAAATAATTTTAATAAGTATGAAATTTTCCGTATTATTAGTAACTTTTATATTTTTTACACATTTCAGAGTCTATAGGCTGTTCTGGATAATTTTATTTTGACTATCCGTCATTTAAAGTTAGCTCAGTTTTGTATTTTGACTAACACATAAAATTAAAAATACTCTGACATTCTATCGTTTGTCAGTAGTCGGTCTACTGCATGTTAACAAATTTTGACTTGTGTTTATCTAGAATCATTACAAAACTATTGAACGTATTTTAGAATCGTGTGTTTTAAATTTGCTTGGGTAATTTGGTTTTCCTATTTGCATAATGGTAATATGAAATACTTAATAGTTTTATGAGTAAATTGGTTAAGTACTGATTAAAAAACAAATTTAATGTCTTAGAAACCCGAGTGATATCAGAATGTGAAAAAAAATACTCCGAGTGATATCAAAATGTGAAAAAAAATAGTTAAATTTTGTGATTTTTTTTGTTTTGTGTCTATTTGTTATTTTTTTTTACAAATCCGACTATTAGAAAAATCCAATTACCAAAATAATAAAAGCGACATTAACTTTAGCGTTAGAAAAACACAATTTTTTAACAAAAACTTTCTGGTTATGATAATTGTTTTAAAAAATAACGGAAATTCAAAAGGAGATAAACCAATATTCATCATTAAATGATCTTTTCGTTTATACTAAATCCATAAACGTTTCTATTAGTATAGAGAATGAAGTGAAAATACTATTTTTTTGTTTTAATTCCCGATTCTGACTTACTTCATATAATTAATACAATTTTTTAACATATTTCTTTTCTATTGGTAAATTAGACATTTAATTTTTCACGTTTTTTTTTGGGCAGACGCACCCCTCTATTTGACAAGAATATCCGATTACAGAAAATATTTTCAATTCGAAATCTTTAAAGTTTTATGGCGGTTTGTGCATAATTCTGAATTGAATTCTGATGAATTTCAATAATAAAACCTGGGGGTTTTGTGATTTTTAAATGTAAACTCTTGATTTACCATTAAATATTTATCAGTCTTAAAAAAAAAGTCTATAATGTGATAACGAGTGTATATATATATAAACGTATTTATTTCTAGCACATTTACGTTTATACAAATTTTCAATATTTTTTTTAATAACAAAGATAAGCGAACGTTTACACTAGCGTAGCCTAACTCAATAGTGTTTTAAAATCACGGAATGACTTTCTTAAGAATAAAATCGATGGATTACTATTTTTATCATTTAATCCAGATATGAGTAAATGTAATATGTTACTTATTTCCGTAAATATTATAAGAATTAAACTATCATTAAAGCCATTTTTTTTCTTTTTTGGTTTTTGTAATATCAATTACAATTTTAACATAAAAATATATTTGCCGCATAGAAAAAAAAAGTTTTGTTCAAATAAATACTTTTCAAAAATTATTTTTCCCACACTGGAAGAGATTTATGTAGGACCGACAAATTAAAATATTTTCCGGAAAAATATTTTTAAAGTCTTTAATTACTCATTACTTTAATTATTTAGTTACTTACTTTCTTATTTATATTTAACAAAACTCGGTCTGTTTAATATAATAAAATAAATAAAATAAAATTTTGAAGTGTTCAACATTGACAGTTGTAACCAGAATTTCCAAGGTTCTTATGTCATGTGTCATCAAATGATTAGGCATTTTTCGGTGTAATCATTTTAACATGTAAGATACACTTCAAAATAATAATAATTAAGGAATCCATCAAGTCCATATACACTAATTAACTTTTTACCGATTTTTATTTTCAATACTCTTTATATTAAGATTTAGAGAAATAGTTTTGCTTAAATACACGGAAAATAAATTAATATATTTTATAATTAAATATTTAATAATAATTTATCAGATTTATTTGAACACAAAACAACGGTCTAAAATTAATAATTTAGAAAATAACCTTCATGATATCTAGCAATTCATTGGTTTTTAGATGTTGAAAAAATCCTTTTTCATAAATTCGATTTAATTTCTAAAATTTACTAATTTTTAGACTTAGTTAGTACTATAAAATGATGTTATAATAATACAGTTATTCATTTATTTTTTTTTTATATATATTCCATAGGTAATGTATACACAATAATTAACTAATAAATAGAATATTTTTCTTTGTATATCACAAGATTGTTTAATATCAACTTTTTTTTTTCCTTTTTAAAGTAACCCATTGAAAGGATCGTTTATTTATTGGCACATTCCACACTTGAGTAAACATTTTTTAATTTTTTTTTTTATACACTTTATTGAAATATTAATAATGTATACACAATAATTAACTAATAAATAGAATATTTTTCTTTGTATATCACAAGATTGTTTAATATCAACTTTTTTTTTTCCTTTTTAAAGTAACCCATTGAAAGGATCGTTTATTTATTGGCACATTCCACACTTGAGTAAATATTTTTTAATTTTTTTTTTTATACACTTTATTGAAATATTATTATCTGTCACTTGTAGGCAATTAGTAATAGCGCTAAGTAGCTAACAATAAGAACAAAAAATAAATAAAATAAAAATACATAGATGCGGATAATAAAAACAATTTAAATACTTGCGAAAATGATAATAAAAATAAAGTCTAAAAATAAAATAATTGCTCACATTCATACCATAATTACAATTCAGTATACTATGTGCCGTTTAATTATATTTTTACAATAATAATTAACAATATGTGTGATAATTAAAATATAAACAAAACGTTATTACTTATATCCTAGTACAAATTAATTATAAAAAGAATATCCATGTTTTACAATGATAATATCAACTTACCATCCTTTACTTCAGAGCTAACAGCAAGTTTTATTTTCTACAAAAGGGAATTTAGCTCTTATTCTCAAGTTTAAAGTATTTTTATTTTAGATGTAAATAAAAATCTAATGATTTAAAAATAAAAGTATGAAACGAAGTACACAATTTTAAATTATGCTATAGAAACAAACATTGGAATTAAGTAAACATTTTAAAATCTTTAATTTGATATCAAAAATAGCGGTTAAAACTGTAATAAATACTACTAATACTATAATCCAATTATTCAATTATTACTTTTCAACAATTATCATGTAATTTCCTTTCATCGATAGTTATTCATATTATTTTATTATCAATTATATTTTTTTAAATAATATTACTGCCATCAATTCATATTATAAATACGAAAAATAGACTATAAATACTCCTGTCTAAAGAAAATAGTGAGGTACCACCTCAATCAAACGGCGGACCAACCCTTATTTTACAAATAATAAACTGTACATTTAATTGTACTGCAGTAGGTAGTTAACGTTTTAGTATAGGTACATTGTACCGCGAATTATTCTAGAAATTGAAGTTCAGTTTAGTACTTATTTTGTACCACTCAAATGAGCCTATTAAAATATGGGTATTGTATTGAGATATTGAGTATTTTTCATTAAATAATATAATTAAATGGTTTTATTTAATGAAAAATAGGTTTGTTTTATGGAATAAAAAATATATATACGTAGTTAATAAGTAAAATATCTTAATCCTATCAAACTGCATTTTCTGTATTGAAACAACAGTCCATAAAAATAAATACTGGAATTACATGTTCCTTGTTATATTTTTCAAATCATCATTGTTAAATTTAAATTAAAAAATAGTGCTATATCTTCTGTAGCGGCTTAAAGAAATTAGGAACAGTGGCTTTGCGATTTGCCAATTTTTAAAAATAATTATAATTTTACTGATCGAGCACGAAAAAAGACTAAACTAGAAGTAGTTTTTCGATCCGTTGCTAGGCAACGCCGATAAAATATTACATCACTAAAAACTCTTTTATACGATAGAGAGATAAATTTGTTCATGCTTTAGCAACCACAAAACCAAATAGAAAGGCGTTAGTGACCACAAGAAATATTGAAAATCACAGTCTAAAAACAATTCTCCCTATCATGCCTTAAAATTATTTATTTTATTTATATAATCAGTGAATGTAAGATTGGGAAAATCATCTCATCATTTCTTTTCACTTACGTAAATAAACTACTTCAAACTTTTATTTGGTCTTTACGTAATGTGAGAAATAAAAATAATCACTTACCTGCGAGTTTAAATTTTTGAAATAATAATATATGGGATAATTTAAGATGGTATTGTCTTAATCAACTGTAGATTCGGGACATATCCATGAATGTTTTATTGTATGTTATTTAAATTGAATATTGTAATACAATTACAATAATTAACAATGTATGTTAATTGGTCTAACAAGAGGTTAGTTGCATGTGGTCATTCGGGGGGGGGGGGAGCTTAAGGTTTGGGGCGTGGTGTGGGCGGTAGTGGCTTATCTCTGACGTCATACCCAACTGTAATTAGAATCAATGCAATATATGTATGTATTTACAAATCTTGACTTATTCATAAAAAATAAAAACTGACAATGAGAAAATAAAATTTTATTTTAAAGTTTAATTTTTAAAATTAAAATTAATTTACAATTCAGTTGGGTATCAGTTCCGCAGGTTGTCACTTTGAATTGAGTCACGAGTTTTACTTTCCATTCGATTCCTTTTTAATATTCTTCAAAAATTCAAACAATCGTGAGTTTTAGTTGGGAAAAAAGAGTGTAATTATGGGAAATGTGTATAATTCGGTAACCACTTCATCAAGAAATGAACGTTTCAACAAACGTATGTCATCTATAATTCGAAATGTTAGTTGAAACGTTTATTTCTTGAAGAAATGAATACCGAAATATACACATTTCATACAACCACACTCTTTTATTCATACTAAAGCACACGATTATTTGTATTTTTGGATAACATTAATTGGTTCCAGCTCTTCGTTAGCCCAAGACAGAAATGAGGAAATTTCACCAAGGATATGCCGATTAGAGCCAAATAAGCCTCTCACTGCTGGGATTTGCAGATGACATTGTTGTTTTCTCAGAGAATGACAGAAACCTTCGCACAATATTCAAGTGAACTTTCTTCCCTATCCTGAAACACTCTTATAATTTATCACGGACGCTTACAATGAAGCACCGATCCAGAATGCAGTTAGCAGAAATGAGATTTTTTAGGAACATTTAGGTCAAAACAAGCAGAGACCGAGTCCGGAACACCACTATCAGGTCGAACCTAAATATTAAGCCAGCCAACGAGGCACTAGAAGAAAATCGACTGAGACGGCTTGGACACCAAGCCAAATTGTAGGGATAACGAGGAAGAGGACGACCTAGGAAGAGGTGGAATGAAGAAGAGAAGAAAGATTTTGAAAAGAGAGGTGGAACAGTAGAGCACAGTTGGTGGAAGACCAGCAAAGGCTGTACAGAAACCTTCCTCCTTAAACTGCTTAGGCGGTTCAAGAGGACAGAATATGATTATGATGATGATGGAGAATATTAAGTAGGAAACAAATTAAAAATGAAACTTGTTGTGACTCAACTCGAAGCGAAAACCTACGGAACTGATACAATAAATCGGTTTTGGCTTGGCATAAGGCATTAATAACAATCAGCAGTTTTGTTATAAAACCAAACAACAGCAACCGAATTGTAAATATATTTCAATTTTAAAAAATATGGGTTAAAATAAAATATAATGTTCTCACTGGCAGTTAGTTATTTTTATGAATAAATATAGTTATGTAACACATGTTACATTTCATTGATTTTAATCACAGTTGGGTATTCATTAATTAATCGCTTCTATGTTACTTCCTATTTTTCTCTATCTATTTATTGGAACACCATCTTAAACAAGTACGAAATCTCTTCAAAGACTGAGCGAATTAAAAAGATGTTAAGAAAGATGACGGAGTGTCTGGGATGAGGGCAAAAAGTAGGTTCCACTTACCATCAAAAGTGGTTAGGGGGAAAAGATCAGACAAGAGGGTGGTGTGGACACTTGTCAAGGGGGTAGAACGAGGTGGTGTCCTCGCCTTGCGGTTAACGAGGAAAGACTGTTGGGCAGGTTGCCAATCTACTAATGTTATCTCTTTGCTTGCCTCTTAACCAACTTCTTTTCTTTCCTTCGGATATTATACAAAGAAGACTTCTAAGGAAATTTAGCTAAGATATTATAAGCTGTACCACTGCAGCCAGTGAAAGGTCTTGGATTCAGTGCAGTGGGTGTGGGTAGAAACTGTACTGTTTCTAGGATAACGGTTGTGCTAGGAGGTGATTTGTCTATGATCACGCTGCACCGCCAGGTTTTTCACAATTTTAAGGGTACCCATTTTATAGAGGCTGGGTTAGCCCCAGAAGGGTCCTAGATCCCATAGGACCTATCTATAGCCGCTAGCAAATTAAATAAAAGTCTGCCAGCTAGCGGGATTCGAACCCAGGACCTTCAGCACGGCAACTCAGCCATCTACCACTAAGTCATTCCGCTCCCCTATATTACCATGCTTTATGTAAATTAATGGTGCCCACTTAATAGAGGCTGGGTTACAGGTCTATAAGAGATTTCCTATTTTCATATTTGAATCGATCTAATCCTTATAAATCAATGTGCCATTTATTGCTTACAATATCGTACAATGCCTCGATATTTTTGTGTCTTTATTTTTCTAAATTCTAATAAACATAGTATTTTTCTTTTCATACTATTATGATATATTTCTAGAAGAACGAGACTTTTTTGGAACGAGCTCAGTATTTTCAGTTATTAGTTTTATTTATTGTTTCATTATGTTTTTTTTTCATTTATTATTTTATTTAATTCTTTTGTTTTGTTCTTTTTTTTAAAACATGTACTACTCAGCGTTCTAATGAAGAGTTGAATACACGATATCAGGTCATTTTAATGCCTTCCACAATTAAAAAACTGTAATTGTGACCGAACTCGAATAACAGATCTAATTCAAGAAAGAGGTTATTTATATTTTTGGAAATGAAGGAAAAAGCCATATCTACGAAGCTGCATGAATTCTGAAGAGTCTCTATTCTGTTGTTCTGAAAATCGCTTGGACACTTCTTGTGTTGAAGACACCTTATGAAAAACTTGAAGAAGCTTGTCCGAAATCTTGAATCAAAGAAAAGGGATTTTGTATGTTGAGATATCAGGATAAATTTAGCAGTATGGATTACCGGAAGGAAGAGAAGGTATGAAGTCTGAGCCTGCAGGTACATATTTTATAACTTAAACATATATATGCTTTGTTATCTCAGGATCCTAGTTAAAAAAAAAAAAATAATAAATACACCACATATTATTTCCTAATAGACGTATATTATTTCACTTTTATTTGTTCTTTTAAAGCTTTTTGGTACATGATTTAAAACACTTCAAGATTAATTGAGGATTATTGCTTTTCGGGGGATTATTCTAGGATATCTGCGTATGGCGGACGAAGGTTTTTTTTTTTGTACTTTACGTTTTTGAAACTTGGAACTTTTAAAGGAGATTTATTTACTTCTTTTTTTGTTAGTCGGCTACAATTGAAAATAATAATAAAAATAATAAAGTCAAATTGTCTCGAGTATTAATTTATTGATACCACGCAAACTAACCGATCCTTTAGAACCAACATTGCCTTCCGACATTCATTCCGGTTCAAGACCATTGGCAGGCCGGTCTAGATCCGAGGATTATGACTGCTCGAGGTCATCAGGATGACGAAACTTTCCCCCGGAACAAACCGTGGTTAGACTAAAACTCCAGGTGTGGAAAACCACAACGTGATTAAGGATAGCAGTAGACTGGGTAGGCTCATCACTCCAATGCCCGATCATTGTAAGTCGCTTTTAAGCTGACATGTTCCAAGGACCCTTGGGGTTGAGGGTTCCTTGAGGAATCTATCTTACAGGCTTAGAGATTGTTAGCGCTTTCTTTTTCTTCTATAAGTACCTAGCCTCCTTGGATGATGGCGATTCTACGTTTACGGCCCATATTATGTTACTGACCACTGTTTTTCACTGAGGTTTTTCAACAAGTGACGCATGCGACGTGGAAATTGCTCTCCTAGAATTTTGCCCTGTATGAGTAACTGCAACAGGCGTACTATTTATTTCGCATCACATGGCAAAGTATGCAAAATTATAACTTTTGGATTTGTCCAATATCCCGAGGGTATTGGTATTCGTTCTAGTATGCTTTCTTCTCTGACATCGTGTATCTATGAAACTCTGAGCTAATATAACAACTTCTGGAATGGTTGTAGACGTTTACTTGAAGCATCCGTAAGTGCACATACTCCGTATGTGTACACATAATATCTGAGTACTCTGATTCGAATTTCAAAGTTTCCGTTGTATACTGTTTTTTAGTATATATGATAATATACATAGGCTTTTGTTAATAATAACTCAATTATAAAAAATACTGAAAACTATAACAGATTAATAAGATTTTTCAATAGCAATAAAAATAAGAATAATTTTTTTATATTACATTACTAATCAAATTAGATTTAATGCACCGAAAATTATTGTTATTTATTGGCATAAAGTTTATAAAATCTTGTGGGCTTTGTGCTTTGTCACTCGTAACCATTTTCTGGATGTTAACCTCTTTGAAATTTTGATTCTACTGATTTCAATTATTTATGTATTTTTTAAAATTATTTCAAAAATTCACTTATTTATCCAATCACCTCGCATCTCTCGCAACAATGGAGAAGGGCAATATTTACGAACATAGAGCAACGTATGGAAATTGTATTTTAAATGATGAATAATAGATAAATGGTTAACTCAGACTTTTGATTAAGGGATAACGGACGTTTTTAGTATATATTGTATACAAGCAAAAAAAATAAACTTATTTTTTTATTCGTTATTCGATTAGTTCAACTAAAATATCATTGAACTCAGAATTAATCGGGCAAATTATCAATTGTTTAAGTAGAGGCGAGAGACCCAGATAGCCCGGTATGTGTGGGTACCGTTCCCGCCTGGGTCAGATAATATTTATTGCTTATTTATATCTGTCTAGTTAGTATCTACACTTTAGCCGTCTGTATTGAAAAAAAAGATAACCAGTACTAGTATCCTCGTGAAATTCTGGACGAATTTTCATTGATATAAGGATTTTCAATCTATTCGGAGGATGATTAAAAGTAATTGATTGTGAATATTCTGTTTTCTTTTTCTCTTATTACTCCTGAATGGATAAATATTTGTTGGTACATATTACTTGTAGATTTTATAAGATTGAATAGTGTCTGGCTTATATTTTATATAATCCCATTCTTTTCAGATTTTATTATATTTTCTAATTTAAGTAGTACATGCTTTCGAAATTCGCAAATTTTTTTCGAATTTTCCATTGTCTATTTTTCAGGTACAAGAGGCTAAAGACCTAGTCGGTGGTCGAGGCTTCCGGTTGATCGAGAGCTACCCAGGACTTCCTTCCCACTTCTTGCAGCAGCAGCTCTTCGGACCTCCGTTTCCGAGTCCGTTTCCGTCGGCCTTCGCACCGCCGCCTCTGAAGAGTCTCAAGTTAGAACAGATCTTGTCTCCGATCAGTGTCTCCGTCTCGCCCTCTCCTGAAGAAAGTGCCGACGATCCAACTCCAGGCTCTGAAATTTCTGACGATGGCTCGCACACTCTTCGACGTAAGTAGCTTTTATGTTCTTTGCACTTTGGAATCGTTTTAAGTGTGTTTCATCACTGTATGAAACCATACTTGTCAAGAAGTAATTTTTAGAAATTAATTCCTAAATCAGGGCTGAATTGTGAACACCGATTGAAAAATATTGCGTATTTTATAAATAAAAAAAAAATAGTAAACCCTGAAGTAGTTTTTTTCCTTCAATACTTATGCAAGATAATTTAGGGTGTCCGAAAAATAATGCAGGATTTTATGTTTCATTTAAAATACTCCTCCAAATAGTAAACTGTCTATGTTTGTTGGGCTTTTGTCTATTATAAATGTTAACATATATTATTCCTCTTTCAAACATAAATGTTTGTTCACCTCTTTAACATTATATTACTTGGAAATTATTTAGTCTTCACTAGGATGTCAAAGCGTGATTTTCGCATAATTTCCGTTTATGAATTCAAACCCGGCCGGAATGAGGCCAGAAATATCAACGAAGTCTGGGGCGAAGGCAGAATAAGTGAGTTAATTGTTCAACGGCGGTTACTGAGATCTAGAGGAGACTTGAGCCTTGTATGAAGATCCTAACTTTCAAGCTTTTATAAAAGTGAAAAGTCCAAAAAACATAGACAGGCTACCGTTTGGAGAGTTATTTTAAAAAAGACATAAAACCCTGCATTATTTTCCGGACAACCCAATAATTTATAAACGCATAAAACTTTGTCAAATAATTGTGGACAATCTGCTTAATATTTGAGTTCAATTGTTACTCGCTTTTATATACTATAGTACAATGAATTGCGAATGATCGTAAGACTTTTGTGTTATCCAAATGCCCTTAATAATTTGTTTTATCTTCTGGTCTGAATCCGAAGGTATTTAGTAAAAAAACTAAGTTATCTGGTCGGAGTTCAAATACCTTACTGGAGCATTATAAAGTTCAGACCTGTATTTTACTGCAGGTATTAAATTGTTTCGTAAAAAACAATATTAACAAATGCTGCTTCAATAGCAAGACCAGTTTATTTTACTCTATCTGGTGTCAGCACCTGTATAATTAATATATTTCAGATTTTGGTATCAGTTCCGAAGGTTGTCGCTTCGAAGTGAGTCACATGTTTTAACTTTTCATTCCTTTCCTTGTTAATATTCTCAGTTAAGTTTTAGTATGTAAATAAGAGTGTAATTATAAGAAATGTGAATGATATATTTCGGTAATTCTTTCATCATAAAAGAAACGTTTCAACTAACATTTCGAAGTATAGATAATATAGAATAGAATAGAATAGAAAAATAATTTGATTCTGGGACCAGGTCCGTTAAGATTAGCTACATTATTAGAATACTACAATGAAATAGGAACTAAAGCGTATGTTCTCATAGGGGAAAAAAATATGTATACACAGATATATATATATATATATATATATATATATATATATATATATATATATATATATATATATATATATATATATATATATATATATATGTAAAAAAAAATTAAATAAAAAATTACAATAAACAGAGATTGGCTAATGGAGAAGAAGTAGATAAGAGCATCTAATAATATGAATAATCGTATCATAATGAGTGTGGCATATTTATAGTATTTACTTAATCTATTGTGTTGAATATAGCTTATTTATTTTATTGATTAGAGAGCATCTGTTTGGGAATTAAGGAGTTGTAGGAATAGTTTGGATTTGAATGTGGATAAAGAAGATGCATGACGGATGTCAGGTGGGAGTGAGTTTTGGTTCTATGGGATCGGGAATAAAGGTGGGAAAGGCGGAATCTTGTGCCCTGGGATTGAATAGAGGATTTGAACTGTAGGAGATTATAGATATAAGATGGATGTTGTGAGTTGATGGCTTGGTATAAGAAAGAACCTAAGAAATAGAGTCTACGGATAGAAGGGAGAAGCCACTTTAACTCATCATAAAGGTGGGACACATGAGACTTCCTCGGGGCGTCGAAGACAAACCGAAGAGCATGCTTGTCATTAATTGATGAAATGTTTACAGAAATATAAACATTTCCCATTATTACACTCTTTTTTCCATACTATAGCTCACGTTTATTTCCACTTTTGGAGAATACTAAAAAGGAAAGGAATAAAAAGTTAAAACTTGTGACTCAAATCGAAGCGACAACTTGCAGAACTGATACCAAGATTTTTTTTTAAATGTTTGATTGTTTATGTATTTACATAGATATAGTTAAAAATAGATTTTAATTATTAAATTAATTAAACTCGAGTTTTAATAATTAAATTATTTAGACTAGGAAATTATTAAATTCATCGTGAATAGTTAGGAAGATGAGTTTCCTGTTGATAGAACAACCAGTGCCTATAATGGTTTTAGTTTACAGGCCACCTGCTGGTCGGGCACCCAACCACTAAACCCCTTCTTCTGCTTATCTCACATTTATCTATTTATTTATACTATGTTTAATTTCCTATTTAATTATCACTGTTTTAAGTATTTATCCATTTTAGATTAAAAACTTTGTATAGAGTAAATTTTATTTTATTTTATTATTTAACGAAAGTTACAACTGTATTATACTAATACAAGTAAATAGGATGAATGTTACATATTTTCATGCATAAAGACAAATAGAGAAACTACCCAGTGGTAGTACTCAAATAAAAAGTTCAACTTATAAGGTCACGGGGCCATCTTCTTTTCAGACGCCTAAGAGGATTATCAGGAATTGAAGAGGTTGCTAGGTTTGAAACTAGGGTTGAGTGGAAATAAAGTTTGTCATGAAAAGATTGATATCGGATTGGGACCAAATCAGCAATAAACGGTACATTAAGTTCATTATGGATTACTTTGTTTACAAAGTAAGGAGCATTGAGGATTTTACGAGGGATTTTTTGTTGTAAGGAATGAATACGAAATG
Source organism: Arma custos (assembly GCA_037127475.1). Classification (NCBI taxonomy): domain Eukaryota; kingdom Metazoa; phylum Arthropoda; class Insecta; order Hemiptera; family Pentatomidae; genus Arma; species Arma custos. Next base: position 32,782,649 of record CM073761.1, on the reverse strand, counting down.
AATTCGTGAATTCTACTCCGTTCGTCCAGATGGGTCTCATGTTTCTCATGTATATGAGTCTTTTGTAATTAATTTGGGAGCTTAGAGCGTTTGTCCAGTAAATGATGAAGTTGCCTGAAATGGCGAGCTGTTTCTTGTCGTTTCAGTCTAGTATGAGGATTCCAAGTTAAGTGTTTGTCAAGGTGTAGACTTAAGTACCGGACCTGTTCTACAGGAATCAGTGTGCTGTTATTGAACAACACAGGAGGACAGGAAGTCGTTGGTTTACGACGGAGGGAGAATAAAATTAAATTTAAAGTTGTTCCTGGCGTATCAAGGGTATGAGCAAGTTATGCTTTAAAGGAATCTTAATTCCCTTTCAAATCCAATAAACATTATAAAAATAATAAAAGAGTAATAGTGATGTATCGAATTATGTTAATAAATAATTTTTGCTCATCACTTAGCCCTGTTCACTTCGATGTAGGGTTTTATTACTATAAAAAATTAAATTTTGTAAGTAATTATAATCTATCCTTTATAATTACAATTAAGTGATTTTGAGTATTCTGTTCTGTTGTCTACAACATTTCAAGGTTGTCGCTTCGAGTTAACTCACAACGAGTTTTAACTTTTCTCTCGTTTTCTTTGTAATGTTCTTGAAAATAAAAACAATATTGAATTTTAGTATGAAAAAATAGAATAATAGTGGAAAATGTGTATGTTTTCGTACTCTCTTCATCCATAAATTAACGTTTAAACTAACATATATTATCAATACTTCGAAATGATAGTTGAAACGTTTATTTCTTGAAGAAATGATTACCGAAATATTCACTTTTCCAATGATTAACTCTTTGATCCATACTAAAGCATTTTATTTTCGAGAATATTAGAAAGGGAACGAATGTAAAGTTATAATTTGACGTGAAAACCCCGAAGCAACAACCTGCGGAACTGATACCTAATTCCTGATTTTAAGGTGATTGCGTTATGTTTTTCCCTTATCGTTTTATGAATGTTGGATATTTTCCCTTTTGAGATTTTAGTTACAGAAACAAGTTCTGTGTAATTCTGTTTATTAATGTCAGTTTTAACATGAAGTACAAAAATGAGAATTTCCAGCAAATATTACTTTTTTATTTTCTTAGATGTAAGAAATCGGCCAAGGCAAGCAAAGTTTACGGTGTTGATTGTTTAACAGACGTTGAAGATTTATACAAAAACGTTTCGTAAACAAAAAAAATAAAATAAATACTTTTTTTTTTTTAATTTCGTCAAATAAAAAAATTTCGTTCTGGAGATGTTGGAATTGTAAAACATTGTGAAGCAGATCAGATTGAAAATAACCGCCACTGTTAAAACTGCAATTTGGTGAGTTTAATGCAACAAGTCCCCTGAAATGGCGGAGATCAAGAAGAACCATAAGAAATGCTAGTCCGAACGAAATTGCATTTTTTAATACATTTTTTACTGGTTTCTTGTCTTATTTCTTTTTTTTATACAACTGAGTAACTTCTTCTTGCCAAATATCTGACAAAGAAACAGGGTAGTGCCAATGAAATCATGTCAGCTTAATGAGAATATCCGAATAATTTTACTTGATTGAAAAATTACATGTTAAACTTTCTTTAAAACTATATAAACAGGCTGAACATGCATCCTTTAAACTTGATAAAATAGAAGTAAAATAGAAAAATCCTTAAACGTATAGATGTTTTGCGTAACAATAAAATAAATAATATCTAAAAACCTGTTCATCCATAACCAATGACGGGTCTTGGCTTCAGTACGTAGCCCCTGTTACTAGGACAACGGTTGTGCAGAGTTGTGATGTGTCCGAAATGAAGGTCAACCTCTTGATAAATAACAATAGAATCATATAGAAAAGCCTGAATAACACCCTCTTTTAGCTATTGTTACCCGTAGCCTCCGATGCAACCTTCCTTTGTCCGATGAAGGCCATTCCTCTCCCCCTTATTTTCAGTGACTGGTTCTACTCGCTCGAATTCAATTGATCCCGACCATCAAATTATACGATAAACAAGGATATTGGGATATGTGAAGAAAGGAGATAAAGGAGATAGGCGATTAGCGGGTGGTGGGGAACGGGTGGAAGGGCATGGTAGAAGGGCCCGAGAAGAAAAGTGGAGGATTCCCTTTATAGGTCGTACACCCTTTACGGCGAGTACCTCCTCCCTTTTAGCTTTACTGCGGACAGATTACACTGTTTAAAATATTGCCCTCTCCTCGGCCGTTTCATTACACCCCGCTCTCGGCTCTCCACTAGCACTAAATCTCCCCCTGTCATTCCTCTAATCCTTAAGTCTTAACAAGGATTATGGTCTACCGCCACCATTCCCGAAATCCTCTCTGATTTTAGTTAATCTAACTAATCTTTCCCTTGTTCCCGGAAGGTAGCACAGCACACCTTTAACAAGGCAGGAAAATGACCCATAATTGGATTCCCTAAGAGTTACTTGAATATTTGGGAGATTTTCGTTCACAGTGATCTTAATTGGGTTTGGGTAGAGGTCCTTGACTGGAATTTTTAAAAACATATTCTTAAAAGTTTGATTACGCTAAAGCTTCTTAGATGTTGATCAAAGGCGTTGTAAAGCAGAAAGATGCTAGATAGCCTTGAGAGCTCATTTACCAAGATCATAATCAGTACCAAAAAAATAATCTTCTCAATTCATAAAACGTGAAAAAACTTGTCTAAGACTTGGTTGCTTTTGTCTCCTACTTCTTGATAGTTTCGACTTGAATATTACTTTTTCTACCCTGATTGCTGCGTTATTAGGACTCAAACACCATAGACACAAGTACCAATTTCCATTCATAAAATTGCATGAAATAAGTTTTAACTTATTTATTAATTAGTCAAGAAGTAGTAAACTATATTGGAAAATTATGACAACAAAACAGGATAATAGGCATATCTTAATAGCCAAGAATTGTACGAAGGTAGCCATGTAAGAGGATACATTGTGATTACATTATTCGATATATTATATAAAGAGTTATAGCATTAATAGCTGATAGCCATACGCTTAGATTTGTAAATTTTCAGTTCGTAAGGAAAGCAGAAAAGCAGGACAAACCGAATTGTTTAGTTGTTACTGTAATCTTTGGTTCGGATTAATTAGTAAAACAGTTTTATGGAATTTCGACACAAACCTGATAAGATTACAAAAAAATATTATAAAATTATTACTGCTACTATAGCCACTACAGCCAGGGGTGGGCCTTGCCATCCTTAGAAATGTTGATCCAGTCTTCTCCGTTCTCGGGTTTTCAGCACGGCAGGTAGACTTAATATTTTTTAAAGGGATTAAAAAATTCATAGTTACACCGTCCTTTGGAGAAGGCGTAAAATGGCTGTCCTGAGACTTTACGATGTCAGATACTAGTTGAAATCCCTATCCTAATTATCTCTGGATGAGCAAAATATAGGGCTCCCACTGTTGCATCGTCCGATTAGCCATATATATTAATGGCGTTAAATGAATACGCAAACAAGATTCGAATTCTACAATGGGCTATATAAAATTATTTTATATCATATCAATTACTTATACACCCATTTCTTCTTATTTGTACAACTTTTTTCATTTTTCTTTGTCATCTTTGTAGTAAAGAGAGTTTGGGATATACGAAAAATGTGGGAAGTTTGGTGTAATCTTGGCAATCCTGACTATGAGGGTAGGAAAAAACAACTGATCGAGAAGACGTGGTTGGAGTGAGAAAGAGACCCAGGTGCGGCCCCGAGATTACTCCTATACTCCCCATTTCTGCCCCCCCCCCCATTTAATGCTCAGTGACCATGATTTTAGCTTACAACAATACATGAATATAGCGCTCTACACACAGACAAAACACACAAATTCATATTTTTATGTATTAATATGTCTTGATTATTAGTGTATTGAGCGAATAATAAAACTACCATAGATTATAATAAAAATTAAATTAATATATACTATAAGAGCAAAAGCTCAAAAGAGACAAAATATTTCCTAAGACATGAATGTTAGAAAATTGTGAAAAATTCACAAACTGGAAGCCTGTCAAGTTTCTAAAACAAAATCAAAGATACGACTATACCTTTCCTTATTTCGCTTATTATGCTTTAACGATGCTTCGTCAGGACAGAAAAAGAATAACAGCAAAAGAAAAATGAAGCAAAAAATCCTGAACAACAAGAAACCAATCAGTAGATCACTACATCAAGGCCCTAATTCAACTTATGAATCATATGGAAGGTAGCAGGACAATATTTTTATTTATTAATGAATTAAAAATAAAAAAAAAAGGAACGTTGATAAATAGCAGAAAAAAAATACAATTTATAATAAATCATGTATTATAAGTCTTATTATATTATTAATTTTCCTTGGTTAAGTGGTTAACTTATGAATGAATTACGGTTCGTTCGTTCACCATATAGACGAATTCGATGATCAGGTCAAATCATTCCTCCTTGAATTCAATCCAATGGAAACATTTACACATGTTTAGATTTTTTCATGAATCGAAAGAGCCCGATGGTCCTACAACCTATAACTTTTCTCGAGCGTTGCTGAATTCAGACAGGAACCGGACAAGAATGCATTTGAGTTGCATGCGAATCTCTACTTACAGACTTAATTCCATCAAATGCTCCTTATTGATAAGTAAAAGGCTTTTTTTAGGCTCCATAAAGCAGCTTGTAACCTCAGTCTCAATATATAACATTTTCGTTTAATGTTAAACCTTCCATTATTCAAGCAAGCGACTTGCTATTAGTTGAGAAAAGTTATTTCTGAGGGTTATATCACACGTATAACAGGAAACATTGTTTCTGCCCAGACCGGCAATAATTCTGAAAGTAGCAATTATTAAAGTGAGCCGGGAGGGAAAGGTATGCAGTAGGGTGGCCCTTATGAGTTCCCAGTTTTGATTTATTGAAATGTACTCTTTTGTCCGGGATCGGATAAATTTGTCTCCCTCTTAATGCGCGAGGGTTGGATGTTGCTGGAAATAAATTGAAGCCCTTTTGTGAAAACATTTACCGCATCCTTCACGATCGAAGCATTTATCACGTGGTTATGGCTTTTGTAAGGTGTAACTCCGATTCCAGACAACATTTCGTTTTTAATAATGTATTTTACTTTTCTTGGGTTAAAAGAAAAAACAACCTGTACCACTATTGTTTCATATACAATGGTTATGCAGGGATGTGATTTGTCGTAGATCACGCCAGATTTCCCCACCTTATTTTGGGTACCCACTTTATAGAGGTTAGGTGAGTCCCAGGAGGATCCTAGATCCCATAGGATCCATCTCCGGCTGCTAATAGATTAAATAAAAGTCTGCCAGCCAGCGGGATTTAACCCAGGATCATAGGCACTGCAACTCAGCGCTCTACCACTGAGTCACTCCGCTCCCTCGATAGCCCTTGTTTTTTTCATATTGTGCATTACAAAAAAAAAAAAATATATATATATATATATATATATATATATATACACACACAATCTATAAAAAGTAGTACAGTTTCAAAGACTCTTAATGGGTTGTAATGGTATAGGTAAAGTGTATGCATAAAAAAACCATCAATTCCAGCACATGATAGTGAATATACTGTTTCTCGGACAAAGGTTGTGAAGGGAGGAGATACGTCCAAAATCACTCTCAACCGCCAGATTTTCCCCATATTTCAGATACCCAATTTTTAGAGGCTCGGTGAGTCCCAAGAGGTTTCTATACTCCATATGATCGATCTCCAGCCACTAACAGATTAATTAAAAGTGGTCTACCACTGAGCCACACCGATTCCTTTGTTATAATAGGTTGCATCATAAAATAATAAATGGTAGAGAGAGTATTACTGTTCCTTGGACAACGAAAGTGATGGTAGGTGATTTCTCCGAGAACATGCTCAAACGCCAAATTTTTATCTTAAAAATAGAAAAATCTTTATAGAGGCTCGTTGAGCCACAAGAGAGTCTGCAGATCCGAAAGGGTTCATCCGTGTCTATTAAAAAATTAAGTAATTTATTTTCAGTTTATTTATTAATCTGCCACCATCGGATTCATACCCGGGACCCTCAGCATAGTGATTAGGCACCCTACAACATGAGCTGCCCCGCTTCCAAAAAAAAACACATGTACATATTCTATGTTTAAAGATGTCATGAATTCGTTTTAAAGGTGGTTAGGGAGCTCCTTTTATTGAAATAATCTATTTTCCTTTTTTACTGTTGTATAAAATATATAGAGTTTGTAATATTTTTGTTTTGAAGAGAAAAGATTTGCCATGGCCAGGATTCGAACCCGGGTCGTCTGCTTCTCCGTAGCAATGCTTTAACCAACTGAGCTACCAGGGATCGCATCCAAGTCATACAAATCCGTTCTCTTCGATGTTCATTAAACATTAATTTAATTAGGATCTTGTTGACTTACGTCAATGTATTATTTATAATTTATTAATTGTTATTATTTTTAAATATTTTTGCTTTGAAGAGAAAAGATTTGCCCTGGCCAGGATAATTATATTATAAATAATACATTGACTTAAGTCAACTAGATCCTAGTTAATGTAATGTTCAATGAACATTCTTCCCCATGTATACATCACAAAAATTGCGAGAACACGGAGATATGGGATCGGTGAAGAGAACGGATTGGTCTGACTTGGATGCGACTCCTGGTAGCTCAGTTGGTTAGAACTGCTACGGAGAAGCAGACGACTCGGGGTTCGAATCCTGGCCAGGGCAAATCTTTTCAATCTCTTCAAAACAAAAATATTTAAAAATAATAACAATTAATGAAAAATAAAAATTATAAAGTTTGTAATATAGAATATGAAGTTTATACAGGTCCGGGTAAGAAGAATCACATTGTTGTGTTCATGAATATGTATTTTATTTTGTGACATTATACTATGGTATTTTGATAAAGCAAGTAAAGTATTTTAACTTAAAAACACTAACGCCTATATGTACCTAGAGTTGATAAAATGTCTGTATTGATCTAAATTTCATTTCTTCTAGCAGTAAAATGGAAGCAAGCTATAAACATGTTTATGATCTGATTTTTATAGGACCATTTTGTTGTACTTCATATCTATTTCTTAATATATATATATTAGGTTATTTTTCTATTTTACAGTATATTGGATGTTACTATTTTATTAACTTGAGGTATGTGGTTTCGATCCTGTTTCATTGTTATAATTTTTTTAATGCAGTAGTCAGTTTTTATTAGTCTCTAGGTTTTTATTTTCTAGGAATTTACATTAAAATTATGGTTTATGATTTTTTTTAGAATAATCGGGAAAATATTTTGTTTTTCAGGCAGACCAATGGTGTTCATGGATTTATTTATATATTTTCTTTACTTAATGTACAATACTTATGCATGTCTTTTTCAGTCGCCTTAAACCACCTGTCGTTTTAGTTTCGGAAAATTATTTTCAGAATGAAATTTATTACAGTTTCTTTATAGTCAATAAAATAACACGTACATACAAATTGAATTGAAGAAAAGAAACTGAGGGGCAATTTTTCATAGAGGTGTTGCTTTTATTATCAGTTAAAAAAAAAGAAAAGTAATTTTTTTTCTGGTATTTAAAAAAAAATAATGTGAGTAGGGCATAGAAACTTACCTCGCATCCCTAATTATTATTTATAAAATAATAATAATGTTCTTAGTAAAAGGAACGAACGCTTTAACAACAAAAAAATCTTTAAATACGCCGAAAAATTACATATATTAAATAAAAAACGAAAATGTCATTAAAAATAAAAATACGATAAACAATGGTACATTGGCAGGAAGAATGCTCAGACATTTGAAAGAGGAAAATAATTAAACAACAGCACTAATATGTAAAATATACAATGGACATGTAAAATATTTATGTCCGTATAAAAATAATGTTTAAAAAAAAAATATAACTGCGAGAATAAATAAAAGAGAGCACACACCTTGATGCAGCAAAATTAGTTTATTATTCAAATATTTATTCATTTTTAATTGTCAATGTTTATTTTCAGTGACAATTTTATTTCATACATAATTTTAGATTGATTTATTAATTGTTTATGCCTTTAACAGTTAATATATAATCGTGGGATAATTGCCTGGTGCTAATCATCTAAAGTATGTTTATTTCTTCACTGATTACTAATTACTAATCACGAATTATATAATTATATAAACTGAAATCATTTCAGCTCATATTTTATTAACGCCTCCTCTTAACACTTATGTAATCGGTAGTTACATCACTAGAATACAGACTATTTAAAAAAAAAAAAAAATTTAAATGTATTTATTGAAATTTACAACTGTAAACAGAATACATCAAGTAAATATAATGAAAGATAAATCATGTCCAGAGACAAAGGCAAGTAGTGAAACTATCCAGTAGTAGTACTCAAATAAAAAGTTCTGCTTAGCCACGAGACCATATTCTTTTCAGACGCCTCGGAAGATTATCAGGAATTGAAGAGGTTGCGAGGTTTGAAACTAGTGGGTTTGAGTGGAACTGAAGTTTGTCATGAAGAGATTGATATCGGATTCGTGCCAAATCAGTAACAAACGGGGCATTAAGGTCATTATGGATTACTTTGTTCGTAACAGAGTTTCGAGCATTGAGGATTTTACGAAGGATTTCGGATTGTAAGGATTGAATACCAGAGGGATTTTTGAAGCGACAACCTCCGGAACTGATACCCATTTTTTTCAAACCATTCCAATTGTATAAGGGAACCGAGTGGCTCAGTGGTAGAGTGCTGCCGAAGGTCCTGGGTTCTAATCCCGCTCTTTGTCAGACTTTTATTTAGTCTGTTAGCGGCCGGAGGTGCATCCGATCGGATCTAGAATGGGAACTCATGACCTATGCGAAATCACCTCCCTGCACAACCGTTGTCCAAGAAACAGTACAGTCTCATCATGTACTGAGCCCCAGACCCTTCATGGGTTGTAGTGACAGGATTTTTCCCCCTCTATTTTATAGATTACAAAACGTATGAGATTTTAACGTAGAAATAACGTGAGGTGACGTCACTTTACTGCGCTTCAACTACCCCTTCCACCAAGCAACCTGCGGAATAATTACTGATTATTTTTATGTTAATCTTGCGGATTATGTTTTTCAGGAGAGGTTCGGTATATATTGGTATGGAATGATTGGGTCTTTCCTTCCGCTATGCCGTTTATTTATTTCCTATCCTTAAGCAAATGTTGAAAAGAATTTTCTCATATATAGAGGAAATCCCCCCTAAAAACTATCTCAGTGATAATAGGAGGGGGGTGGTGGGGGGGGCGGAGATGGATCACTAGCCAGCTCTGTCAACCCTAATCCCGTCCTAACCACTTCCTCTTCCCCTTCGCCAGCTTCCCTTATCCGACTAAGAAATGAATTCCTCTCCTCCTTGGCTACACATATCTCTTGTACCTCATCTATCACCTCGCTCCCACGTTGACAGGAAGCATAAGAGACCTTGCGTGTATTTGGGTGGTTTTACTCGAGATTTTAGACGCTGCTTAATTCCATTACAAAGCCTAATAAATTGCTGAGAGCTGCTCTTCTAGCGCTTTACCACTGATCCGCCCTGCTTCCTTCTGGAAAATTCAATTCATCCACAAACGATAGCGGTAACTCTAATATATCCTTAATACTTACCCCAACCAGTAACTGTTGAGCTTAAAACGCTTACAATGCAAGCATAGACTACTAGAAGTGGTTGATTGAGAAATTTTATAACGTAACTTTTTTTTTTCAAAACTGAAGCTCATGTTAGTGGGAAATAGACATAAATTTTATTTAAAATCCATTTAGAAACCCGTGTAAAATATAAGTTTGGATTTCATAAGTAATTGACGAATGTGGCGTATTTACAACTCAAAACATTGAGGGTTTTTTTACAAGCCAAAGCTTTTTCTTATCAGATGAAAGAAGAACTTAAAAGACTTGGAATTACTGATGAGAACTGCCTGGACAGAGAGAGAAAGGGAGCCAATTCAAAAACTTTAGGGCTCTGGTGAAGGAGAGAACGAAGCGGGGCGTGAGGCTCTGCGGAGGAGAGAATAAGGCAACTTTCAGAGAAAATGAAGGGATTGGATAAGAAGAAAGAAAAAGATAAAAATATTATATCCGCTTGGTCCTTTGTTGGACTAAATTAAATTAAATTAAAAGAAAAAAAAAGAATTGTAAGATTAGTCTATACTGCTCTAATGTTCTTTAATGATCAATTACTCTATGAGTAAATTATGAAATCTTTCCATAATTAATTGGAGAGCGGGGTAGCTCAGTGTGTAATCGCTGAGATGCTGTCCTCTATAAAGTGGGTAACATTGGGGGAAAACCTGGCAATTGAGATAATATCTGTAGCTGTAGTTTATATATATATATGTGTGTGTGTGTGTGTGTGTGTGTGTGTAATAGTCATAATATATATTAGATTTAAAATTAGAGGCTCTTGTTAACGCTCAGTCAGTTAATAATGGATATGCAAAAAAATCTCCCAGTTTTTTTAAAATATTTAGTACCAGAATCGACTGGTTCCCTAAACTTCAGCAGCACAATAGGTCAATATTTCCGTACAAAATCGACGATAAGGCACAGGTATTTTTAGACATGTTTGGTGTATATTATCCCAATATGTATTCATTCACATATGTGTATATGTATTCGTCACCCCTACACGTCTTTCTTGAGCTCATTCTTTATGCCAAGTTTTCTGTTGGCATTGTAACCCTAAACGCATAGGAGATAATCCGAAGCGTTAATTTTGTCCAGCTAATACCCTTAAATTCAAAACGAAATTATGATGTTTAGCATTTTAAAACAAATCATCCATATTACTAATTGTCTATTGCTAGATTAAGTGTACCCACTTGAGTGAATGAGAAACGAATCATTGGCATTAACTGAATGTGATAGATGTTGGGACAGATGGTCTAGAATCGTGAGGGGGGCCATAATGTCTAAGTGAAGTGGCTGGAATCTTGGCCAAAACGTGGAAGGGATCCAAACATGAGATATGTATTCCGTGCGGAGGAGTGACTCGGAGACAAATTAAACTCCTGATGGAACCAATTAAAGTCCGTGTCTGCTGGAGGCTAATGCGGAAAAGATAGGAGTCGTTGGGGAAGAGATTAGGGCAGTGTAATGGGCATCAGCACGTGTTTCAGTCGCAAGAACTCACCCCTATTAATATATCCCACGTGTTGCCGCCTCTTCTTAACCCTTCCCGAGCCTTCTAATGCTGAATTTAAATGACGGACATCAGTTAGTCCAACCCCAAACTGTTGGGGCAACTATGTCTGAAACTTGATGGTGATAATTATTGCTAAGTAAACAAAAGCCCGAGAGTGGCCATAACTCTATTGTTTACATACACTTTATTTAAAATAATTATTAGTAGATCACATAAGAGCATGGAGAACATGAACCGGATGAAGGACAAAAATAAACTCCTAAATAGTGAGCGACAATTTGTTATAAACCAACGTTTCAACCTACATTCACATTGGTCTTCATCGCTGAGTGGCATTCACATGTCTCGTTATTTTTTAAAATTTATTTATTTTTTGTTTTAGTCAACTGCAAAATAAAGATTTTAGTACACTATACTTTTTGTTTCTACGGCAATATGTAGAAATAGTATAAGTGAAACAATCAAGGTAAATATGAATCGGTATTTTAGGATCAAAAATCTTTTCGATCAGGTCCATCAATGTTTTATGAATATTTCTTGACAAATGTATCGATTGATAATTGTTTTTGGAACTAATAAAGAAACTCAGTGTGTAGGGAGCGATATGCTGAAGATCCAGGGTTACAATTAAATTAATTATTTAGTCTGTAAACAGTCCAGAGCTTAGAGACTGGAAATAATGATATTTTTAGCTTTTTTTTGTCTGGTCAGCACGCTCTGTCAGTAAGCTCTTTACATACGTAAATTTCTCGACATGTTCAAACTTAGTCCCTCAAATATTTTTTTTTTTTTTTTTAATTTATTTATTGATATTTACAACTGTATTACAATTATACAACAAGTAAATAGAATGCGTGTTACATAATGACATGAGAATGACAAGTAGAGAAACTACCCACTGGTAGTACTCAAATCAAAGTTCAAATAAGAAGGTCACGGGGCCATCTTCTTTTCAGACGCCTCGGAGGATTATCGGGAATTGAAGAGGAAGCTAGGTTTGAAACTAGAGGGTTTGAGTGGGAATGAAGTTTGCTATGAAAGGATAGATACCGGGTTCGGGCCAAATCAGCAACAAAAGGGACATTAAGGTCGTTATGGATGACTTTATTCTTAACAAAATAAGGAGCATTGAGGATTTTACGAAGGATTTTGGATTGTAGGGATTGGATACGAGAGGAATTCGATGGCTTAGTGGAGCCCCATAGCTCTACTCCGTAAGTCCAAATAGGTCGTATGATGGTCATGTAGATGAGTCTTTTGTAGTTAATTGGGAGCTTAGAGCGTATGTCTAGTAAGTATTGACGTAGCCTGAAACGTCGAGCGGTTTCTTGTCTTTTCAGTCTTGTATGAGGATTCCAGGTTAATCGTTTGTCGAGGTGCAACCCTAAGTATCGGATCTGTTCTACAGGCACCAGTGGGATATTATTAAAGGATACTGTAGGGCAGGAAGTCATTGGTTTACGACGTAAGGTAAAAGTGATTTGATGTGATTTTTGCGAATTTATTTTAATTCTCCAGTTTTGAAACCATTCTTCAAGATCAGTGATTGGAGGCTTTGGGATGCAATAACTGGATTGGTGTTGACTGATAATACACATGTATCATCAGCATACGTGGTAAGGATAGTATTAGGATGAGTTGAGTCCCTCAAATATGGAGTTAAATGATTTACTATGATTAAGATACGGACAGAATAGCCTTTAGCTTGTTTTTACAAATTAATTAATGATTAATATTAGTTTACTAGTAGTGGGTTATCTCAGTGAATAGAGTGCTGAGTTACTATACTGAAGGCTCTGGGTTCGAATCCGTAAATAGCAGATTATTTAGTCTGTAACAGCCATTGATGGACCCTGTGGGATTTGCAGTTCCCCTGGAGATCATCCAGCCTCTATAAAATGAATACCCTCAGTTGGCGGTTGTGTGATCTCTGCCGAATCACCTCCCTCCATAAAATATAAAAAATAACTGGTCCAGTTTTTTTTTTAATGAGTAATGGTGGGACCAAAATGTCTCGTCACCGGTAACTTCTGCATCGCTTAATTTTTTTATAATTTTTTTTTACTACTCGGCTAGCAATAGATTCAATTCACAGTTCATTTAAATTACGGCCATTGTTCATATCCTTGTCGAGGGAAATAGCTACATAAGGAAAGGAGACGTGGTGCTGTTGTGGGGATTGGGGGGGAGGCCTACAAAAGGACAAAATCCCATTGAGGTTATTTATTACAGCTCATAAAGCCATGGTTATATGTTCCGTGACCTGTTTAGTGGGTACCATATTGTTCCCACTTCAAACCAAGGGCAATTTAGACGTAGACCATGGCTTGGAAATATGGTCGTGGGTCTCTACCGGTGAACCGTTTTATTGTAAGTATTTGTCAGGCTGATTCAATATCCCCGGGGTCTAGGGAAAAAGCCTGACAAACGCTCGGGTTTGTTTCATTCTGGATCCTACCTGTCAAGGGGTAGTTGCCACCCTTCTTCCATTTTTCTGCGAGGCTTATCCGGAAAGCCTTCACCCACCTTTCCTACTTGTTCCCCGATTTAAATCAACCATCTGTCTTTTATCCAACCGCAAAAATTGCACGTGATTTTTTTTTAAATCGAAAAATATGAAAGATATGTTTAAAGCTTCTTTTAGGAGATTCACAAAAACATACATGAAAAATGTTATTTTTACTATGTTATTAAATATTACTATAATAATTATAGTAATAATTATATATAATATAATGTTATAATAATTATATATAATATAATGTTATTAAATATTACTATAATAATTAAATATTTATAAAATTATTATTTTATATTTAAAAACCTGTACCACAACTACTCATGAACGGGACTGGCGTTCAGTACATGGTAGAGACTGTACTGTTTCATATATAACGTTTGTGCAGGGAGGTGATTTGTCCTAGATCACGCTCAACTGCCAGATTTGTCCCCCTTCTTTGGTTTCCCACTTTATAGAAGCTGGGTTAGCCTCAGGAGGGTCCTAGATTCCATATGATCCATATCCGGCCTATGACAGTTTAAATATAAGGCTTGCCAGCAGCGGGATTTGAACCCAGGACCTTCGGCATGGCAACTCAGTAAGCCACTCGACTCCCTTATTTTATTTTTAAATTATTTTTTTTTTTCACGAAACGCGAATATCATAACTTTTCATTTATCCCAGTATTTCCTCATTATTTCTGCGTGCCTTTGCTTTCTTCTTTTGACTGTTTTTCTTCATTTTCCACTAGAATCTTGATTTCTGTTTTTCCATATTGTTCTCTATTTACTTAGGAAGTCTTCGAAAGTTATTTTTAATATTTCTGCTTCCTCTCTCATTTGTTTTACATACCCTCCTTCGCTCTTGTATTCACGGAATTTGTCAAAGACTTTCTTATTCAGTATCACTTGGTCCATTCTTACCATGTGCCGGTAGAATTTTAGTCTTCTGATACTTATTTCGGTTTCCAGGTCTTTCATCTCCTTGTATATTTCCTGGTTGGATCTTAACCTGTAGCCTTCTTGTTTTTTCCTTGGGCCCACAGATTCTCCTCAGGACCCTTCTCTCTATTTTCAGTAATTTTTCTAGTTTAGGGAGATAGATTGTCTCCATCCCATAAAAAATTACTGGTTTATCACCAGTAAATTATTATTTTATTTTAGAATTGTTATTTATAAAACAAGACCCAGTTAAATGCTAGGACTGACCATTTACTTCTAAACTCAAAACGGAGCATGGGCTTATATACGCCAATCAACAAAGAAAATAAACAAAACTTTTTAATTATTATTATTTTGAAGAGAAAAGTTTTATCCCGGCCAGAGCTAATCTTTTCTCTTAAAAAAAAAAATATGCATTATAATATAGGTTTTACTGGACTACAATTGATGATATTTAATTAAGAAGCAAAAAAACATTCTCCAGTCCAATTATTTATTTTTTTATTTACTATAAAGACGTTTCTCAATTTCTTAAATGTCTGTCATGATTCATACAATATGTCTCATATGGACGTCTATAATATAAAAATTATTGGAGATACATTCTTCTCCATGGTCATTATTGCTCTATGGATCTTTTAATAAAAAAAATATTTAAAAGTTAAAACAATTAAGAAAAAATTATAAAAAAACTTTTTAATGTTACAGAAGAAACTTATTAAAACTTTTTGATGTTCTTTATTTTTAATACTATTAGTGTTCACTATAATTATATTCAAATTAATTAGAATATTTTATTATAACGAAATGTGAAAAATAAAAATCAATCACCAGCTTTATTAAAGCGAGGTTTCTCAGTAATTATTAAATTATATGGGACATATTTTTTAATTATAATTATATTGTCAGAGGAACAAATCCAATTTAATAATGTTGTTAATGCTTTTAAATAAGAATAAAATTATTGGTAGGTTTTTTTTATATTAGCTTTAGTTATCAAGATCGCCTTAAGATACTGACTGGAACCTGTCAGTTGTTTTTTTTTTTTTTTGGACGTCCACAATTTATTCATTAGAGAAAAGACTCTTCTACACTTCTGACAAGCTCCGTAATTTTTAAGTTTCGCGCGGTTATGAAAAACGAAACTATTTTCCGTTCCGGAACAGGTAACCGAGAAAACGGACAGCCATATTCAAAACGGGACGTAACTTTAAATATACATCCGTTTCATATCTAGACTGTTTTTGCCAATTTGAATTTCTTTCTTCCATAAAAAGTAAGCCCAGACATATCCATCTACTTAATATAATTTATTATAATAGGTAGTATCATAAACTAATGTTTAAAATTTGAAATTTTTTTTTTATTTAACCATAACAAATGTCATGAATTCGGGACGCCCCCAAACAAAAATTATAATAATGCTTAGCGAACCTTACTTATAATAAGAGATTGGATACAAAGCCAAATACTTGGTTTATTTTTATATAAATAGGAAATTTATGTAAATAGGAAGGCGTTAGTATAAGATGCTAATTAGGAACAAAAACAAGCTAGCATTAAAATAATTAACCTCTTAATTATAATTAAAATGTTCACACTTATTCCTCCTACAATATTATTATCAAAATCAACCCCGTATCTGTTACTTTGTATGAACAGAATTTATTACGAGTACACTAAATTCACCATTACACACATTTATCATCGTTTTGGTATTTTAAAAAAATATGTATTAATGTATTAATATATGTCGATACATAAAACTAAAATAGAAACACTACTAAGTAAAACACAATGATATTGAAGTAAATGTTGTTGATGTCCTCTTTAAAGAATTATGTCATGTCGTTTTCCCTTTAATTCCATTTATTAAACATATGATAGATAACAGCATTCTAGGCCTTAGTTCCCAACGTTGTTTCTGTTGACTAGTACATCTCCCACTACATCATGTTTTACACGGGCGTATGGTGGCCAGGTAATTGTGTGTAAACCATTTATTTTCTGGATATTTATATATTATTTCACACGTTTAATTGCAGAGATTGCATATCCATAGGGTGTTTGTCAGAGTTGTCGAGAGACCATTAGTCCAGCATGGGCGTCGTATACAGCGACGAGGGTGTTGGGACGCCTGGGCGAATGTGTTTGCCTGCGTATGATTGGCATCGTCCAGATTGCTCTGTCACCGAACCTAATTATTCTGCGACCTCTCGTCGTATAACTTTCCGACAGTTCAACTTCAGGTGTCAGTTTCAATACAACGCTAAGTTTAAAAATTAAAAATGAGATTGCAAAACATTTTTCACCTTAAATATCCAAATTTGTCGTAAACATGTAAAAAAAAAACTGACAATTTAAACAATCCTGCATGTCAAGACTATCAAATAATTCTCACTCACCTCCGTAATTTGGGTAGAAATAGTTTTTGCTCAAGTAGGCCTGAAGTTTTCATTTAGTTTCCATTAGAAGGTTGTGTAGATCCTACATAGTCTTCCTTTGACTGTTAACAATTAATTTACTAAAATATTATAAAATTATAAACAAATAACAACTACAATCACTTAAGTTTACTATCTTTTCGTCACTATCCCTTACATTCTGAGGCATACATATAAAATTTAGAGCTAGATATGTAACAGATTTCCCGAATTATAGAGGCTGTGTGATCTCCAGGAGAATCTTCAGACCCCACAGTGTTGAAGAGGGATAAACAATTTTTTTCAGAGCTTTTCTTTCCTTGAATAGTTGAGAAATAAATTATTGCTAAAATTTGCTGTAAACATATTTTTTTTACCCTTTCAGAGGGATCTAGAATCAATACCCTTTTCTCAACAATCACTGGTGAAGAAACAACACTTCCTTATAACCTGTGAATCAAAGTACGAGATTAAAGGTTTAATTTTTAACGTTAATCTATTTTAATAGAAAAAGCATTATTGGTTAAGAATGTCAAGTAAGACAAAACCATAAGAAAAGTATATAATGCTTTACACTTAAGTTCCATTTTTTCTCTGAAAACTGTTATTAATATTTAATCACAATCAAAGTTTTCCTGATTTCAAATATATTTTACAGAAGGATGCTTCAAGCGAATCAATTTCTAAAATCCCTATATGAATGATTATGTTCTGTGACATTTTTGATTTAACTTTTTTCAATTCTATAATTAATTTTTTTATTTTTTAAATGCATATTATTACTCTATTTTACTCTAACAATGAAAGTCTGAGAAGATTACATTACAATTTCATAATATCGAGAATGATAATAAAATTATCACCATTGATAATAAAATTGCCACAGTACCGACATAAAATAAATTTGGTAAACAATCTTCAGAAAATTATTAAATTTATTTAAGATTTATGGATTAATTGGTTTTGATCATTTATTGTGACAAAAAAAAAATTAATTTAAAGGTATGGTCTAGAAATGACAGAGTACTGACACGAAAGTGATAAATGAAGTTTTCTCTAAATTGGAAGTTATATTACACGAAAGTGTTGAGATATAATATGACGAGGATCATATTAATACAAAAATTTTATAAATAGATCGTTAATGGATGACCAGTGAGAGTAAACAGCATTAATGTCTGACTGTTAGAATGAAAACGCCCATAATTGATATTAATGTCTATATAATTAATTATTACCATTGGCTAAGTGGTAGACCGCTTAGTTGCCTTACCGAAGGTTTCGCTGGCAGACTTTTAGTCAATGATGGATGAGATGGATCATATGGGATCAAGGACCTTCCTGGGGCTCACCCAGCCTCTATAAAGTGAGTAATAAGGGAGGGGAATGTGGTGATTGACCGTGATCTAGGACAAATCACCTCCCTGCACAACCGTTGTTTACGAAACAGTACAGTCTCTACCATGTACTGAACTTTAGACCCTACATGGGTTTTCGTAGGACTGGATTTTTTTTCTTATAATTAATTAAAAGATAGAAAATTTGTCAAAACAAAACCAGCAAAACATGAGGGCCCTCGACTACTCTAAAAACCATTGGGAATCGGTGGGAGTACAGTACATAGTCTTAATGGCAATACGGAAGTTACTTCGTTCTCCACTAAATCCATTTATAGCAGTTTTTTAACTCGCTTTTATCGAGTATAACAAGAGCCGTGATTAATGAGCAATCAATATTGAATTAATTGCAGCCCCCTACAACCCCCACCCTCAACACAGCCGGTACCCACCCACAGTTTTGCGAGGTTTAGCAGTTCAGTGAGAATTTTTTCCCTGAATAGATCAAGCTTTAGGATCGGTAATCGCATCATCTGCATTCAGTTGCTCACGTGAGGGCCGGGTTATTAGCTTTTACAATTCATAAGTCATTCCTTTCCGAATGGAATTCTAATTAGACATTCCTCGTTTATGGTCGTTACATGTTAAAACTTCAAATGGGATCCCATTTTCGATTTCAAATTTTAAATTAATGTAAGCGTTGTTGCGTTATTTTTCTCTTAATTTGTTTTTACGAAGTAGGTTATATACGTATAAAAAAGGAATAAGTTAAAAAAAACTGTACCACAAAGGGTCTTGAGTTCAGTAAGATGTAGAGACAGCACTTTTTCTATGAGAACGGTTGTTCAGGGAGGTAATTTGTCTGAGATCGCACTCAACCACCAAGATTTTCCCGTATTAACAGTACCCAATTTATTGAGGCTGGTCTCCAGATCCTACCGGACCCGTCTTCAGGACTGTTAATAGATTACATAAATTATATAATATAGCCGGATTTGAACCCGGAACTTTCGGCATGGTAACTTAGCGCTGTACCACTGACCTATCACTGGTGTTAAAAAAACTTGTACCGATCTTAGGGTTCAGTACGTTGTAGAGACTGTAGGACAACGGTTATGCAGATGGGGGATTTCTGTACAAGATCACGCTCAGCCGCCAGTTTTCCTTCAAATTAAGGATACACAATTAATAGAGGCTGTGTGAGCACCAGGAGGGTCTCCAGATCCCACAGGGTCCATTCGCCGCCGTTAACAGATACAATAAATTATCTGCTCACAGCTGGATTTGATCCTAGGATCTTCGACACTGTATAAGTATTGTAGTCTGCGTACAGTCTTCAATAGAAACTAAACAGAGCCGTTTTAATCTTACACAAATAGGTAAAACTTATTTGTTTGGTGCTAACGTATCGGACTAACTTTTAACCCATCTTCAGTGTTATAGACAAAAATAGATATGAATGAAATAAAATAAACAAAAGGTTAAATTACGAAATAATTGATGATAAATTCTGGAATATTATATATCATAATAATATATTTTTTTAGAACAAATCTCAGACAGTAAGATTATAAATCTTAGAAGTTTGGGTTGCGTGGTAGTCCACGGTTGGAAGTTTGCTAGAAGCATTGTTTGTGATGCCGGCATGGAACCTTCGGGTTCGCTAAGCCTTTATCATTATTATTGTTAAGGGCCGGTTACTTACTAATTGTTAATATGCATCTTTGATGGTCTAAGATTTATGAGGTCTGCCTACCAGGCAGGAAATCTGCGTTCGAATTCCAGTGAAATAATCCCTCTTGTTTTAAATAACTGGATTCTTTACTATAATGTTTTACCATAATTTAATTACCATAAAGTACCATAAACACAAGTGCTATTACTGCTGAAGGGAGAATTGATTCCATGCTCCCTCACCTCACCACCCTTGGCTATTAAGGAATAGCCCACTGACCTTCCGTGCAACGAAACCATTCGCTGCTCACCGAATAAGTAATCTGGATAGAAGAAGTCAACTAAGCATTTGTTTATGTAGCAATTCTTTAATTTAATTAATTAATTATCAATGTTAGTTTTTGATGAACACTGTTAAATAAAGAAAGTTAAATCGACTTTCAAATCAAAATCAATATTTTTTTATTAGGAATTTTTTTGAGTGTTCGAAACTTTTGTTTCCTTTTTTTCTGAGGTGATTAAAATTCCTGTAAGTTTATTCAATATTCTGTTAGTTGTAATGAAGTTCTTGTAGCACTTCGGTTTCTTTTCCAGATACCCCTCTCGGAAAAATTTGGCATCCTAATTATTTGTTTATCCTGAATTTTAAAATTGTATTTCAGAATTTATTCAATCTTATCCCATATCAGAGATGAGTACATCAGTAGAGGAGCGATTCAGTTTATTTAACAAGTTTTTTGGCTGCCAAAATCATTTGTAGCCAGCTTCGATTTTTACTTTGTACCTTTGTTGTTTGTACCTTATAATTATAATTATATATTAAATATATAATTATATATAAGGCTTAGCGAACCCGAAGGCTCGATGCCGATACAAACAATGTCTGCTTACAAACTTCCCCCAAAAGACCACCACCCCAATCCAAATCCGTTAGATCATTCTTAACGCTTAATCCCACCTACGCTTGTATCTATCCCTCAGACGTATCACTGCCGGCACAGCGCTTATTATCTTTTTAGGAATTCTATCGTTACAAAATCCAACAACTTTACAAGGCCACCAAAACCTTTGCGACGATATCACTTCTATTATATTAATCTAATGCATACCCTGCTTTTCCACGTTGTGTAAATTCCTAACATCTTATTCTTTTTCGGACCAGAATTCCATACAAACCTTTTTTTTTTAGAACACCTTAAGACGTTGTGCATCCTTTTTTAAAAAAAATAAATGCTTCTACCCTGCCTATAACATCGTAGAAACCCCCCAAGAAATGTTTGTTAATCTTATCTTTCACAAAAAGCCACCAAGAGCGCGATGCCAAGACACACCCCAAAAGGTTATTCCGTCAGGTATATTTATTAAAATTTTGCAACATTTTCCTAAAGAGGACCACATAATCCCCAAAGATGGGACCTGGAAGTGACATCTCAGGAGCAGATAAGTAGGGCCTTTAAGGGTGGCTATTATTAAATTATCTCCGACCTTAAGGGTGGCAATAACTGAAAAATTATTGCGTTGAGGACGGAGACTATTTAAAAAGAGGGTGTTTTCGCAATTAAGAAACTTTGTCCTCCGGGAGGGTTAGAGATTGTGGGGGTAAGGCGGTGATATCTCCCCCCCTCCCACGACCCTTGTCACTTCCTTTAATATCAACCTTTTTAATACCCTCCCTCGCCCCCGGGTTTCCGGCTTTATAGCTAAATCTGTGAAGGGGCGTTTAATGAAATTAAAAGCTCTGTCTGTTTATGCCCATCCTCCTGGAAAAGGTGAGCAGTCCTCTTACCCCCTCCCCTTTTCTCGAAAAGGAGAGAATTTCATTACAGCGAATTACGGACGGCACTGTGTATAATTAGGGTGACTCTCAGATAAAAACAGGCTTCCAAACAACCCACCTCCTTATTTAATCTACCCTCTTGAAAGTGTCTCTGCTTTCTCTCTTTTTTTCTTCTTCTTCTCCTTATGACCTTTTGTTTCTTTGCTAAGGTTCTCGGAGTCTCACTTGTGATTTCAGCCAATGTTAGTTAGTTAGCATGGAGCATTGATGTCCAGGCCATCACATCAATAAGACAAGAATATTTTTCCCTTCTCTTCTACAAGAAAGTCTTAGAAACCTACGTTGACAGATTCCGTACTTGCAGATAAGACACATCCTGAGTCATCTGGTGTGTTTGATGAGCAAGTGATCTTCTTGCAGTTCTTCGATATAAACTAATATGTTCATTAACCCTGAATACTCTAATATAAAATATTAGAATACAAAAGAAATCTTTAAGAAATAAGGACTATCTCTCTTAAATGCAGCAACCTTATAAGGAAATGCTTTTTTATCCAGAAATATACATATTCAAATATACAAATATATATTTAAGAATATAAGATATCTAAACAATACTAAGGGAAATCATTCTCGTGCAGCATTATAATAGAATCTTCGTTACAAACATAATTGAACGTGTTTACCAAGATTTTATAGTATGGAATCTTGATGAGAATAAAGAAAGAAAATCCGTACCGTTTTCAAAACAAAAAGAAATAATTTGCGGTAAAATATATTTTAAATACTCTTTTAAAGTTCCACGGCCACTATTTTTACAAAAGGCCTGGTTTAGACCGTGGAATTAATAATAGCTAACATATAGGGTCTCAACAAAGCCTTGAGGAAGCCAGCAGCATGTCTGGCGAACCGTTGGCGGAAAATTCAGCTACACGGTCTAAAGCAGAAGAAACCATTTTGTTAACCAGTGTTTGATTGGCATATGAGCAGGAATCGGAATAGGTTAGTTTTAAATGGTGAAAGGAAGGGACATGCATGATATTAAGAGAAAGTGAATTCCAGAGAAGTAGAACGGACGATTAAGACGAATGTTGGAAAGATGCAGATCTATGGAAAGGTTTATAAAGATCAGAAGAGCGAGATCTTGTGGGCAGTCAGTGCATAGAGTAATTGAATTAGAGGAGGTTGTAAATATAGGGGGGACGTTGGGTTTAAATTATTTGGTAAAGAAATGTTTCTAGGATTTTTTTTTCGGTTGGCGCTACTTGATTGAGTGATGTAATCATATTGCATACTTGTATTGCTTGCGGGAAATCAGACGGCTTAAGGGGGTCACCTAACCTCACATAGCTCCATAACCAGTTCCTTTGGGCTCGATTCTCCAGTGCCCTCACCAAGGACAGTGACCTGGACACTAATCGGACTAGGTTCCAGGATTATGGCTGCTCGAGATCAGCAGGCGCGTGAGGACCTATATTTTTTTCTCCAAAGCAGACCGTCTTTGAACCAAATCTGTGTTCGGCTATAAGACATCCTGGAAAATCACAATGCTATTCCCCTTAGATATACACGGACAGTGACCTCCATCGTCTTTGTGTTACGACGTCTTCGAGTAGACTCACAGGTCTCACATTTCCGAGAGGTGAGGAGATGTTTGAGAAATCTCGAGACCGAGATTCGAACTCCCAACCTTTGAGGTTTGGAAGCAGGTGTACTTTTCCAAGCGCGTTAACGCGCAATTTTCCTTACATACTCATATATATAGATACTTATGTATACAGATTATACTTTTATTTGATATATATAAATATAGTTCAAAGGTTAGTAAGTGTAAACACAAACACACAAAAATAAAAAAATGTTCATATGAAGGAGACTTTAAGAGCCCCTTCGTTTATTCGAGATAAGGAATATCGCTGCTCGATAAGAACAGCTTATTTTCTAAGCCCCCTGTTCATTATGTTTAGGAGGGCTACTGGATGAGTTACGGGGAGAGGGGAGTGTGTGGTTGCAGGGTAACCAAGAGGCGACCGTCGTAGCTACACCCTCGGGACAGGGCAAGAGGGTCAATCTGGAGTAGCCAATCAATTACATAGTTGGATACCTTTACTTACATCTTGTCAATAATTATAAAAAATCAAAAAATTAAATAAAAACTGTACCACTACAACCCTATAAGGGATTTGGGATTTGTACATATTAGAAACCGTCCTGTTTCTTGGACAACGGTTGTACAGGGTGGTGATTTGTTCTTGGTCACGCTCAACTCCCAGGTTTCCCCCATGAAGGGTACTCACTTTACTGAATCTTGGTGAGTCCCACAGGATCTGTCATCATCCTCGGCTGTTAACAGAATAAATTAATTATCGGTCACAGCCGGATTTGAACCCGGAACCTTCGGCACGCCAACTCAGCACTCGGCCACTGACCTATCGCGCTCCCAATAATTATTTAAAATATATAAAAATAGCTTGAAAAATTTAATATTATTATTAATATAAGAAAATTTAGATGTCTGGACAGAAAAATTGGCAAAGAGAAATATGGTTATTAGTACTTCCAAAACCAAGTGTTTACTAGTATCCAGAACAAAAAAGAAAATTAGAATTCAAATTAATGGGAAGACTATTCTGCAGATCCACACCTTTTTCGTATTTGGGGAACCATAAGTGAGAATGAGAAATCAGCGCGAGAATTGCCACTTCAGGAAGGATGATTTCTGCTATCAATAAAAAGTAAAAAGTTTTTAAGTAAGAAAGAAGTCGCAAAAGAAACTAAATTGGCTGTTTACCGCTTGACATACGTTCCTATTCTCACTTATGGAAGTGAATCCTGGGCCCTAAAGCACTGTGATCGGAGCCGACTTCAAATCATGGAAATTCGGTACCTGAGAAAAATAGAGGGGAAGACCAAGAGGGACCGGATGCAAAACAAGACCATTGGCGGATTTGAGGAGGGGGGTATGGGAGCCATGGCCCTCCACCCTAGAGATCTCATTAGTTGATATTGACCTGAATTTTAGTTGGTTTTCAACAAGAAAAAAACACGTTTTACACACCAAAATTATTCATTGTATCGAATGTTTTCTCAATGGGTGCATCCAAATTCGGCGATTCCGAACCCTTTTATGTTTTTCATTCCCATACAGATAGCTACCGCATTGATCAAGAAGCTTATTTTATCCATGTTATTGTTTTCTGGTCTCAGTTGTCTTAAATTAAAAATTGATATTTTATGTATCTTCATTCATATATGGATCGTATACATTGATAACAAATTCATATTGGCCCATGCCTCCCCGAAAATTCTCCTAGATCCGCCATTGAACAAAACGATATAGACTGCACTCAAAATTAAACCCCTTAATCAGATAATCGAGAAAGGACAGCTTCGATGGTTCAGCCATGTAATGAGGAATCAATGACTGCCGGACAGCGAAGAAAGCTATGGAGGTTAAACCAAAGGGAAAAAGACCCGGGGGAAGGCCAAGAGTGACCTGGAAGAATAACCTGCAAAATATCCTTAAAGAAAAAGGAATTGGATGGGCGGAAGCCAGGAAAGCAGCCCTTGAAAGAGGCAAGTGGCGCTCCTTATGCAAAATCTCTTCACCGCAAGGTAGAAGAGATGTCTGAATAAGAAAGAAAGAAAGATTAATGTTAAATGTTTAATTCCTAAACAGTAAGTATTGAAGTCAGCATACGTCCACAATAGAAACTAAAGAGTGCAAGATACATTTTGGAGAGTAGTAATGATAAATAAGGAATCCAAGGATAGTAAACTCAAAAGGATGCTCTTACATTTTCTCATCTTGTCAACAAAATAAAAGAAAATCGCTTTACAGTAAATGGAACGCGGAATTGCCGTAGGGAGAGATCTGGGTATTTTTTATGGAGTTATGAGGAGCGCTTGGAATTTCAATAGTCTTCAAGTCTATCATGCCACTCCTAAATCCTGTCACTCAAATTGACCGTGAGGGTTGGACACCTAAGGAGTGTTAGTCGTTCATAAAGGATTGCACAACCCACTCTCCTTCCTCTGCCGAAAATTCGTTATGACGCTCCGTTGGACCGAAATATCGTGGTTGGAGATACTATACATAATAATGCCAAAGTTTGCCCACTTAATTCCTGTTGAAGGAATCAAACTTGCTAATATGGCAATGATTGACTAGATTGATAGAAATACCGGTAGGATAGTACTTAAAGGATGTTATTTTTTATTAAAACACCAAAAGAGGATTTCGTTCGATCGTTCGACCCCACTACTTTTCCATTGTTAGATATTCTATTCTACGTTCTAATTTTTGTACCATGGCAAAAATTACTTGGTAGTATGTTAATACTATAAACTACTTGCAAAAAGTTTTTTTGTAATAAAGTTTACTTATTTGATAAAAAATAAATGTCTCTATTTTATTTAAACTTTGCCTCAGCGCGATTATATATAATTGGTTTAAATAAATGCTCATTATACCGACATTGCCTAGAAATAGAACGACCGGCTGACGTTGCCTAGCAGCATCGGGTAGCATTGAGGTTCTGCTTTTTGCCTTCTGCTGTGTTCTATTAGCGACATATTATAGTTAGATTACCATATTCCGTTTGCGGACGTTGAGTTACATTGCGATAATTCTGTTATAGTTTAAAATTGTTTTATTGTGAATGGGTATACAATATCTGTAGCCAACAATATCTTTCAGTAGACTACCTATCATGTCAAAGGGCGGTAGGTTAGGACCTATCGGAGTAACGTCAGAAGTTTTTCTCTTCTCTCTGACCCACTCGAATTTGATATTTCAAGAAGGTTTAAATTTCGTGATAACTTCAAGCCGATAGAGTAATAACTGGGTGTGATACAGCCAACGGGAGGTTTAGACAATGGACTGTACGCTTCTGTAATAGGTCCGCATTAGAACAGGAACAGAGGTCAGCATGTGCATCGTAATCCATGGATCAAGAAAAATTTGTCATTGTACTTGAACCTGAGTTTGTAGATGGGGAGGGTACTACTGACTCCAAATAAGCAGGTTAGGAACCATTTGTAGGATCTGCGGGCCCTCCTCTGGATCACCCAGCTTCTTTATAGTGGGGGAAAAACCAAGCGGTTGAGAGTGATTTCAGT
Source organism: Arma custos (assembly GCA_037127475.1). Lineage (NCBI taxonomy): Eukaryota > Metazoa > Arthropoda > Insecta > Hemiptera > Pentatomidae > Arma > Arma custos. The sequence goes on along the minus strand of CM073761.1, from coordinate 32,755,684 downwards.
CGTACCTTTCTGCTCAACTATTGTCTTAGAAAGAATAAAATCTCGGCCATGTATTGGACCCAATTGGATTCATGTTACAACCCAAGTTGTAGCGGTGCAACTTTTTTTCATTGATACTATTACTTGAAGACCCCCTATCATTATTTTATTAATGAACAATATCTGATCCAAAAGAGGTCATGCTGAGAAAATTCTTTTCGGTAGATTGTAATTATCGCAGAGGGCTAGTGCTCTGATTACAGCAGTCATGTCAATCAAAGCAGCCCTCGCTTGTGACTTTATGAACCTAAAGGCAATCAAAATATCATCTATCTCTTCTTATCTTTTATTACGACCATTCCAGAGAAAGAATGGCACCCCGCTGAGTGGAACAGCACCCTCTCCATTTCCTCAGTTGTAATTACACTAGTAATATTTTCTAGATGACTAAATCCGACCAACGTTACTTCGCCCCCTTCGAGTTCCCGGACCCAAATATTCATATTAATACTGAACGAAAAAGCCAATAATAGGTTTACTAATTATTCAACAAAGGGGTCTTTTCGACTTTAGGATTGCCGGTTACTTTTTAGTAACGTCTATTATCTCCTAGCTTACTTTACATTAATCACTATCAACTATCAAATGATTAGAAAATATTAAAACATGATAATACAATATTTATTTTAATATAATATATTTTTGTATATCTCTGAGTTGTATATCTTGTTCCAGAGCAATCTTGCTCCCTCAAACCATCTATTCAAAAATAATCCCTAGAATTGTCGATAGGTTATTATTATTTGTTATTGACATACTTAATTTCATGTCCTTCGCATACAAATTATAGCACTTTCTTCTTCTTCTTTGCCCGAATTTAACAGTTCCATTAAATTGATATTGCCAATCACTAATGTAGAAAATATAACTAACCTATCCACTGATATTCATAATAATTGTTTCATGATTTATTCAATTACTGAAAAATAATTTAGTTGACAGATGTTACAAAAAAGGCAGTCTTAAAGCAGAAAAGGCCCCAACAAAGCAACAGTATTTACATAAATGTAAAAAAGTTACAATAAATAAGGAAAACCATTCATAAAAATCAAGCGTCAATTCATGAATTGTTTTCAATTATTTATTTTAAAAAATCATTTTATATAGTGTGTTTGTTGCAGTTGACTTATTTTATTTTAAAAAATTAAATCACTCTATTAGTTGTTTTAGAAATATACCCGATATCCACAATTTCAATGAAAAATAACGATGACTCTTTTAATTATGAAAAATTAAATAATCCCTAGGAACTCCTTCCAATCGGATCTTCCCCTGTAGCACAGTCGGAAGAAACGGCCTTTTCATAGGCATCCAGAAAACATTTTTTTTCTTTTTAACGCATATTTTTTAGTAAACATAAGACAATTAAAAAAAAATAAAATGATATATTTTTTTTATAAATTCTTCAGCTCCGCCGAACTCAGGTGAAAAATCGTTGTTGTTGCATTGCTTAACTATAAATATTATATCAGTATTTGTAACTGTTTTTTTTTTTTTTAATATTTCCATTACAAAAAATTAAAGTTATTGGAAATAAATAAGATTAAATTTTATAAGTAAGACGGTGGACGGACACTGAAGTTACAACTTAAACACTAAGAAAAACACTTTAAATAACCTCAAGCCGAGCAGAAACTTGGGGGTGGGATTGATAATTTCATTATTGAAATCAGAATAAATTCAGAAGGATTGGTTAACCAACCCCTTCAAGTTCATCAGTATACTTTAAAAATGTTAGCGCCCCTTAACTTCGAAACTTCCAGGTTGGTTTTAAGTTCAAAACTCAACGATTCGTTCAATCGAGATTCTACTTGTAAATCAGTATATTGATTTCGTAGACCGGGTATCTACTTAGTAAAATGAATATCTATAATCTATAACATTATATTTTATTATATATTGCATTCGTTTTAATATTACTTCGTATTTTTTTAAAAATATATATATATTGAAATTTACAACTGTATACAGAATACATCAAGTAAATATAATGAAAGTAAATCATGTCCTTAGACAAAGGCAAGTAGAGAAACTACCCAGTGGTAGTACTCAAATAAAAAGTTCAGCTTAGAAGGTCACGAGGCCATCTTCTTTTCAGACGGTTGCATTAAGAAGTCATTACATGATTGGTCCACCATTATCATAAATAAAATTGACGCTCTTATCATCAGCTAAATAAAATAACATGTATAAAATAACGGATTACTGACCTGAAAAGGAACTTATATCAAACTCCTTTTGAGTAGTTTGTAGTCCTGGTAATAGTGTATCAAGGTTTCTGATAGTTCAAACTTAGAACAAATGTAGCACATTTAAATAAATCCGGAGACGGGGTAGCTCCGTGTGTAGAACGCTGAGTTACTGATCGGTTTATTCTGGATAAGTAGCCAGCAGTTGTATATAAATTATTTATTCTGTTGATCGACACTGTGGGATCTGCTGACCCCAAAGGCTCACCCAGCCTCTATAAAGTGGGTGCAAAACATGCGGTTAAGGTGATCTCAGACAAATCATCTCCCGACACAACCACTGTATTAGAAACCATTTACTGAGCCTCGTTTCTTTTCTTTTTTTCAAATTTAAAGATTACACTTTACATTTAGGTGAAATTATTCCTGTAAACAGCCCTTTACCGAAGACGTATGTCGGAGTAATTGTATTTTTAAAGAGCTTGGAATTCCTTCTAAAATTCCCATATATATTCTACGACTGGATTTATATACTACTAAAGCTTTGTAAAGGATTTACTGCTTTTATTGACTAAAGCTCTATCCAATCTCCGAGAGAAAGAGAATTATACGGAAGGAGGCGGGAACACGCTATAAAATTCATATAAATCACAAGGGTTCGAAATTTACGTTTTATTAACTGTAAGTAGGGAGTTGAGTGTAAGGGCTTAGCGAGTAGGTTAACTTGAGAAAAATATTATTATTATTTCTATATTTAAATACTAATTCTACTAATAATTCAATACTAATACTGTAATAGAAGTAAGTAATAGAAATTAATATAAAACATAATTTTAAAAAATCATAAAATATTGCACCAAACTTTTTTTTTTTTGTTATCTTTTTGTCCTTATGAATCATATAAATGTATATTACAAAATTATTTGATGATATACAAAAATTATTATTGTTTACTCGAATCAGTTATTTTTTCAAGAGTTTTGAAGTTCGTACTGATTCAAAAAATTGAGTCAGTTCCCACAACTTTCCTCTATGTACCACCTTAGATTAATAAAAAGTAATTAGAACTAAATTAAATAAATAAAAGTGAAGTAATTAATGTATTTTTTACTACAATGGTAGTAATGATATTTTAGTAAATGAATAGTAGAAGATATAATAATCTTTAACGAATTCAACCTACGGAGGGTTTTTGGTCCAGTACATGAAAAGGACTACTGTTCCGAAGACAACGGCCGTACAGGGAGGCGATTTGGCTAAGATGATGCTGTACCGAGAGCTTTACTCCCAATATAGTGTACCCAAGTTATAGATGGTAGGAGGTCCATCGGTAACTGTTAACACACTAAATCATTTATTTGTTGTTTTTATACACAGCCAGATTTCAATCTTCTGCACAGCAACTCAGCACTCTACTGACTGAGCTACCCCGTTCCCCTTTTAGATTAAACCTATTTAAATTAAATTCAATCCTTAAGCAAGCCAGCAAGTGGTGCTTTTGCCTTACAGATTTTTTCGCGTTGGTTTTCAAAAACGCTGCCAATAATATTGTTGTGTGAAGTTATATTGACCAGCAAAATATTTATTTGATAAATGTTAATATTGGGAACGGGATAGCTCAATAGTAGAGCGCTGAATCGCCTTCCCGAAAGTTCCGGGTTCAAATCCGTCTATGGCAGATGAAATATTGTATCTGTTAACAGCTATGGTTGGACCCTATAAGATCTGGAGATCTGCCAGGCTTCGCCCCTTATTCACTTATAAATAAATACATCTATTCCACTTTCCTAAATACAAGAAACTGATTTTGGAGAAAATTCTACTTAACTACTTATTCACCAGGGCTGCAAGAATATTTTAATTAAATTTAAATCAAATTACCGTTATTATATACAAGAAATTGGTCTGGATGGAGGTAAAAAAAAAATATTTATTTTAATATTTACCATATGTAATTTTAATTTGTCTGTATTTTCTATATTTAGCCCTGAAGAACGCCTGTGATGTGGGTTGAAACGTTGGCTTTCTAATAAACAGATCTCCCTACTGTAGAGAATTTTTTTGCCCACCTCCAGGACCATTTTGTTCCTTAGTTACATACGGTCAACTACTATTATTCAAGAAACGGTTATTAAAGCATTTTATTTGTAATGTTACTGCTTGCAATTGTTAATAATACAAGATCATGGCAACTTTCCCAGCATCACTCACGCCGAAGTATCTTATTAAAGCAGTGACTTTCCCCTCGTCGGGAAAAGAAGAGAGAATGTGCTAGTGGCGAACGGGCAGTGGACAACATAGCGAATACTTTATCAATAGAGATGACATCAATCTCGTCCTGATTTTAATAACAGGGCACGATGGGGTTCCTCCTAATATTTGTGGAACATAAATTCAAGGGGATATTACAAGCGTTGGGGAGAGGGGGGTAAATAGCTGGGGTTGGGGTGACTACCCCCCTAGACCTGCCATGAGAGGATTTTTTTTTCATCTTTTCAAGATTATTTCAAAAGAAGATTAATGGGCCTAAGTGACAACTTTTTTTACACGGTTATTAGCCAAAGGGCTCGGACAGCCTGATTTTGCATTCCGCGTGGTTCGTTCAAACAATACTTAAATCTTCCCTGAAATTCATTTGTATACAGGATATACTGGCTCTATTTTTTTTGAAAAGTCAAATTTCTCGTACTTATACTGATCGCTATAACTTATTTACATATTAGTATCATTAATGACATGTTATTATATAGGTACGAACAATCTTAGATTGAAACTCTAAAATAAATAGAACAGTTATAGATCAACCCCGGATCTGCAGAAACTCCTATAGCTCACCTAGCCTCTATTGAGTTAGTAACCTTAATTAGGGGAAAACATGCCACAGTATCTACATAATACTGAGCCCAATAAGCCTCATGTGATGGAGTGGTACAAGTTTATATACATATATTTTTATATCTATATATATACATATATATACATATATATATAAATATAAAATACTCTAACCTAAAACAGGAAAAAAAATAACTGCCATTATTTCGCTTATTAAGGCACCTTCAGGACAGAAGAGAGTAATATCAAAGGAATAGCAACGAATACAAAAGTTTTAATTCAACTTATATTTAGTCGTACTCGTTACGTTTTAAGACTTAGTTGTCAATATAAAAATATCAAAATGCATCTAATTTTCTTTTGACATACTTCAAGTTTTCCATAACAAATCTGTATTTTGTTTTTCCTGTGATCGTTTCAACCATCTTTATTTTTAAATGTTTTTTTTTCATGACTGAGCCATACTTAGCTTTAAGTCGTACGGTAAGCGTCCGAGGAGTAGAGCGTGCCGCAGGTGGGAGGATTGCATTAGGGGTGATCGTACGGGTTTGAGTTTGGGGATAATCCGTTGATAGGTGTTTGCAAGCAGCAAATGGTGTATCCTATTGGTATCGAGCCTTAGGGTTCGCTTTATTATTATTACTATTATATTTATTATAATAAATTATTATAATAAATATAACTTCGGAAAATTCACAAGGAACTCAATCCCCTACTCTAATGCATCAATCCTTCGTCGTTAAACGTAAGCCTCCTAAAATATAAACTTAGTGAAGGTACACTGCAGTATAAAAAATAAATAACTATATAATAATGATAGTAATAATAAAGATACTAGAATAGGAGCAATTTGGACAGAAGAAATAAAGAAAGAGGAGGAGGAAAGAACAGTTGAAAGAAATGGCCATCATGTTAAATTAATATACACAACAGCAATTCAAACCCAGAACTCAAAACTCTCTACGCGCAGAGCCACACCGGTTCCCTAAAGATGCTAACAAATTTTAAATAGATTTTCTTTTCTACTTTCATCTGAATTGAAACTGTTTAAATGGGAGAGCAGTAACAATGTTGCCAACTATGGATATTAAATGGGCAAAGTACGAGGAAGAATAAGCGGTGAAGAAGTTAGGGACATCGGGCTTAATTAGTGTTGCAGGTCTTGAGGGAAGACATTTAGAGCCGTCAGGGAAAGTAATAACTGAGATAAGTGAAGTTTGCAGAACAGCTTGTACAAGTTTGGTTAGTTAAGGCAAGCTGGTGTCAAACCATCGTTCAACAGATGCCTCAGATCTCCCCTCCCTCTTTTATTCTCCGGATGAAGGAGGAACCCAAGCAGCCCCTTAACAACTTCAGAAGCCCATTAAATCAAACAAGAACTTACTTTTAAGTTGGCTAGTTTTCATAAGAGAATAAAAGTCAACTGTTTTATTTCTCTTTTCTAAATAAAAGATTTAAGATATTTAGCCGTTTACATTCCTGCATTTCAAGATCAGATAGAAAAAATAAACTGTATCACTACAACAAATGAAGTGTCTTGGGTTCAATACGTAGTTGAGAATGTACTGTTTCTAAGACCACGTTGTGAGATGATTTCTCCATGAATACGCTGCACTGCCAGGTTTTCCCCATATTAAAGGGTACCCATTTTAGATTATGCGTGAGCCCTAGGAGGGTCTCCAGATCCCACAGCATAATCCCCTGAGTGTTAAGAGATTAAATAAATTATCTCTCACAGCCGGATTTGAACTCGGGACTTTCGGCAAGGCAACTCAGGAGTCAGTTCTTTAAATTAAGATTTTTTTTATGCCTAGCCAAAAATATGTATTTAATTTAAAACCTTAATATAATCAGTATTTATCGTGTTTTTTTTGTTGGGAGGGGGAGAGTTCACCGGCTCAACTTTTTTGGAGGCCTATTTCTGTCATTTATCTATTTATTTGTATAAGAATTATCCATATTTAAATATATTGGGATTGTTTTATTGAAAAGTTATACTGAATTTAAGCATTTTTTTATATTATAGCAAATATGCTAGATGATTAAATGTATAGTTTTGTAATTGGATAATATTTCATAAAACGCCTATGTGGGTCCTGAGGAAATCGCAGGGAGTTTTATGAACCTTTGAATAGTTTTATTTATTTAATCATATTTAATATTGAAGAATTTAACCTTTGAAACTGTTATATTAAATATATGATTATCACTTCCATCATATATAAAAATTAGGATTTGTTTTATTCCTGGCCAAAAATTTACAGATCGTTCTAAACTTTCATATAACTCAGTATCTCTAGATCTGCAATATTTTTTTCGTATTTTTTTTTTAGGTGAGGAAGAGTATTTTTTAGGAATTATCCATATTTAAAAATATTGCTATCGTTCTACATTAATTTAATATTTATTTAGAATTTTTTCATTAAAATTATGATAAGAATAAATTAATGAATATTGCAGCTCTATAACGCTCCATGAGTACGAAACACGTTGCAGTCGCTTGCAGTTGCTATTTCCTGAAGCAGGGATACTTAGCACAGATGTAAACCCCGTTGACAGCTTGTAAATGATAAAATGATTTGGCCCTAAGTCATATATCACCCAGTGACGTGTTCCCGACTTGTTCCTGTCATTTCTGTGTAAATCACATAAGCATTGATTTTATTAATTGGCAACCTTAAATAATTAAGATAATTTGTTTCTGATTTGGTTTTCTGTAATAATTAAATAATTCTAATTTAACTTTAATAAGAAGTCTTTACTCAAGCATTTTTGATGTATTACCAGATAAGCTAGATGATTACCTGAAAATAACAGTAACTTTTATTTTATTTAAACTCATATCGTTGTCACGGCAGCTTGGGGTTCGCAATGCATTATTATTATTATTATTATTTATCACCTTATTCTCTTTTGAAAATGCACTTCTGTTTTTACAAGTTAAATGACTTCTCTGTAGGAATTAAAAATTAAAAAAATTGTACCACTACAACACATGGAATGTATGTTAGGGACAGTGTACTGTTTCGAAGACAATGGTTGTATAGAACGATTGGTTTTGCCGAAATCACGCTTAACCACCAGGTTTTTCCCCAATCAATATTAACCATTTTATAAAGGCTGGGTGAGCACCAGGAGGACTGCAGGTCCAACAAGTTCCATTCGTGACTATTAACAGATTAGATAAATTAACTGTCTCAGTTAGATTTGAAACCAGGGCCTTGAGGACTATAAGCGCTGTATATGAGCCGGGTAGCTCAGTTTTTAGAAGATTCTGTACTGAAGGTCTCGGTCGAATCCATCTGCAGTAGATAAGTTATTTAATCTGTTGACAGTCATAGGTAGAACCTGTTTGAGCTGCAGACTCAGCCTCTTTTAAGTTTGTACTCTAAATTGGGTAAAATCCTCTAACCTACCTGCGTAGCCAGTTTCTGTGGCGGTTAAAACCAGAGTTAGCCAAAATGTGATATTGAATAAAATTGCGATTACTTATCATGGATGTAATTTTGCAGAATGGCCAGTGTACTAATATTTTGATTGGTCATTGATATATTGCTGTACTACCCTTTTTACAACATTATATATATATACATATACATATATATATATATATATATATATATATATATATATATATATATATATATATATATATGTATATGTATATGACAGGTAATTGCAGTTTTATTCGAATTTCGTTTTGCCCAACACTGACTGAATTATTATTATCCACGAAATGGTTTACTTTATATCAAGGGCGTAGGAATCTGATGAAGAGAAGGAAATAGGTTTTTATAGACAGGAAGATACACATCTTTGTGTTATTATATCCAAGAAGCCAGATCAAAGAGTTTCTTTTGAATTATCAGATTTTTCACCCTTGGTTAAATGAAAGCGAGCCCCTCTCGAAGAAGAGGGGATGACAACGCCTAAACAACATCCGTTTTCACAATAGGCCGTCGCCCGACCTGAAAGGCTCTTTTGAAAATCGCATTCCCTTCGTATTCTTTCACAGGCTTGAAATATTAGCTTCTTATTTCGTGGTCTACTGAATCGGAAGACTGGGCGAATTAGCTGAAGTGTTTCTTCATACAATAGTCCTGCGTTAGTCATGGTATCGAACTATCAACACCGACATATAACTAACAACTCCTTTACAAAGTTGTTGTCTCTATTTGTCTGTTAGTATGAGATGTGCTGCACTGTCTCACTTTGATGCGATTTCCTTTCGGTGTGTGATTATATCTGAATTGGCAAAACGTTGACTGGTTGTTTTTTCTTCAGTATTTTAGAGACTCAAGACTTTGATTTTTCGAGTTTTTCGTCACTTTCATTGATAAACGTAAACTGAAAGAGAGCATAGCGGTGGACAAGCTTTGAAAGTCCTGTGTCATATAATTCAGCCGCCTGTAATCTCAGCCATTTAATGACGCGTACCTGGAGCTCCTCATCGTTTTCAAAACGCTGTGTTCCTAGCCATGTCTTCATTTTCGGGAACAAGTGAAAATCACTTGGAGCAAGATCAGGACTGTATGGGGATGAGGAAAACCTTCCCTGTTGAACGAGTTCAGGAGGTCGGGCATTGTCATGCAAAATTTTGAATGACAATTTTCCTCAGCGCTTGTTTTGGACAGGTTTTGCAATGTTTGGCAGTACCGCTCAGAGTTTATTGTTGCACCACGCTCGAAATAATCAATAAGAAGAACACCTTGCCTGTCCCAGAACACTGTTGCCTTGATCTTCCTTGCCGACAAAGTTTGCAGAAATTTCTTTGCTTTTTAGGGGAACTTGTGTGCCCCCCCCCATCCATGGACTGTAATATTGTCTCACAATTCACATGTTTCGTCTCCTGTTACGATTCGATCCAGTAGTGCATCACCAAGACTGTGGTAGGCCTCCAAAACGTCAAAGCTGCCCCCCTTCGTTGTTCTTTATGGTGATCTGTAAGCATGTTAGGCACCCACCTTACACAAAATTTGAGATAGCCTAGCTTCTGTGAAACAATTTCAAACAATAAGGTCCTTTTGGAAAATATAGAGAAAGCTCAGTTATTGTGAAACGGCGGTTTTCACGAATCTTTTCGTCAACTTTGGCGACGAAGTTCACAATGCTCGGACGTCCACCCTTCTCTTCATCATGCACGTTTGTTCGGCCATTTCTAAACTGAATGCACCACTTCCTGACAGAATTGCCACTCAATACGTTGTTCCCGTACACTTTACACAGTTCCCGATGAATTTTTATTGGCTTTAAGTTTTTTGCCAACAAAAACGTATCACAGACCGCACCTCACAACTGGCGGGATTTTGGATTGCAGTACACATTTCAAATTTGAATATAAAAAAGGGGGGAGTAGCGCGGGGATGTTCCCGTTGTCACAGCTGGACGCTGACTGAGGTGCCAAGCACGAGCACACCATGCATACGATATTGGCGCGCGCCTGGCAGCATCAGGTGGAAACGTTCCTTATTTCCTAAATAACCCTCGTACTTCTAGTTTGTCCTCAGGAGCTTTGATAAACCTTGAGGTAGATGAATAAATATACCACAAAATATATATAAAAATACCATAAATGGTTTAACATTGCACTATTTGGGCATGAAAAGAATACTGTAGCCGAAGAAAGTTAATGATAAAATGATGAATTAAAAAATAAAATATGCTGATACACAAATATAGCGTTCCGAAGTTGACTATAACTATGTTCTCATCTTTGAATAGAGCAAAAAAGCAAACTGTCTCAATTATTTTGCTATCGACAAGTTGGGTCTGGAACGGAATATAATTTTATTTGGAAAACTATATCTAGCCTCGCAGAAATGGCGACTTTTAACACAATAAAAGTGCTAAACGTAAAATAAATACTACAAAAAATAATTTTATAAAAATAGAAAATTAAGTGTCACATTTTCAGCAAACATAAAAAATGCAATAATTTCGAATAAAAAAAATTATTAGTATTTATAAATATAAATTATTATATACATACAATATCCAAACACACACAAACATATATATGCAGATGCAGTTTTCTCCTCAAGGTTAAAGGCATCAACAGGACAATACCGCTTTGACAGGATCAATAGAACACATAATGGAACTGTATAACAGGAGGGATTTGACTTGACATCTGGAAATGTCACCAGTGTCAGTATGACAAGGTTGACAGTAGGCAATACCGAAAACTCATTTCATAACATCACTATCGACAACACTCGGTTGCAGGTTAAATAAAATATATCTGTTTATTAAGTCCATAAATTAGATATTTCTGCCAAATATGAGCCGTAGTACAATAGGAGGAAGTAAACCTCAGTTTTTGAGGTTTCAAGTTATTATTGGTATCAATTCCATAAGTATTAAACGACTTTTTACATAAATATAATTATTCTTTATCAATAGAATTCTAACCTTTAAACTAAAGTTGATTAAAACAAATTGTATAACTTATGCACAGGTCGTTAGGTGTCGCCAGTCTCGAGTATGTTGCTACCGCGAACCCACAAGTTCATCCCCTACCAAAAGTCGATGAACTAAAAGAAATTTTCAAATATTTTTATTTTGAAGAGAAAAGATTTGTCCAGGGCCGGGATTCGAACCCGGGTCGACCACGTTTCCGCCGTGGTGCTCTACCAACTGAGCTCTCCTGGCTCGTATCTCGGTCAGACAAATCTATTCTTTTCACCGACCCCACATCCCCGCGCTTTCGAAATTTGCGATGTATACAAGGGGAAGAATGTTCATTGATAAACAATTAATAAAAAAATAAAATAAAATAAATTATAAATAATATAAAGAGGTAAGTCAACAAGATCTCAATTGAAGTAATGTTCAATGAACATTGAAAATAAATTAAAAAGAAATTTTCTCTTCAAAAATTATCTTGAATTACTATTGAGTTTATGAGAGAATGTGATGATACCCAAGAGTCAAACAATTATAATGTTTTTTCCAACACCAAGTTGTTCCAACAAAAAGTAAATAATATTTCACCGTGTTTAGTATTATATTAATCAATAATAAATTAACATCCGGATAGTCAGTGTTCTCTTACTTTCTTTGTAATATCCTTCGTCGGAATCATCCCACCTATTCTAGATTCTAATTCCGATACCTCCACGTGAAGGAAGATAAGATAAGAAGAGAAGAAAAGGAAATTAGATTAAAAATGTAGGAAGGGCAGAAGAACCGGCCCTTTGTACTTATTATCTGAAATAAGGCAAGTTGGATCCTCCGAGGGACCCTTCCTTGTAAAGAGTTCTCAAGTCGTTTAACTCACCAAGTCTGAAAAAAGCCCATTTCTGACTTTTTTTTCACCTTAACGGGGTTAGATTACAGTATTTATTCATATCATTAGCCTTCTATAATTTAACTAAGATGGATAATGATTTTGTTAATCAAATAAAATAAAGTGAGGAAAGTTCAAGTCACAACCGTGCTTAATAACATCTACGATAAGATGACATTGCTAGCCATATATACATTTGCTAATAGATGAGATACATTTATTACGGGTCGTCTGTACAATTTAAAATGTTGGAATAAGAAAAACTTCATCTTTTTTATAAGAGAAAAGATTTGTCCCCTGCCGGCAAGCGGCCTTGGTGGCTCAAATGGTAGGGCAATGTCACGGAGAGACAGAGGTTCCGGGTTCGAATCCCGGCCGAGGGCCTATCTTTTTTGTTTAAAAATCGAAAAACTATATCACTTGATTACGGAAATATTGTGTCTCTAAACCCTAACCTTCAAGTCCACAACAAGACCACAACTATATATAAAAAAAAAAAACAATACAGTAAAAAAAATTAAATACCACTACTAGCCTGTATTGGGTCTTGGGTTCAGTTGTGAATAACAAAATAAACAGTATTAAATAATAGCAATAACAGACATTCGGCTTAATATCATCAATCGCTGCTTACAAAATTCTATGGAATACCAACCATGCACGGGAAATCATCCTTCAATCGTCCCACCTTCGCCGCGGACTCTTACTAATCGCTTTAGCGGTTATTATACTGTTACGGCCGCACAAAGGAAGGCGGAAGCGGGGGATTAGCGGCTTAAGTCCGTCAGCGGGAGACGTTAAAATAGGATTAGGACCGTTCTAGATCGTCTCCTTTTGTCGGAAAAGGATTAAGAATATTCCAGAATTGTCTGGCCCCTCCGTGTTCTAGAATGTTCGGCCTTGCCTACTTAAATACTTCCCTCACCTCGAGTCAGTCAGTCTTAGCCTGAGAGTTGAACAGTGAAGATCTGTGATAAGTGAGTGTCAGTGTGATAAACTAGTCAGTGTTGAACCGGCCAGTGTAATAAGTGTATGCAATAGTCTCGCGAGTGTAATAAACTGTTTCTGTTTGTTACTGTGTGTCAGTTTGTCATACTTGGAGAATCTTACGGTCGGTGGACTAGTGAACTGTAAGTGTTAACTATTAGTTATAGATTGTAGTGTAATTTTATAATATTCATAGAAACTATTGTAACTAGTTAAGCTATCTAGAATTAGTCTTATATTATTGTAATAATTACATAGGAGTTAGGCCTAGATTATAATATTTAGAATATTGTCATTATAAATTTATATTAGTTTAATAATTTAATTGTTAATAGTTTACTTGTATCCTTTTTATCATTTTGTTAATAAATATTAGTATCTTTGATTAAGGAATTGTTTAATTCATTTTTAATACCCAGTAGCCCGTAACAATACTTTTAGGAGTTCTTTCGTTACTAAGCTCAACAACTTTACACACACATCGCGAAAATTGGAGCAGTAAACAAAGTGGGAATAGAACTATATAGAATATTCCCAGGAAAACATTTTTTCACTTTCTATCTTAGTTTCTGTTTACCCTTCCATGCTGCTTTTGATCCTTGCCGCTTCTTTTTCACTTAAGTTGCCTAGAAGAGCTCTCGACTTCTGAACTTAAGCTCCTCACAAGTACCCCAGCAATTCATAATATCTACATGTTTGCCGTTTATACTAAGGTTGCGGAGTAGCTCAATATGTAGCTGTGAGTGGATTCTAATATAATATAATACATTTATGTTATATTTCAATCATTAATATTATTTGTATACTTTATTTTATGAAAAACAAGGAAATTCATAAAGAAAAAGTAAATTTATGACTGGATAATGTAACATAGGGTAGATTGAGATCGAATAAAGAAATATACGAGAGTACAGAAAACTTGGAATGACGATTGGATTTCTACAAGCACTGAGAACGGATCTCAAAAGGTTGAATATGCAAATTTTTGATAAGATATACAACCAGAAAAGCCAGAGTGGTTATGCTAAGCAGATGAAAGTAGGACTTAAAAGACTGAGAATTACTGATGACTCGACTCATAGAGATTTTGAAGTCCGCACAAAAATATCGTTGTTTTTGTGGGGCAGAGAATAAGACAAGGGCGTGGGGGATGGAGGGAGGAGAGAATAAGACAATTTTAGGAGGGAATAGAAGTATTATAGAAAAAGAAGAAAAAACGTATCAGAGTGGTCCATTATTGGCCGGTTCGCACACAAAAAAAGTAACTGAAATATCCTGATATTATTATTAGGTATTAAGTTCTATGGTACCATTGAGGACGTAAGTGCCCAGGCATCTTACCATTCACTACTTTACCTCATTCCTCATACGTCATATCTATGACTGTATTGCGGGCCATGCATATAAAATTATTACAGTTAATTATTTAATATATGAATGCATGTATTTTTTTAATACATTGGTTTTCACTGCTTTGTCGATTATAAAACAAGTATATTTTGTAAAAGTGTGAAGAAATGAAGTGTGAGTGAAACCTCGGAGGGCAATTTCACGGAGGGCAGCGAATCAGCCATTTACACAGTAGACACTCGGGGGGATCTGTTCATCAGGTATTCCTAGGGCCTAAAGTAAATAAATGTTATCGTTCATCATTATCATAATGTCATCATAGCATGTAGCCATTAGACATACCCTGCATTGTCCACTTGTAACTGGGTTTGCTGAGCGCATCAGAAGATGGTTAGAAATCACAGAGATGAAAGGAGCGCTAGAGACAGAAGTAGTTTTATATTGACGACTGGGTCCTTGAGCAGGGGCGGCAGTCACGTAACGGGTGGGGGCGGTAAGCCTCCCAAAGCCGAGAGGATTAGGCCCGGATGGCCGACTATCCCGATTATCGCATTTGTATCCTCGACCTGGCTTAGCCCACATTCATCACCCACTAGCCACTCAGCCACTCAGCCCTCGCTCAGCCTAATTAGAGCAGCTTTTCTCTCTTCCTTTTTTTTTTTTTTTATATGTGATTTATTTTTATCTCGACTTAATGGTCGGACTTAGGTTTGCGAAAAATATTGTCTTACCTTCTGTAAGGCTTAGGGCTTCTGCAAATATGATTTGTAACCTGCTTATCCAAACGGTCCGTTTTATTTACCTTTACACATATACAAAATTATTACCCCGACCTTTATTAGGATCATGTACCTCAACAGAGATGAATAAAATAAACGAATGAAGGATTCTTAGGAGAATCCAAGGGCCCAAAATAACACCAGAAGAATACAGACTAAAATCCAACAAAGAAAGTTACTGTGAAATCCGTGACTTAGAAATAAAAATAAGGGTAAGGAGGCCCAGATTTTATGGACACATGAAGAGGATGAACGAGGAGAGACTAAACAACAAAATTTTCAGAAAAATCATAGGCTACAAATTCAACCAAGGATATACAGAACAAATAAAACAAGAAACACAGATATTATACAAGATTTATTAGAAAACATAAGTAGTGGATGCTATTTAATGGAATCTATAGTAGGTCATTTTTTACATTCAACTCGCAGCGACAACCTGCGGTACGGATACCAAATTAATAAATCAGTCAACTGTCTTCCCTCCTGTAAGACTAGAGTTCCGACATCCGCTAATATGGTTCGTAACCTGTTTATTCGAGGGGTTCATTTAATTTACCTCTACACACATATAGATTTATTACAACAGTCATTAATAGCCAATAATGAACATTTAAGTATTCAGAGATAAAGAAAAATAATAACAAATAATTTGTTTCCTCCCCTCCAATGTTCATTCCCATCCTCTCTTTACAAAATTTTAAGTTCCTGATCCTTACCCTACTCCCAACATATTCAACCAGAATCTCGATTGCTCCACTATTTCGATGCACGGTTTTACAATGTCTTTAAAAGTTCTTACAATGATGTCATTTTACTTTTCGAATTTTTACTTATATTCCTCGGAATTTTCTACTTCACTATCGAATATCCCCTCCCAGCCCTTCTTTTATCCCTCCTCTATACCTTTTCACAATCTGATACTCACCCTTCTTTCGAAACATTCTATGCTTCTCTTGATTCCTCCACTATTCGGATACAGGGTTTTCCAAGGTCTTTAAATGGTCGTATAAAATTAGGGAGGGGAGGGAGTGGTATGGTGGTAGAATCGCTAATTTGCCGTGCCAAAGGTCATGGGTTCAATTCCTGCTGCTGGCAGACCTTTATTTCCTCTGTTAGCGGCCGGAGATAAATCCTATGGGGTCTATGACTCTACTGGGGCTCACCCGCCTCTATAAAGAGGGTATTCAAATTTGGTGAAAGTCTGGCGATTGAGCGTGATCATAGACAAATCAAGACCCTGCACAAGCGTTGTCCAAGAAACAGTACAGTTTCTACCACATACTGAACTCAAGACCTTTTTTAAATACTAAATCAGGTCTTATTATTTTAGTTTAGATGAGGGAGATGAGGTTTTATAGTCAAGGGTTAACAAACTTAGAGTCGTTCAATTTCTAGTTGAATCTCGCTTACCACTAAAGGTCATCTAGGTTACGTATATGACCACATCTATGACAGGCATAGGCATGTATATGGTAATATACTAGTGACAATGGGGACTGGTCACGAAATAGATCCCGTAATGGACAAGGAACAAGGACATACACTTGAATTGGTATGCACATATTTCAAAACGTTACACTCTCTTAGTTCAATTTGTAAAGCAAATGGTCTGAAACTATTGTAATGTAAAGGGATCAGTATTCTCGCTGATGTATCTTTAGTGCTTAAAATAGATTTATTTCTTAATAATTAGTGTGTAAAAAAATTAACCTGTACCAGTACAACCCCTCTGAGGTTCAGTATTTGGTAGAGACTGTACTGTTTCTAAGAAAAGGGTTGTGCAGAGAGGTGATTTGTCCAAGATCACGCTTAACGTCCCAATTAAGAGTTCCCACTTTATAGTGGCTGGGTGAGCTCCAGGAGGGTCATGAGATACCACAGAATCCGTCCCCGGATGTTAACAGACTAAATAAATTATCTAAATCACCTGGATTGGAAACTTTCGGCACGGCGACTCAGCGTTCTACCACTAACCTACCCCGCTTCCCCTATCAGATAGAATATTTAATTATCTGTGCAATATATTATTACTCTATTCTCCGTAAACTTTTTAAAGGGTAAATTAGGAGAAGGGTTGGTAGCAGTATTATGAATCTTAATTTTTAAAGTCTTATAAATTGAAATTACCGCCACAATTTCATTTTAATGCAGTGGTGACGTGAACCTGTTGTAGAAATTTCCTTTATTTGTTCCCGCTATATTCCATCATGTTTAACATCAGAGTTCCTTGGAAAAAATGCAATAAAAAAACAGATTTGGATATGGCGAGCAGGTATAAAGACCGCACTAACTTTTGTGCATCGGCGGAAAACATGGGCGATTAGAGAAGCTCCAGTTGACACTCTGATTGAAATTTTTCCGTTGGGCGCCCCCACTCCTCTTTGAGTTGAGTTTAATAAAAGGCCTGGAATCCTGCCCTTTTATCTGACCCTTAAACAGTGCCTTCAACAGGCCCTAGCCGAGGAAGTGAGGGCTCATTCTGTCTCATAGATCACTGAATACGGAACTAGCAACGCCAAACGCTTATTCCCCTTTTTGTCTTTCCCTCTTCTCCAGTTAAGTCGCAAGGAATTGTTGAAAAACATGCTCTGTGTTGGAACATTGTGTGACAAAAACTTAACTATAAAGGTCGACTGTGGTGTACAGTTAAGCATAATAACCTACTATGCTCAAGATCGCGGGATCGCAGCCCTGCAGGTGGCCTTATGATTTTTTAAAGGGTGTAAAATATCTATAGTTATGCCGTCCTTCGTAGGGAACGTCAAATGGTGATCCTGAGCTCCTTTGCGGTGTCAGACACTCGTTATAAACCCCTATCCTAATTATCTCTGGATAGGCAGAATTAAGAACTACCTCTGTAGCATCATCTGATTAGCTATAACTGCATAATTAATAAATTAATAAACTATATTAATAAATAAAGTGATGTTAATTAATAAACAAACAAACTGTTACCTCAGATCAGATTATTCTGACCAACATAGAACCTACTGAAATAAAAAGTATTGTTATTTTTTTTAGATTTTGTTTCTTAAAACATTGTTTGTTTTACTTGCTTGATCATATCGGGCTATGAAGGTGCATAGACCGGAATATCAATCAGCAGGGAACTTTCTATTACAATAAAAATAAGTATTATCGAACCCAAAGGCCTCCAATCTTTGTGTTCAAAATTCCGTCCAAGAACTACTTCTCGAACCCAAATCCTTTAGATGAACAGAATCCTCCTACCTATGATTTCTTATGAGTAAAATTGATAATTTTATTTCATTTTACATAGAAAAACTAAAAATTTAAGTCTTGTGCTTCTTTTAAGATGGATTCCTGAATGGGAGTTCTTCCATTCTCAACAATGTTTTCGGAAAACCATGTTTCTTTGGCGTATCTTCTCTTTTATTGTTCCTTTTCAGATCTTGACTTTCAGATCTTTAATCCAGGTTGCCGTTGATTTCTTGTTGCAAAGATATTTGAAAATCTGGTTAATTTGTTGTCATTCTTTCTGTATAAAGGTCAAAAAAAAAAAAAATCGTTTATTTATTATTGATTCTGTTACTTTTTCAATGTTGCTATATATTTCACTATTACTCATTATTATTATTATTATTAATGTTTGTAGTTCATGTTAGAAAATCTCCAAAGCATTCAACTCCATTCCCCTCTCGGAAGTCGGATAGTCGGCATTAGCCTTTTGTTCTTTTTAATATTAGAAACATATGCCGTGCCGCAACACCCTGCTCGGTCTCGTTTATGCCGAGATACTTAGGGGAAATGTGGAAAAAGTAAATCCGGGAATGATTGTTCACACAGCTCATTTAGCACCGGTCCAAGCCTAAGTTGAGAATAATAAGTACAGTAGCAGCCGGTGTAAAAAAAATACCAGAATCGTGGAAGATGTTTCTATGTTGTGTCGAGGAGATTGCGGAAGTGGGCGTTGCCGTAAGACCTCCCCCCCAATCCACGGACCAACCCCTTTGAGCACAACCTTGTATCTTATTTGTTATCCTCCCATCATCCGATCAGCGAAACAATGTGCACAATTTTTCAAACCTTCTTTTTTTCCACCCTTAGTAAAGATCAATAGTACCATCCTAAGCAGCAAAATGTGCCAAGTTCATATTAATGATTTGGCAGGGTAGCAACCTAAACAAGTTTAAAAAGATAATAGATATTTCTGGTACAAGGCTAGTCGAGGGAGGTGATTTGTTCGAAATCACGCTCAATCGCCAGGTTTTATTTTTTATATATATTTTTTTTTATATCTTCATCACTTTTATTTTTTAACCGGCTTATGTTAAACGCTGAAGGAGTGCTCGATTGAAGTATAGGATTGAGTTTCTTATTAATTTTCCGGAGTTTATAAAAAATATGTAATGTACAGAATACCTTGGCCTCGATTTAGAAAAACTGAAATTGGCACAAAAGGTGTTGTTGGGTACATACAGACTTTTCAGTAAAATCTTAAATTAGAAATATCTTATATATCTAATCCAACAGTTGTTCTGTGAGGTGATTTACCCGAGATCGCAATCAACCGCCAGATCCCCTCCCCAATTAAGTGTACTTAATTTCTATACGCTAGGTGAGCCCTAGGAATATCATCAGATCTCACTACAGAGTCCTCTGTAACTGATTACATAATTTATCTGTAGCGACCGGATATGAACCCGGAACCTTCGGCATATCAACACAGCATTCTACCCATTGAGCTACTCTTCTCGCTGAGTTGCAACCGGTAGAAAATAAATTTTAAGTTGGGAGTCTATATCCTTAAAAAATCTGAAGTTAGTTCAGTATGGTTTATAAAGTGTAAGTGGCGAGACTTGAGAGATGACAGGAATCTAATATAAAGAACTATCATCTTTTTATGGACTTCAGGGCAGCCTATGGCAGCATTAACCGGGAAGAACATTACAAGGCACTGAAAGAGATCAACATCCCCGACAAATTAATAAGACTGTTAAGCTGATCATGAGACATGTGAGATGCACTGTGCAGATTGGAGGGCAAAGAACAGAAGAGTTTCTATCAAACAAAGTACTACGCCAAGGAGATGCGTTAGCATGCCTCCTATTTAATTTGGCTCTTGAGAAGGCAGTGAGGGATGCTGGTCTGCAAACAAAAAAGACAGTTTTCACTCGGATGGTCCAGCTCTTGTCATATGCAGATGATATGGAAATAGTAGGTAGGTAACTGGAGTATGTTAAAGAGGTTTTTCTAGCCCTGTTGGAGGCCGCAAGAACACTTGGACTAGAGGTGAATGAGGGTAAGACTAAGTTGATGGACCCAGGGGAAGTGCCCCATCCTGGTGAGACCATCAATATTGGCCCCTGGATGGATAACAGGAGTAAGTAACAGGAGCTACTTTGGCCTCTTCACGGCCAAAGTAGCAAAAGGAATTCTCCTCACGCCTCATCACGGCAGACCAAGCTCCATCTGTACAAAACATTAGTCCGCCCTGTTTTTTTGTATGGATCGGAGACATGGACAATGACCAAGCTGATTGAGCATGATCTCTTAGTCTTCGAAAGAAAAATCCTCCGAAGAATCTTTGGTGGAGTATACCTAGATGGAAACTGGCGAAGGAGAACAAACAACGAAGTTTACTCAATGTTCAACGAAGCAGGTGTTGTTTACTCCTTAAAAGTTAGAAGACTGGTAATGTGGCTAGAATGGAGGACGAGGCCATTTCAAAAACGGCTTTTACAGAACCTCTGTACGGCACTAGAAGAAGGGGGGACCTAAGCTGAGGTGGTCGGATAATAGAGAGGGACAAGAGGGATATTCTGGGAGTCAGATGCTGGATGACAGCTGCGAAAAATAAAGACGGCTGGAAGAAGCTGGTAGAGGAGGCCTGGACTCTTCACCGAGGTGTCACCATAGAATAATATAATAAAGAGGCGAGACTTATTTTAAAATTTAGTCGAATCAAGGAAAATAAGTTCGCACATGATATTAGATCATTTTATGATTTTCGGATTTTCCTCTAATTTTATGATAAATCGGAAGAATTGTTTTTTAAACAATGGGCTTGTCATTGAAAATAAGTTTACGCTTGCGTGAACAAAAATGGTGGATAGGATTTTTTTTTTTAATTTATGTTTAACATCTATGTAACAATAATTATCTCTTTAACTTTCAATAAAATATAAATAATGTTATGTTGATGGGAGTTGTTTATATTGCCTCAACAGCCTTGATAAAAACGTTAATCGTGTTGAAGGGTAGTAATGTCGGTAATAATTACACAATATGAGTTACTTTTAAAGAGAAAAAAATCGAATTGAACTTAAATACCATAGCTAATAATTAAAAAAAAACAAAAAAAATGAAGTTAAAAATTTAGTTACATTTATAAACATCATCTTCAACATTTGGGGTTTTCCCCACGCTATATGCCATATTTCTAAGTTTTAGTATAACATTTCTTAAAACCGTTTGTAGTATATTGCACCACAGATACAGTATTATATAGTATTAAAATAAAATTCTAATAATTTAACCATAGATATATTATTTATATATAAATGCAAAAATATGGATTTCTAAATAGTTTTATTGTTTGTAGGTAAATTGAGAGGATGAGGCCTGCGAAAACTGTTTATAATAAAACTTTTTAATATAAATTTTAAAAATTTAGTTTGTCACTTAGTAAATGAGACAACATGGCAGTTATTAAAAAATGATTCAATAAAGTATTGCATTTAATGACGCAAACTAATAATGACAGAACATTAGAGTCTTATTAATACCGAATAAAATTATTCTTATAAAGTAAATATTCATTATTATTAAACATTTTTATGCGTTATTTAATCTTGATGGTAGCTGAAGAAAGAAGAAAATCCAGGAAGAAAATATACATTAATCATGCATGAAGGAAGATACAGTAAAATTAGTCTACTGTCAAAAAGTGGAAGAAAATCTGCAATGAAAACAGTTATAGCCATTTTCAAGGTTTCTATTGTCATTTATTTTTATTAGTATTAGTATTTTTTTCTAATAAGTCAAGATCCTGTGCATTAAAATACAAATAGGCAATTTTTCGGATCCTTTTACTATTAAAATTAAGTAAGAGTGGCAAACTGCAGGTTGAATAAGACTATTTTAACAAAATCGTTTGTGGTATTTGATCAATAATTTCGCATTACTTCGAAACATTTGTAGTATATTCAATTTAAGACTACCGGCTTGCATCTAATGAGTTCTTCAACAGAATGATTTCATCAACCGCAGTCGGAACCTACGATTTTATCAGCGATGACTCACCATTATATATAAGTCCTCTATGTAGACTCGGAAAGGATAACACTAAGGGAAAATAATCATATAGGAATACTTTGATATTCATTATAATTATTTGTTACTATAAATAAATTATTATTGTCTTAGTTTATTATTGTGAATTCACGGCCACGGATGGACCCTGTGGGATTTATAGACCCTCCTGGGGCTCACCCAGCCTCTATAAAGCGGGTACCCAAAATAGGTGGAAAATCTAGTGGTTGAGCGTAACCTTGAACAAATCACCTCCCTATACAAACGTTGTCCTAGAAACAGTACTGTCTCTACCATGTATTGAACTCAAGACTTCTTATTGGTTGTAATGGTACAGTTTTTTTTAGTTTTTTTTTTATTTTACTATTGCTTATTATATCGGTGTGGTACTGTACTACCCTGGTATTATGAATCAGCTTAATATTTTACGTTTGTGTTAATTCTTTTTTTAATTTAAACTTTTTTATATTTTACTGATGAAATATATATTCAGATGGGATCAAATATAAAACAATATTAATAGCAACACACCTCAGAAAGATAATTAAATTCAAAGAGAAAAACATTTACGGAATTCGTGAATGGAAGTTTATTCATGAATAACGAGTCCTTTCAATACTGAAGAGCATTTATACTTTTTCATGTAAACATGAACATGAAAAAAGTGTTAAACCCATCCATAAAAGCTGGAACCAATATAAAAGAAACAGGGCCCAAGCCCGGCCTACATCTGCGATAGTGGTTTTATCAATTTGCATTTTAACAAGTCAAATTTATGTTGGGATTAGGGCACCCCTATCTCCTCAAATCCCTGAGCCCTCACGGTGTTAAGGGTTTTTTTCAGGGCTTTTCCCTGAATCGGTGTGTGTTAAAAATGGGGTGCCCTCGTGTAAATTGCTCGAACAAGCACGCATATGTTCTCTCGTGAATATTTTTGTTCCATTGTGATAATGTCATACGTAACAAGAAGAATATGCCATTTTATTTAATAAGGGATAGCTTATGTTAATTTGTATCCTAGAATTGTTAATTTTTATTACGATTTGTAAGGAATGGCAATCGATGACTACCAACTACCATCTATAATTTCTACAAACATATGCAAATTAATAGAAATTTATAGGTACATGGTACTATGTTATCAGTCTTTACACTACCCATTAGAAAATTAATAATAATATAAGCAACCCCAGAGGTTCGATGCAGGTACCACCAATCGCTGCATGCAAACTACAATCCACGAGCTATCACTCAAATCCAAGCCCGTAGGATCACCTTCTATGCGATCCTCCCACCTACGCCTCTGTCTGTCTACAGGACGTTTTCTGTCTATAGGATTACTAGTAATAGTCTACTCAGCGCTATCTTTATACTTTACACAAGATCTCATTTTGGAACACCTTTTGACTTCTTTGGTGTTTTTTTGACTGCACCCCCAACTATCTCCATTCTTCACCTTTAGACGTTGTTTACCCTGCGCAGTTTGTGGCGTTTGACATCCAATTACATCAGTTGGAAGGATAGTTTTATAGGCCAAATTTTTAAGTATCCGGGCATAAATAATTTCGATTTAAAAGCGAGCTTATTAATTGGCGTTTTTACTAGTTATCACAGTTATCCTGAGTAATCAAACTTCTCGAACTATATGCACACCTATTCCCTCCTACACCATTGACTACAAAATTAACTAAGACGTGGACTCGACACCTCCTTCCCTTGACTAAGTGTCCCGTGATGATCTCCTAAATCATCGCCCGGGAATCCGCCTTTGATTTAATGCTCGCCCGGGGAATGCAATTAGGAAGGGGCAGTTACTAGGTCTCAGCTGCTCTCTTCCCCAAGAGGCCGAATTTCATTAGCAGAGGATCAAGTGTAAAAACCCCCGGGCTTATCCTCAGCCAAACACGTCGTTAAATATTTTCGTAAGCTTAAGGCTTAGAATATTTTCACATTTTTCATCTGGGCGCAAGGAATGCCAGAAGGTGCACATCATTAACCAGATTATGTTTTAAACCCTTCAAATTATAATGTCTGCAACAGCACGGTTTTAAGAATCGGTTAAGATTCGTAAATGCTAAATTCAATAACGAATATGGGAAAGTAAAAAAAAAATAAATAAAATAATTATTAGAAGTTAAATTGAAAATTTGGTCTTCACAGGGAGGTGATCTGTCCGAGATCACCCTCAACCGCCAGGTTTTCTCTCATTTAAAGTAACCCACTTTATAGAGGATGGGTGAACCCCAGAAGGGTCTATAGATCGCACAGGGTCCATCACGGGCCATTTATCTTTTTTATTTTTAAGGGTTTCCTTCAACCGAAAATTTCCTTCAATTCATTTTTCCATTTTGTCCTATCTTTTATATCTTCCTCCCTCAGACCATGGCCGTGCATACTTTCCTCAACTCCTTCTATCCATCTTTTTTGTGGCCTTCCTTGCCGTTTCCTCCCATCAGGACCCCAATGGAAAATTAAATTGGGCAATGTTTCTTCCTTCATTCTTCTAAGATACACCAGTCCAATATTTTTTTCTCTATACTTTGGAGGACGCTTTGTCGGGTTTGCATTAGTTCTCTGATTTCGGCATTAGTCGTTCTTTCTAGCCTGGATGCCCTGGCAGCTCTCCCCTGACAGTCTATCTCAGTGGCAAGTAGCTTTTCTCCTAGAGCAGCGCTTATAGTCCATGACCCTGCTCCATATAGCAATATGCTTTCAATTATCGACTTATATACGAGCTTTTTTCATCACATTATTGCTCCAAAGGACCGGAGTTAAGCCTAGCAATTGCTTTCCGGGTTGTAATTAACCTTTGCTTTATCTGTTTTTCCGATGTTCCATTCCTTTCCATTACAGAGCCTAATTATTTAAAATTATCCACTCTTTATAAAGCTAAGTATTGAGTATGTAGAACTTGTTAGTAGGATACAACTGAATGGATTAGATACAATTTTTCGTAAGTTCCGTTGTTACAAATAGGAACACATTCCTCAAAATACTTCTTTGGATTGATCGTTTGTTGTGAAATGAAAGACGAGAATGTTGCTCTTATTATTTAGCCCTGAAGAAGACCTGCAATGTGGGTCGAAACGTCGGCTTCCAAATAAACAGTTCTCCCTGCATAAGAGAATTTTATATAAGAGACTCACTCTTATTAGTCTGAATAACTGACTATAACGTCAGTTAATATCATATTTTTTACTCGTCTGTGAGTTTCTAACTGCTAATTTTTTGTCTGAATGAAAGCCAGGACTGAAATGTGAAAATTAAAGGGTTGTAAGTAAAATGGTAGAGAAGATCTACTTTTGATTTATTGGTTTTGCTAGTACACGGTTTAAACGTAACACCTAGGAAATTATATTTCGGTATTCAAGGTGAGAGATCGACATATATTGAGCACATTCCTTAAATTTAATTCGATTACTTAAAATCGCCGAAATAAATGCAATGCTGACGGCGGGTCCCGATACCATGACTTGGTTCTAGTTTATAAGCAAAGCTGCCCGAAAACTCGGGGCTGAGACGGCCAAGATCGAAGCCTAAACGGATTTCGTGTTATTTTTCCGACTGGGTGGACTCGGAGATGACAGATGCCTGTGGCTACGTTTGGTCCCCGAAACCCAATTTTCAGTCATGGGGGGTTGTTCACACCCTAACCTACCTTTTTAGGTTTGATTTAATTTTTCAAAATTCGCAAAATCGTTAACGTTCGAAATATTATTACCATGATCATTTAAATAATTGCATATAATGTGGAGCCGATGAAACGACTGACAGTATCAACAACAAACGAAATACTAGCTTCTATCTTTCACTAGTGTTTTTTTTTGTATTTAGAGAAATGAAGATATACAGGGTGTTTTAGGGATAAGTAACAAACTGAAAATTTGTACTAAGAACCCCAAAACAAGAAAAAATTGCCCTATAGAACTATACCCGCAAATGCTTTGTTTAGGAGATATTCATACCTAAATATTTTCTTTGTTATCAATAATTTAGGCAATGATATGATTAGAATAATAAAAATAAGGCTTAGCCGAACCCAAAAGCTCGAAACCGATACCACAAATCTCAGCTTACAAGCTTCCCACCACCAACCTAACCCAAATACGTCAGATAACGCTTAACGCAATCCTCCTACCAACGCCTTGGTCTATCCCTTGCAAATAGAATGAATGATACATAATGGTACAAGATAAAGGCGAGTAGAGCAGCTACGCACAAGTAATATT
This sequence comes from Arma custos, assembly GCA_037127475.1. Classification (NCBI taxonomy): domain Eukaryota; kingdom Metazoa; phylum Arthropoda; class Insecta; order Hemiptera; family Pentatomidae; genus Arma; species Arma custos. The sequence goes on along the minus strand of CM073761.1, from coordinate 32,728,710 downwards.
CAAATAACGAATTCAAGTTAGATCATGAGGCCATCTTTTTCTCAGACGCCTCGGAGGATAATCGAGAATTGAAGAAGTAGGTTTGAAACTAGAAAGTTTGAGCGGGAATACAGTTGCCGTGAAAGATTGACTTCGGGCTCAGACCAAATCAGCAAGAAATTTTTGAATACCAAGTAGTGTACTACGCAATTATATAAAAATTGTTTTTATACGAACATGGTGGTTATTTGGTATATTTTTTCTCTCGATTATCTGAACTTGAATTGCTGAACTTGGATTGCCCGAACCGGACCTGGCGATATTAGGACGGATAATCGATGTTCTACTGTATAAAAAATATCAAGGCCATCTTTTTCAAGAAATCACGAGCATGGCATCCTGTTAAAATTTATTGGACCGTCTAACGAATGAGGTTATTTTGCCTAACGACGGCATTACACGTAAAGAGCGAGGATGAATTGGTCCCATACTTCGCCGGCGTTGAAAAGAATAGCGAAGAGGGATGGTTGTGGGTGGGGAAGGGGAAGGGGAGGTATAGCAGCAATATACATTCCTGTGGCAAGCAATATTAATTCTACTCATCCACCCGTGAAATATTACAATAATTTCCCATCAACAGAAGCTTACATAAGGATGTAATCAAGCAGGCCTTTGTCCGATCCAATAATAGAACAGAGATACACCCTATCAACTTCTGGATCTAACCATTCACAAATACTCTCTTTAAATCAAATACTCTCTCTTTCTTTCAATGTATTCTTCTTTTCTTATTGATCTAGAAAATAAGTTCGCTTTGTTCTTTTTACTTGTAATTGGATTGAACCTTAAACTTAAAAGATTATTTTGAAAACATTATCTTAATTTTTTTTTATGACGGTGCTACAACCCAGTTACAGATCTTGGCCTCCTCCAACCGCTTCGTCCAAATATCGCGGTTTTGTTCTGACGCAATCCAGTTACTAACTCTGGGGATATATCGAGAATCGCCTGTCGCACCATCTAACCACCTCAGCTTAGGCCTCCTTCTTCTTCTTTTTCCATGAATCGGGATAGTCAGGAGTACTTATGGCATTTCTCCACCTTCCATCCAGGCAAAGTGCCCTGCATATCTTAAGCGCCTCAACTTCATTATTCTTACAACGTCAGGATCTTTGTAGCTACTGTACAGTTGTATTTTCGATCGTCGCTTCCACTCATCGCCAGCCTCCAAAAATATGACGGAGAACCACTCTTCCAAAAACCAAGAAAGAAGTATTTCATTTTCAGCAGTTCTTGAAGATGTCAAGAACTCATAATCGTATAGAAGAATGGGCCACACCAATGTTTTATAATGATAGAGCTTGGTCTGTCTGGAAAGAATCCACCTGCTTAGCTGTTTCCTCAATCCATAATAGCATCTGTTGGCGGCTGTGATACTTCTCCTTATCTCTATATCCGTGATATTGTCGTTGGTGAACAACGATCCCAGGTAGGTGAACTCTTTAACCTTTTCAATTCTATACGCCCCGATAGTGACTGTCTCACCTTGGTTGGGAATTTCTTCTGTTACTATCTACTTCGTTTTGGACTCAATGAATTCTAATCCTAGCCTGCTTGCAGTACTCGCCAGTGCCAGAAAAGCATCTGTGACGGCCTGTAGTGGGCGCTCCACAATGTCTATGTCATCCACATAGGCCAACAGTTGGACAAGTCCAGTAAATATGTTCCTTTGTCGTGGTATACGCCCACGTCTCTTGTGGTATTCTCAGTTGCAAGATTAAACAACATACAGGCTAGAGCATCTCCTTGCCAGAGTCCTTTGTTTGCCTGCAATTCTTCTGATCTATCGCCGTTTATTCGGACCATACATCCTACATCCTTCATAGTGAGCTTTATCAAACTTATGAGTTTCTCAGGTATATTCGATTCCCTGAGGGCGCAGTACAGCTCTTCACATATTACGCTATCATCACATATTACATCGATTTAAAGTCTATATAAAGATGGTGCGTTTTGGTTCCGTATTCGTGGCCTCTTTCAAGAATAGTCCGCTTACAGAATATCTAGTCGGAGGTAGAACTTCCTTTCCTGAATCCACTTTGGTACGATTCGACTTAACGCTCGGCGTATGGTAAATACGCGGAACAAAACGTGAGACAGTATCTTGAAGACGGAGGCTAGTAATGATATATCTCTATAATTGCTGCATAGCAACCTATCATCCTTTTTATATATTGGTCATATAATTGATTTATTCCAATCAGAGGGCATCACTTCATCTGTCCATATTACAAGGAGAAGATCTAGAACTTTCGTAAACTCATATTTCATGTTAAATATAAAACAATATTTCGTAGAAAATAGGTAGTAATATTTATGAAATTCTTTATCCAGAATAACGTATTTATTGTAACGTCTATAAAAGCCCTGGGCAATCCAAGTTTGCTAAGGCATAATTTTAGAACTGAGTGCAAAAAAATACAAATTAAAAGTTGAATAAACATTACTGTTATACGAAGATTCAGTTAATTTGAACGTAAACTTTAAAGCTGATTCTGAACAAAAACTTTAACTGAACAAAAAGTTCCTTTCCATAAAATGGTAAATTTGTTTAAACATCTATTGGGTTGTTCAGGCCTTGACTAACTATGTAAATGCAAAACGTAAGAATACATTTTATTAATTTCAAAACATTTATTTTAAAAATGTAATAAAAATTCAAAATTAAATAAAAAATATTATTGGTGGCTTGAATTGATCAGGGAGTGCAGTCAAAGATAACACAAATTAAGCAAAACTTATTATTTAATTATGCCAACATTTCGGCCATGTATGTAGACCATCTTCAGGGCTAGGAAAGAAATAGAAAATAACTATATAAATCATTGCAGTACTTAGGAAGAATTACATAATTTATAGTAATTTAAAGAAATACAGAGCTTTAAATAGGATTAAAAAAAATTTTAAAAATGAAGAAATACAGAGCGTAAGATGAAAGTATTATAGAATTATGTGGGGTTATTTTCACTAAATTCTCTTTTTTAACTTAGTACCATGTGGTGTTCGTCGATATCAATTATAGAATCCTAATTCGTAGTGCTTTTAAATTTTAACAATCAATATTATAATATTATTTATTATTTATTTAGTTAATAAATTAACGATTAAAGCGGGCTACGCACCTTCAAGATGTTTCGTACAAAAAAACTTCTTAGATTTCAGGTTTTAGTGGGACAAAAATCAATTAAATTGAATTATTTGTTTTATTTAGGTCATAATTAGCACCCTTTCAACTTGTTTTGATTTCATTATTAATTGTTTTCCTTAGTGGAATTTTAGGCATTTAGGCCTTCTGTTTACTTACTCACTTGAAATTCGGAAAAAGAAGGAGTAAGAAAAGAAACGTAGGTATAAATAATAATTTGTGAAGGTGAAATATTTTTTTTTTTTTTTTTTATTTGATTTTATTTAACGTCGCTTCAACTTCTGAGGCCATTAGCGACGACTGCTCTTATTATATTTCATTAATTAACTTTGTTTGCTTCAGGTGAATAAGCATGAATAAGTATAACCTAAGCAATTAATAATATTTCAGGTGAAATATTAATCATTTTATCATAAAAAAAATAAAAAACACTGCCAAAACCCACAAAAGGTATTGGTACTATTTATAAATAATTAAAATATTGTTTCACAGTATCGTTGAACAGTCAACGGTCGGGTCAACAGTCACATTCACCATGTTTTCCCCTGAATTTATTTACTTTCTTTCAGATACTTGAAATTATTTTTACATTAATTCAAAATTACATATCATATATATATATATATATATATATATATATATATATATATATATATAATAAATAAGTTAACCTTATTTAATATTATTAATGACTGCACCCCCAGACATATTCATTACGATCTTCCAGTCAACTATTTTCCTCTCTATCAAAATTACAAAATCCCATAAATTGCTGCTATTTTTTTTTATTTCTTTTCTTTTTCTTTTTTTATTTCATAACTTACTTTTTTTTTAATCCCATTTCTATAAACAACCTTTACATTTGACTCAAGTTTATACTTTCTCTTAATTTATTCATAATATTTATCATCTAAATAAGGAGCTGTTCAAGACTCGAAGATATCGTTTTATCAACAATGATAATAATATTTTCATTCGAGTTCCATAGTAATTTATTATTTAAAATAAACTACATATCCTTAAAATATATATGGGTAAAGCTCAATTTTACTCACAGCCAAATAATATAAAAATAACTTTTATCGGCAGTAGATATAAAATAATTTATTTCCTTTATTTTTGAACTTAGCACATTATTTTAGAAAATTATTCAGTTCAGATTAAGAGATAATAGAACTATTTTGACTCTGCATTCTTCACTATTAATTGATTTTTATAAAGACAAACTATTTTATTTTAAATTACTTTTACCCTTTTAACAAGACCTTTGGCCATTTTCGAACAGAGTAAAGTGGATAAAATTTACTCCATTTATTATTAAATTATTTAAAACACTCACAATTGTTTTTGGAATGACATAATAAAATAAATGTAAATCTAGAAGTTACTTTGGATGTTTTAAACTATTTATTAATATGCGGAGAAACAGAAATACCTGGTCACACATTAGTGCAATTTTTTATGAATGAAATAAGACATATTTTAGTATTCTAAGAAGACGTTCTCATACAAAAAATATTTCTTTCAAAATCTTTAAATAAAAAATAAATAAAGTCAAGTTTATGGCGATGGCTGCAAAATCTAATTTGATTAGCAAATATTAAAATTTGTTATTTTCTTTTGTGTTAGGTACAATAAAAAAATGTTTTAAAACTTTATATTAACGGCATTTTTTCCCAAATATGTCTGCCCTGTTATCAAGTATAATCTTCGTTGTGCGATGAATCGCTAATCATCAAAATATATTTTGTTGATTTGATGCATTCAGTGAAATTATTCGAAATGCACTTAGGACAGAACTTAACTGGTGATAATTTTTTTACAAAATGAGTAATTTAATTACCCTTATTTTGAATAAATCCTGTCCAAAATAATGTTTTTTTCCTCAAATTCTACTAGGTCTTTTTCCTAGGATACATAGTTACAAATAAATTCTAAATTCGACAGATAATTTATGGTCTTATTCTTAATTTTTAAAATCTGAAAAAAAGAAAAGTTTTTTTAAGAGAAAAAAACAGAAATAACACTGGATATGGATGAATGAATTTATTTCACATTTTACACAAATATCAACGATGAAGTTAAATAAAACACTAATCGCATATGGGTGTTTTTTTGTGAGGGGCAATACTTATGTATATTACAATAAATAGGAAATATTATTTTAAAGAATAATAAAACTTATAAAATTAAAATCTAACAAAACAAATTAATAAACTAAACAAACAATTTTAAAAATATGAAGTTAATAAGGATAAGTACAAAAATATGAATATATTGTTTATAAGATGATGAAGTTTCTGACATTGTGTTCATCATACTTTCATTACAAATTAAATTTAAAAATTTTAACCATATATATAACAATAAAATAAACGTATGGAAATTAATAGTAAATAAATTTATGTTGGTCTGAGAACGACTAAATATTAATCAAATGATTTTATTTGTACCAAAATCCACTTTGTACTTTCCAATTAATAAATCATATGACAATGCTTTGATATTAATTAATTAATTCTATGATGTCTTTAGTAATTGTTGTTAATCTCCTGACAATAGAAATATTATTCAAAAGATGTAAGATAGTTAATGAGAATCTATAAATGATCTTGTGTATTCATGTTAGAGAAGAATGGTTGACTGTAACTTCTTATATAAGGAAGAAATAGTTGGGGGTGCAGTCAATAAAAACACCTTAATAAGTGTAACTTATTATAAGTTACACTTATTAAGGTGTTTTTATTGACTACACCCCCAACTATTTCTTCCTTATATTAGATCTTGTGTATTGTTTTGTGTAGTGGACTAAATATTTATTCTTTAAGACATTTGTTCTAACAATTAATAAATTCCCAAAACGTTAACATGTTTTAATCAATACATACATAAATATATAATCACCAGAAATAATCGGTATAAAAGACTGGTTTGAATTTTGTATTTTAGAATAAGGAAAGTGCAATAAGAATGAAATACTCTATGTCAATACAATTGTTTTTTTATGCTGGATTCCTGTAAAAGGGAGGAAAAAATAAGTAAATTATTCATTTATTAATTCAAAATATTTGATGTTCCAAGTATTAATCATAGATTCAAACTGCTTTATAAAAGTTTTGCTTATGCATATATATTTGATAACCATCTTCAACATTGCATTTCCATGTATTTTGTATTTATCAGTATCTGGTTAAAAATAAGTAACTGATACTTCATTAACTAACTGATTACTTATGAAAATTAAGTATTAATAAATTACGATTGTACATTAGATGTTCTATGAACATCAAATTTGCAAGCCTTAAAAAAATATATAATGCATTTTTTCGGATCTTGAATACTAATAATAAGGGAACCAATATTCCAATAAGGCGACACCTCAAGTCTAAAAGCAATTTAGTATGACATTAAGGAATTCTTATAGCATTTTGGGCTGAAAAATGCGAAACTTGAGGGGTCCGAGCATTTAAAACAGAAATACAAATACCACATTCTATTGCGTAAAAACATAAATATAGTTTACTTAACTATACTTTATAAAACAGTTTTTTTACAGAGTTTATGATTAATAGATGAAACAGATTTCAAATATTTTGAATTAATTAATTGACTTAAACCAGTTTTTGACTAATTGTTTTTGTTGCGTTTTGAGCGACTTAAGGCTTTGTTTTTGGTATTTTTCTCATTGCATCCTATTTATGATTTATGCCTCTTTTTGAATTTTTTCTCACTTTTATTGATTGAATTAATAAGTTTAACCTCCCCTCTAATAAATTATACATTTTTTCAACCTTTCACCGGAATCCAGCTTGAAACAAATTGTATTTTATTATGAAATTCACAGTCTTCTATCCAAACTACCTTGGAAAATTTTATTAGTATAAAGTGATTTATAATAGAGACAACAGAACCATTCTTCACATTCTTTACTGTTAAATTATTTTTACAAAGACAAACTACTTTTATTTAAAATAACGCTTCGGTCCTTTTTAACAATACCTTTGGCCATTTTCAAACAGAGTAAAGTAGATTAATTTACTCCATTTAATAATAAATTATTTAAAACACTAACTATTATTTTTGGAATGTCATATCTAAAATAAATGTAACTCAAGAAGATATCCAACGAAAAATGTCTTTATTGTATATTATCCAAAGTATTGGGGATTCTTACCCATATTCAGAACTTATTTCTGAAAGAGAAACAAATAATCCACTAAACAAAACAACCCACATTATTTATAGTTCCATACTAACTACTTCACATTTTTTAAATAATATTTACATATAATAAATAATAATATATTTAAGAAATAAAAATCATTAACTAAAGATATCAATGTATAAATTTTCAACGATTAATATCCACCCCACCCCCTATCACTAATTCTAAATCCTTTATTCTAATCATAAATCATTTATAGTTTTATATTAGCTACCTTAAATTTTTCAATAATATATATAATAATATTTTCATGAGATAAAAATCATTTGCTAAAGATATCATTGAAATAATTTGTCAAAGGTTAATATCCATCCTATCCCCTCCCACTAATTCCAAAACCTTTATTCAATAATTTTTTCTAATCATAAATCATTTATAGTTTCATATTAACTACCTAACATTTTTTCAATAATATTTATGTAATAATATTATCATGAGGTAAAAAAAATTAGCTATAGATATAACTGAATTTTTCAACGATTAATATTCATCCTAACCCCACCCCATTCATTCAATTGTGTAATGCGTAACAGAAAATCATGAGAGCTTGCAGAACTTTTAGTACAAAGTTTTATAAAATAGTAAAAGTAACATATTTTATAATATATTTATATATGTATAATTAAGATGGAGTAATCTTCCTTAATAACCTAATGTTTAATCAAAATTCGAAAGTTTTTCAAAACTTTTAAAAATAAATTTATAGTAAAATATTATGAAAATAAATTAAAATGTAATTTCAAACATGAAAATAATTAAATCTCATGATTTCCAAAAAGTTTTTCCGATAGAAAACAAGGAGGGGCCGCGCATGCGCAATTTCAAGGGGCGTGCCCGTCGGCCATTTTCTTTCGTTTTTTTTCTCATTGGCCTTAGTTTTATTCATTTACTTTGTCCCTCCTATATTTTGCCCCCCCCCCCCCCCCACCTTCGCCCTTTCCCTATTGTTTAAATTAAAAATTTCAATATTATAAGTTAAGAAGGATAAAGAAGGAAAAAAAAGGAGGCACAATAAGGCTATTGTATATCCAAAGGTGAACTTTTTACTTAACGTAGTCTAACTAAAATGTTTTAAATGTTGAACAAATTATTGGGCGTCCATTTCATTTTTCTAACCTCAGGTTTGTTTGCGTTCGATCGTGAGTTCTTTTAATGATTCATTACAATAAGTTATAATGTTGGTATTGCACTGATTCAAATTAGTAATACTTAATAAAATTTTAAAAAAAGAGCTAGTACACAAAAAGTAGAAGCTAGAATCAGCATTTCCTTATTTGGGAGGTTAACTTATTTCAAATACTTCCTAACAAACAATAACAATTTTATAACAGTATTAGAAGTAATATACTTCGAAATAAATATTATAATCTCATAATATTAACTCAACTTATTGACTGGATTAGACTCAAAGAATAAGAAAGCTAGCCATTTTGTTTACCTAATAATAAAATTTGTTTTAAATTTGGCTTCCTATAAATTCGCCCTCCCCCCCCCCGTAGTCTCGATTCTAAAAAGAGAATAAATTGAAACCAATACAGTAAATTAGATAATAATACATTCCTGTTTTTGTCAGTTCTTCATTTTATTTTTACTAACGTGTCCCATGATCTTGTACAGTTTGTACCCTCTATTGTAAAAAAATTATAAATACTTACTACAAGTGAATGTATGCATAATTATTACAGAAAATACAGTTCGACCTTTTTTTTACAAAAAAAAAGATGAAACTAGCCATGGTTTTCTGAACTGTGTTTCAGTCATGATTGAGCCGTATTAATAAATAGTGCATGTTAAAACAAGATCATAACATCGTGATTGAGATATATAAATAAATTATAGACATAACACCACATAATTAGTTATTATATCTACTTAATTAAACTCAAAATCTGGCTAGAGAATCCAACTTTAATATATACCTTATACTGAAATAATGATAAATTATTATAATCTTTACTAAGCATTTCTATTCAGTATTATCAAGTGCAAACTAATAAGCGATTGGCGTTTAGTGATTTTTTCGGAAATATTATCTTAATAATTTTTGTAATAGTTGATAATTTAATATCCATTGTAAAAAACATTCGTGTCATATTTGTTCTGTTTTATTTTCAATTTAATGTTCATTCACCACATGAATCATTAAAGTTTTTCCAACAGCATTTAAATTTAAGAATTTTAATACTCGGATTAAATATTATTTAAATTAATAAATTTATGAGTATTTATAAATTCAAGCCCCCCCCTTAGTTTGGAAAATTTAAACCTACTTCATCCGTCTGAAGTGGCTCAGAATTTCAGGAAGTTTTATTTAAAATGAACGGTTTACTTCAAAGGAGTTACTAATTAAATCATGATGGATTGAGTGGAAGTTAATAAAAATTAATACTTTCAAATTAAAAGTTCAATTTGGTATTCGGGGGATGTATTTTCTCTTATATGGAGGGATTCTCAAGTTATTTATACTAAAAAAATCGTTTATCTTTTAACTTATTTGTAATTATTGTTGTTTTAAAGCCTTGTGAAAACAATAGTTTTTTTCCAGACTTTAATAATATCCTAATTATAAAGATACAAGTATATTTTATACCAAGGCGTTATTATAAAATGGGATAGTTGAATATTGCCGTTACTGAATCTGCTTTAAAATATCATTTTTATATCAGCTTGTTAGAAAAACTAAATTTCCACTAGAAAAAACATTGTGAGGGTTAGAAATTTACAAGGGTGAGTTTAGGGGTAGGGGACTTGAATAGGACCCCTAGGTCGGTTGTCCCTTTCACCCTTAGTTTGCTTCAGTGTCTCTTCCAGGTATGATGGGAAGCAGTAACCTTACGTATTCAAGAAGCCCAACATATTATTTTCCTGACATTTATTCTTTCAAAGGTATTAAATTTACGTTGTTTAAAAAAATGGAGACGGAAGAAGATACTGATTGGAGACATATTCATTCTAAAACTATCTGTGACCCTGTCTTACAGGCAAATAATTTAAATATATTCCTTTACGTAAAGTATTCTTTAATTAATTTGTTTTGTGCTATTTGTTACTAAAAGTGTTTATAAGAGTTTTGATTCAGTTTTGGTTTGTTTTATTTTGTTATGCCTGTATTCAGATGAAAAAAATAATGATGTGTGTTTTTGAAATTACCTGGCATTCTTTTTAAAACAGAAATAATGTCCTTTTGATGGGTGAATTATTTACCTAATGACAAGCCAGTGTTACTGTTCAATTATTTTTCTATTATATTTCTATTCTGTTGTTCGCTTTTGATTTTAATGTATTTAATTCCATTATTTTTATTATATTTAGCTGAAAAAGCTTCTATTTATTATTCTTTTGCTATCACAATTTGCACCATAACAATTGCACAATGTTTTTAAAAGTTGAGTAAATTAATGAACTGACTTAAAAATGCAAACAATATGATTCTGCTTCCTTTTTACAGAATTAATTTCTATGGACTATATTTGTAATTATCTCTCCAGTTAAATTATATTTTTTAAGTATGCATGCTTAGTCAAACATTCAACTGCACATTAACTTACATTCCATATAATTAAACTTATACCTTTTAATTTGTTTTGTTTACTACTTTTAATACATCCTATTGTTATAGATAAGAAGGCAGACCCTTCTTGCTGCCCTGTGTGCGGTCTGTCTGTTAGAATTGGTGACCTTGATTCGCACTTTATCCAAGAACTTGAAAAGCTTTATAAAATTACTTCTTCTAATAGAAGTCGGAGGAATAAGGAATCTGTTTCTGATGGATCTCTAGAAAATAGATGGGAGGTAATATTTAACTTTTTTAATAGTTCAATCATAATCTTACTAACTTATCTTCTGTACTTTTCAATACAATATCCTACCATTGCAATTAATCTACCATAATGCTTGTGGATATTTCTTAAAACTTAAATTTCTTTAGACTAATTGATTTATTTTTACCAACAGTGTACTGAATAATTTTTATATGAAATAATTAAAAAAAAAATGGAATTACCATGATGATTTAAAAGCTTTAACATTTTTTGGTTGAAGTGATGTCAGAAAAGAAACATACTATAAGACATTATACCTTTGTAAAGCGTGACAACGTTTGGCCCAAGTTTGCAAAGCTAAGAAAAGCAAGATCCAGCCATAGTTAAATTGAAAAAATATCTAGTATGTGGTATGAAAAATAGGTATGAATGAAATAGTAACAAATAAATTACAACCTTGCTGTGCTTTTCTTACCTGACTGCACTTATAGCATCTTTTCCTTGATTACATTTACATTTAATTAAAACTACTGGCGTGAACTAATTCTGGTGTGAAGAATCTGATCCTAATCCAAGTGCAACTGTTTTGGTTCAGAAAATCTACATGATCATACTTCTTTGTATACGTAGTTTTACTCTCTACCACTCTTGCAATAAAGAGCTCATAACTTTTTTAACTTGATTTAATAAGTTCCTGTAACCTCATTTTTTTCTCTTTTTTTTCAAATCCATCCCCATCCTTTTACATAGAGAAGGTGGGAGTTGATGGTTTGATATAGCAAGGATCCTAGAAATTAAAGTCTGCAGAAATTTGCCCTGGCCCTTCTGATGGCTTTCTATTTTAGATCTCCTATTTTTCTTCTCAAAACAGAGCTCATTGTATTTTGTGAGTTTTACTTACAGACTTTTAATGTCCACATTAACTTGCTCCTTGAGCCAATTCATAGTTGTGAGTATTTCCAATGAAGAAAGTTGGTAGCTCTTAGTTGTGGTAGTTATTCACTGTCTAGGCTGGGTTTTTTTTACATAGGGCATATCAATGGTTTTTTATGAGCCCAAACAACTTAATGTCATTACCAATAAAAAAATCTGTACCACTACAACCCATGAAGGATTTTTGGGTTCAGTACATGGTTGAGACTGTTCTGTTCCTTGTAAAATGGTTGTGCAGAGATATGATTTGTCCTTGATCACACCAACTGCCAGATTTTCTATTTTGGGTGCCCACTTTATAGAATGGATTAGTGCGTGAGTGGATGAGAGGGTCCTAGATCCCATAGGATCCATCTCTAGCTGCAAACAGATTATATCAAAGTCTTTCCAGTAGCATTATTTGAACCCGGATGTTCGGCATAGCAACACAGCACTCTACCACTGAGCCAATCTGCTCCCTCCAATAGTACAATATTTCCTGTGAAGAATAACCTAACATCAGTTGTAACTAAAATCAACCGGAAAAAAGTGCCATTTCACAAAAATAAATAATAACATTACTTACCGAGAAGGATGTTTGACTATTGGGTCCATACTTTATTCCAATATGTTATTAAATCAAATCGAAATCTGAAGCATGGCTATATGTAATTACTATAAATTAATAAAGATAAAACAATTAATTAATTAAAAATTTAGATTTAGGAGTGATAATGAGGTAAAATCAATTAGCCGTAACAAGTTTAATTTAATGAAAGTCCGATATGGAGATCAGTCACCTTCTGCCAAGTTCAGTGCAGGCTGTATATAAACTTGTAGTGTAAATACGATGATCAGGTTTTATCGCTTTTTTTATCAACCTAGATAACTTTCTGATAAAGGTCTTCATAAAAATTTTTATTCCATTCTTATCTAAAAAATTCAATCAGTTATCATCTTTGATCATATCCAAACTGATAATATTGTTTTTATTTTGAAGAGAAAAGATTTGCCCCAACCGGGATTCAAGATTTCACTTCAAAATAAAAATATTTAAAAATTAAACCAATTAACAAAAAATTATTTGGTAATATATTAAATATATATATATTAAATAGTAATATGAGGTAGGTCAACAAGATCCTAAAATTAAAGGTAATGTTCAAAGAACATTCGTTCCCGTGTATACATCCCAAAAATTGTGAGAAAACTGGGACATGGGATCAGATAAGAGAACAGATTTGTCCCGGCTGGAAGGCAACTCCGGTACCTCAATTGGTAGAGTCCAGTCACGGAGATACAGACAACCCGGGTTCGAATCCCGCCCGGAGCAAATCTTTTCTCTTCAAAATAAAGATATTTAAAAATTAAAACAATTAACAAAAAAATATTTAAGAAATAATAATATTGTTTCTTGTTTTTATTGTGAGGATATTCTAGTTTATCTTTACCTGTTCCCTAAACCTATTATTTCTAATTCATTCCAATCTATATTTTCTGACTATCATTCTTGAAAGTACTATCCAGTAACTAACAGTTTATTTTGATAAATGTATTGATCTGTAATGAGTTTGTAGAAAAATTATTCACATTAAACAGTGTGTGATAAGATGTTCCAATATCCTATTTCAATTTTTTTTACCATTGGTATCACCTCTTCCTTGAGAAATTGATCGATTCCACAGATTTTTTTGGTTTCTGATATCATCTGCTTCTCCAAAGATCTCTGACTCACTCCCTCATCCAGGGTGTGGCCCAAGTTTGAGGACTGCTATTGACCTTATTCTTCAGTGTAAGGATGAGTGAAGTGTGCTGTGATTATCATAAATGTATGTCAGGGTATTGCTCTTGCAACCTGGATGGTCATCAGCTATCTGCTATACTGTGACCATGTGATGGGTACGCTATCTCATGCTACTATTATGAAAGATATTGTTATTTTGATACCATGTATGAGTGGAGTGGAGAAGATGTTATGATTTATCTTATAATTTTAAATTTGTGAATATATCCAATTCTTTATAAGTTGCCCCCATTACTTATTTAAAGAATAAGATGGTCAGCGTGGTAGTAAAATAAATCCTCTAATTTATAAACTATTCATTTATGTAAATCCAGATAAATAAATTTACTATTAAAGCTGTTTTTTTCAATCCTTTGTCAGGCACTTTACAGTTTATTGTTTAAATCAAAGAATTATTTGAAACAGCAGTGGATTTTTTAAATATTAATGTTTAACATACTTTTTTAATTTGTTATTGAAATATGAATAGTTTTATTTATTTTTCCAGGCCTATTTAAGAATCAAATCTAATCGACATTGCCGACTTAGGCTAAAAACTCGCAAAAAGAAACCTGATGATGTTATTTGCCCTATATGTAATGAGAATGTGTATGGAAATATGCAGCAATTAAATAACCATGTTGAAATATGTTTAAGAAAGGTATAAATTGATGAATTTATTGTATCAATACTCATGGATATATATATATGTATATACACATGTATGTATATATGGATATATACATACAAGTGTGTGTGTGTGTGTGTGTAGTGTATATTCACATTTACTTTTTTTTTTAATATATTTTAAATTTAATTTTTCTCATCTTCAGGACATCATTCATATACACTATGCCTTATTTATAAAATTTTCATTTTTTAAACTATTTTGTAAATTTTTCACAACCCATAAAATATATATACATATATATATATATATATATATATATATATATATATATATATATATATATATATGTGTGTGTGTGTGTGTGTTCAGCCAACTAACAATTTTTAATTTCAAATTTTAATAAAACGTTCACTTTTTGCATAAATTATATCATTGCATATATTTAGCATCAATATAATAGTTTGTAGTATAAACAAAAATTACCGTTTTATCAATTTTTGTCAGTTTTATCCGTTTTTTCAATTTTAATATTATTTTTATTATAAAAAGCATTAATATTTATTAGAAATTATACTACATTAAATATTGTAAAATATAAAAATTTCCATAATAATATAAATGCTAGGAAAAGTAATAACGGTCTTTTTTTTTTATACATCCTATTAATATTTATAGAACTTTATATATTATTATTATAAATTTAAGTATCGTATTCTAACCTTTGCTAAAAATATTTTATTAAATTATAAAACCTTTTCTATGATTATGTTGTTTCAGAATATGATCTATGATCCCATTCTGAAACAACTTATAGAAGACATCTTGAATAATCCATTTAATTGATATGAATAATGCAATAAATGTGAGTAGAGTTAGTGACAGAGTTACAACAGGTCCCCCCGCACCCACTGGACAGCCCTGAAGAACACCTGCAATGTGGGTCGAAACATTGGCTCGTTAACACTTTAACGACCGAACGTCTGCGCAGTCAGCCATCGCCAGGGGCCGTCAGTATTTTTGAAGAATTAATTTAAAAGAACTATTAAATTCATGAAAAAGGTTCCAGAAAACAAAATACAACAACAATTTTAATATTTCTCCTTTGTATGATAATTATTAAAGCAATCACCTACATGTAATGGTATTTTGCATGTCTTACACATAAAATATGTTGGTTTTCTAATTTTATTTGCATAGCAAACATGGCAATCCCTTCGTACACACTTTTTTATTGTCGATATTTGAACTAATTGATGATTTATTCCTCCAGTTAATCTTTCCACCGGATTGGAATGAACGACGCGGGATGTAGTACGATCGCCATCATTAGTTTTAATCCACGCAGTTGCTAATTTAAGTAAAAAATCGTGGTAATTTAATTTCTGAATATGCTGCTCCTTATTTAAATGTCGATATATTCAGAACGAGTTGAATATGGCACAATTTATGAAATCAAAGCAAATTTTTTGGTCCACTTTTTGGTTTTTCTATAAATGGGGTAATAATTCAAGTACTGGTCCGCGCGGTCGACCCCTTTCATATATTGGTTATAGTCTATAATGCATTTTGGTTTGAAGATTGCATTACCATTTTTATCCCTTTTACCGGTTTCACAAATATCTGCATTATGAATAGTTGATATCATTCTAATGTCCCTTTTCTTATTAGTTTTATATAGCTGCAGCAATATTTCACCTTGACGAGCAAATATGGTTTCCATCTCTTTCAATTTAGCTTTTTTTAAGAATTCTGGTAAACCTCGATGTAGCCTAATTGTTCCACATACCCTAATTTTATATAAAATTAATTTGTTTGCCAAATTTACACTATTATATAAATTATCCATATATATGTGATGCCATTTATTGAAGTAGTTTTTTAACAAATCCATTACAGTTTATTCTATTTTTGTCCCGTACCGGAATATAATTTTAAGCCCAATATGTAACCAGTAACAGAATCGCACGCCATTCTGACAAGTAAACCGTATTTAGTTATTTTGCTTGGATTGTATACTTTGAAATTGAGTCGCCCGTGCCACGGTATCATGCCCTCATCGATGGATATATTCTGTCTGGGAGAAAAGTTCTCTTCAAATTTTTTCGAGAAGATATTGCACTTTGTACAACCTACCAGCGTTTGGAGGTATTTTTTCATTGTCAGAAAAATGTAAATATGTTAGGATTTCTCGAAACCTATTGCGGCTCATGGTTTTTGAAAAAATTGGTGTTTCAACGATGGGGTTAGTGGACCAATAGTCGCTAATTCTTGCTTTTTTAACTAACCCCATAATTATTACTGATCCTAAAAAATTTTTTAGTTCAGATACCATAATATCACGCCACATTCCGCATTTTTTCCCTCTTTTAAATTTCCTGTAATTCTGGGTATGGTATTTATTCGTTTCTACCACGTTGAATTCTAGAAGATCATCTCCAAGGAAACAATTTACCACATTTTCAACCCGATCACAGTGGCTGGCACTGACACGTGGTCCTGCCGTGCCTTCGAAAAATTCCTGATCACGTGGTTCATCAATGTTAGACCATCTAATTGTATCTTCCTTGTTTTCCTCTTCGTCACTGCCGTTGGATATACGAAGTCGACAGACATTTCTTCTTGGGGGCGGGAAAGGATTCTCCTTTTCTTCATCTTCCTCACTGCTACTAGGTATACGAAGTACACGGCGATTTTTTCTTGGTGGGGGCAAAAGATCCTCATCGCTTTCTTCATCGTCACTGCTGCTTGATATCCATACAGGGCATTTTCTTCTTAGTTGTGGGAAAGAATCTTCCTCTTCCTCGCTTTCAATATTTTCTCCACCATTACTATCGCTGCCTTCATTGACCTCGGCATCAGTGGGAACGTCAGAAAAAATTATCTGTGTATTCTTCTTGAAACACTTCGTCTTCCATTCTAAACGAAATTTCGAGGGGTTTCGCAAGGTTTCCGGGAGTTGATAAATGCGAAAGTTCCGATTCAATTTGCATCTCTAAAGGATGCAAAGTTCAGATGCATTATCAGATAAATTATCCGTACATTCGTCTTGTATAAGCTATGACAATAAGAATGAGTCAACTAAAATAATCATCGAAATATCTGCACCAAACTTGCCAAAATAAAAATTGGTACTATTGTCGTATTGTACTTATTGTTATCGTCTTGTATTTATTGTTACTTGTTGCTTCAACAAAACACCAACGCCATGACACAATTCGTCATAGAAACACCACCTATTTCAACATTTTGAATTAGAAAACGCCCGCGACACTAGCGCTTGTACGGTAGCTTAGCGTACTACATCAACGTAGAGCGCTTGTACGGTAGCTTAGCGTACTACATCAACGTACAGCGCTTGCTCTGATATTTGCTACATAATTTACGTGGAGCATCACTCTAGCGTAAAATCTAAAATTAAAAATAGGCAACAATTGCCCAAAATAAAAAACATGGCAATGAAGAACGAAGCAAATAGCAATATCCACACTTATTTACATTCATAAATTATCACTCACGGAGTGTGGTACTGGCCAACAACCTTTGGCGGTAGCATCACACACATGTTGTATGAGCGGTCGTTAACGGTTGTTCCTGCTATCACACACATGTTGTGTGATCGGTCGTTAAAGTGTTAATAAACATTTCTCCCTACTTAAAAGAAATATTTTTACTTCCACCCGGACCATTTTCTTCCACAAACTTATAGAAGTGTTTTTTAGTTTAATTAAATGACTATACAAGCATCTAAATCTAAATAGCATTAGTTTATGGGTATTAGCCAATAAAATGTGACTAAAGAGGAAGACCATCAGCTCCAAGACCATAGTTCTTTGGTGTATCTTTCTGTAACTTCCTGTCAATCCTTGTAACTTCCAATTTTTTCTGTTGACTCTCCTCTATAATATGTTCTAAATACTGCTTATTTCTTTATTTAATTAATTATGGACTTACCATAGCCACCTACAGAATATTTATTTATTGTTAAACAGAAACCTATTCCCATAATTACTATATATAGAGCCTTACAATGTCAAGTACTCGTTATAGATCCCTATCCTAATTATAATTGGCAACATTTTAGGACTACCACTGTAGCATGGTCCAATTAGCCATCGCTGCATTAAGTGGTGTTTAATGAATAAACAAGCAACAACATATGAAGGCAATGCGCGTAAAATTGTTTGATTTTCTTCTCTTCTTTAACTTTTTGTGCCTTTCAGTGTAGAGTCCCTGATCCAACCCAAGATCTCCATCTCTCTCTCTCGCAAGAGTTGTCATCTCTTGCTTAGCCCAACCTATGGTAAGTAAGCCGAGGCTTTCCTCTAGATCTCATACCTTTCTCTGAATCTAATGTTACCTTCCTATGGGTGATTGGCCCTAACAGGAAGGTTTCCGTCAGCCCGGAACCACGGTCCTGGTAGGAAGGCCCCAGGAACCTACGCTAGAAGGATTGCTCCTTCTAGGGCCCCTTTCTCTCATTTGTTCACTGACCCAGTCCTCAGCAGGGATTGGTTACCACCAACTTGGACTGGGTTGCTTGGCTTATGCAGGGCCTACCATGAGCAGGTGAGAGTAGAGTTGGGGGCGAGGGGCTGAGTAACCACTTCAAGCTATGTAATACGCATCACTCCCCCCTAGGCCCTTGTTTTATCATAGTGTGTTATTATTTTTATCTTATTTAAATGCTTCTATGACATTGTTTTACTTTTATTAGTGATAATCTTTCATATATGTTTAAATTTAAAAAAAAAAATTTCATTCTTTGTAGCATGGTTCTTTTGATGTGCAAGATGAAGAAGAGACTGTAGATGTAGAAGGAGAAGGAGATTATGATGATTATGAATGGTCAGGACAGGGGAGGTTACAAGTATCTCCAGTTGTTTTGGGGAGATATGGAGGTAAAAAATTCCTGATTCATTGCTTCTTTTTTTAACAATAAAATTTATCTGTTGGTTTTCTTTTTCAAAAATAACAACAAAATATCTCAGTGCAGTTCAACTGACTAGCTACATAGCCTGTCCAATATCTGAGTTTCATGTTGTTTTACTGTTTTATAGTATGTTTTGAAAATGGTTCTGCTTTTCTCTTCCTTTTTTTAATCAAATATTTTTATTTTTATATTATCAAAAATTAAATATTATAAAACATTTCTACAAAAACGAGTACATCCTGACTAGACTGAGTGATGGTTTTTGTAACCTTTCTGGTGCTTATGAAGGTGGCTATAAAAACAATTACTGTAATTAGAAATTTAATACAAGATAAAATTTTTTTAAAAAATTGGGCATAAAAATGGCTTTAAAGAGGGGTATAAAAAGGTGATGCTTTTGATTGACTGAAATAATTCTAGCTTTAAGATTGTGGCGTACAGAAACCAATTAAACAACATTTAATTTAGCCTGATATTTATGTTAGTTTATAAGAAATTGTTTTTCATTACATCAAATTTTATAGGAGTGTGTGAACGGAGTTTTCAAAATTCAGAAGTTGATGAAGATGAAGGAGTTGGAGAACTAGTTGTTGATCGAGATGAAACTTCTCATTATGGTCCTATACAATATACTGATGCTGATTTAGTTATTTCACTAGCAGTCGATAATAATGAAGAGAAAGACAAATCATTATTAGAAAGGTTTCTCAATTACTAATAATAATTTAGGTTTTTGAAGTTTGTACTAACTATTTCTTTACTAATCATCTAATTTTTTTCACAAGTTTTTCCTTAATTTATTTTTTTCTTTTTTGATGTTTTTTCTACATTTATTCTGATTTTTAAAAATAGTCACAAGAATAAAATATTCACCTTTTCCTAAGGGTGCATGTTATATCCAGAAGTTGAGTTTTGATTTGATATTAAATTTTCTTTACTGTTGAATGAAAATAAATTTACCAATAGAAACTTTAGCCTTTGCATACCTTTGTAACATTTATTGGACATGAATAGTATTTTTTTAAATTTTATTAATAATACTAATTTTATGAACATACTAATTTTTATCATTTTTTTCACATAGTAATGCAGTAAAACAGAGTATTGCTCATTTAAATGATGTGAATAACGTTGCTAAAAAGAATGAGAATTCACCTGAAGATGAAGAACCAATTAAAACTGATATTGTTGAGAACAAGCAAATTATAGAAGCTCTTAAAAGCAGGATTCGTCAACTTGAAGCAGGGCATACATCGGAAATGAAATTTATGTGTCTTATTTGCAAGGTAAAGCATAGCATTTCACTAATCTATTATAATATAACATCATTATTTATTTTGGAAAAAATATTTTTAGAATAATATTTAAAGGAGTGGAAAATGTGCTTTAGTTTACACAGTTACATTATTTACAGACAAGCATTAACTTTTATAAATTAAATTAAAATTTTATTGTGTTTCCTCATATTTGTTTATCCAACTGTTTAGAAAAATACATGCCCAGTATGACCAGACAATTTTTTCAAAGTTTTAATTTTTATGTAACTGTTTTGTGTGTGTGTGTGTGTATATGTATATATATATATATATATATATATATATATATATATATATATATATATATATATATATATATATATATATATATCTATTGTGTGTGTGTAGATTTGTATGTGTATATATATATACTGCTATGTATTGTCAGCACTAATGCCGGGTGGCAATCATGAAAGGGAATGTGTTTTACACAAAGAACAGACCTTCTGGTCCCCTTATGAGGCCTTTATGGTCAAGATGGTGGAGAAAGAGAAGAGGGTGGCAAGCAAACCAGACTGAGAAGGACTCGCTACACAGAGCTTGAGGTAGAAGGAAGGAAGCGGAAGAAGGAGAACTGGCGAACGAAGTGGGCCCAGAAGATGGCGAGACCTGGAGGCGGCAAACCGAAAACCGACCTGTAACCCAATCTACCCTTGTTCACAGATAAGTGTAATTTACTCCTGTAAGGTATTGTATGGCAATCCCTTTTATATAGCAACATCTGAATCGTTAACCTTGTTGAAATTTGAATAAATAAACGATCCTTATTATAATTATTTTGGTGCTTACATACCCTAGATACGCTATTTATTTATAAATAAGATATTGAAGGTATAATAGATGAGTAAATTGGTAAACACAAGAACAGACCTCTGGAAAGAACCCAATTAAGATTAAGGCATATAAATATTAATTTGAGTACTCATCCTAAATGAGACTGTGGCATCCCAAATATCAACCTACATATTCAAAATATATTTAACAGTAGAAACATAGCATTATTAAATGGCATCCAGCGTGTAGGGAACTTACTATCCAATTTACTAATTAGAATTTATTAATTAATTATGTTTATTAACTTTATGTTCACAATAATTTTAAAAACACTTTTGCTTAATGATTCAGATTAATAGATTGAATTTTTTGTTTCTTAACTATTTCTAGTGACATAATTACAGTTGATTATTCTTATTATTTTATTTCCGTGTGGGGTGATTCGAACTTTTAAATTCAAAATGGAATCTAGTTTATTGAATTTGATAAAGAAAAATGAGGGATGATAGTGAAAAAGAGATGAAAGAAATTCGAGAAAATTGTGAAAAAAATATGGATAATATAGTGGAAGAAATTAATACAAGTATAATGAAAAGGATAGAGGATATGGATAATAACACGAACAGGGTAGTAGGAATAAATTACACTTATCTGTGAACAGGGCTAGATTGGGTTACAGGTCGGTCTTCGCTTTGCCGCCTCCGAGTCTCGCCATCTTCTGGGTCCGCTTCGTTCGCCAGCTATGCTTCTTCCGCTTCCTTCCTTCTTCCTCAAGCTCTGTGTAGCGAGTCCTTCTCAGTCTAGTTTGCTTGCCCACTTTTCTCTTTCTCCACCATCTTGACCATAAGTATATCCAACATATTTTTTATATTAAATGAGATTTTAAAAAGAGAGATCATAAAAAATTGTCAGTAATTATTGTTTGAAGTGTATTGTTAGCAAAATAACGAAAAATAATACAAACATTTTGTTAAATTAATATTAATAATATCATAGGGGACCAAAAGGTCTGTTCGTTGTGCAAAACACATTCCTGCAAAACATGATTGCCGCCCGGCATCAGTGCCTACAATACATAGCAATATATATATATATATATATATATATATATATATATATATATATATATATATATATATATATATATATATATATATAAAACAGAGAATTATAAGTATTAATTAAAATGAAAAATTTATTTTCCAGGATCAATATGTTAAGCCTTTAATATCAATTGGATGTTGGCATGTATATTGTGAGCAGTGTTGGCTTCATACTTTGGTAATAATATTTTATTAGTTTTACTTATGTGTGTGTGTTTATCGTGGAGAGTGTTATGATTAACATTACAATTTACTTTTAATGATTTTTAAAGTAATTTAAAAAATAATAGCAATAACCCAAAGAGTATCTCCTGATATAACTATCAATCCTAAACACTGCATATTTCTTGAAAACTCAAATAATAAAAAGTTATAAAAAAATATAATAATTCACTGATATGTAAACCCTTTTTACAAAACCATTAAATGGTTATAACACTCTAATCTTCCTTTGATCATTTGGATCATGTACCTGTAAGGTAGTTATTAAATACTAACATATTTTTATCATCTTTACAATTTAATTTAAGAAATGTTTATTTTATTTTATTTTATAAAAATAAATAAAACTGTATTAAAAAAAGTTCAGAGGGGAAGTAAAATTGCGGTCCCGAGTCTATGCAGTGTCAGGTACTTATCAAAGATCATGGCTGGATAGGCTGAATTTATGATTCACTCTATATAGTATATAGTAGTATCATAAAATGAAGTTCAATAAATAAACCAATAGATTCTGAAATAAATGCAATTTTTTCTCTCTTTTCATTATGTAATTCTGCTTTAGACTATCAACAATTTTTATCTCAACTAATTATCTTTCCTTTTTTTTTCAGGGAGCTAAAAAACTATGTCCTCAATGCAATATGATTACATCCCCTACAGACTTACGGAGAATTTATCTTTGATGTTAATATTGGGTTTATGAAATGAAAAAACACTGTTGTCTTTCTTGAGTTTAATTTCTTTATCTAAAATTTAAGTTTAGATATTTAAATCCAAAATATTTTATTGTTATTTTCTCCTAAGAAAAAAAATAATGTTAACCATTATCAACTTATAATGACTTATCAAATTTATTAAACCTGAAAAAATTTAAATGTTAAAAAATAATACAACTTCTAAAGCAAACAGTTTATTTCCTATAAAAATGCATGCTCCACAAAGTTGATGTTTAATTTAATCCAACTAGAGCCATAACTTTACTGTTATAGACCTATAAAGGTACCGAAGACTTTGATAGACAACAACTAAAAAAGAAGCAAATATTGAATGGTTCTGTAAAAT
The DNA here is from genome assembly GCA_037127475.1 of Arma custos. NCBI lineage: Eukaryota > Metazoa > Arthropoda > Insecta > Hemiptera > Pentatomidae > Arma > Arma custos. The sequence continues at coordinate 32,704,807 of CM073761.1, read as the reverse complement.
AAACAAATTTAATAAGAAAAATAATTACAATAAAGTTGCTAATTGTTTGAAAAAAATAGAATAGAATGTGAAGAGAACATTTATTCTTGTATGCAATGTCTACTAATTAATATACTGATCAGAAAAATATTTACCTCTAGCAAAAACAAATAATACTGAAATACACCCATCTTTCAATTAATTCATCTCCAAAAAGAGCCACATCAACTGCAATCCTATCCTAAGGGTATTTTCCTTCTCCCTCTCACTTAATATAAATTATTATTTATGGTGTGCTGAGAAATAAAATTACCAACAGAGCAGTACCAAATTAGTTATATACAAAGAAATCACTGGAATGATAAAAGAATAAAATGTAATGAAAAAAAATACTATATAAAATTAAATGATAAAAAATAAAGAGAGTGAAAGGATGAAATCTATAAACATATGAGAAAATAATTAATATGAGAACATAAAATAATATGAGAAAATAATTAGTCAACACAAAATATAATGAAATCTTCATAATTTACAAAATCAAGCACATCATTTTTCGTAAAATAATTTCTGTATATGAACACAGCTGTCCTCCGATTAGTTCCTATTTTAAATACAAAATTTTAATTCTTTTCTACCAACACTAGAACTTTTGTAACAGCTTACTCAGCAAGTGGTAGATTATGTGTAAAGATATATTAAGCTTAACAATATATGTTTTGATGAATGTAGAATTTGCCAAATAATGTTGTTTGGTTGTGAGCTTTGTGAACACAAAGGCTCAATACCAATTCAACCAATCTATGCTTAAATACTTCTGTCCTTGGTATACAATCCAAACCCAAATCTTTTAGATCACTCTTAACATGTTGCTCCCATCTAGGCCTCAGTCTACTCAGCTCAGTGCTTAGTAACTTTTTTGTTTGTTATTATTAACAACTTTAGAAGGTTGAGATGGGTTTATGAAGCCCATCTAAACCTTGATGACCCTATTACATCAATTATATTAATCAGCTGCATGCTCTACAATTCCTCCTCCTAAATTCTCCAGTGATCCTTATTTTCAAATTCCATAGGATATCGTTCATCCATCGATAAGGCTGAAAATATTTTATATGGATGTATTAGAAACAACCTTCATAGTATGATCCATCAGTAAAAAACAATCTCTTTAATAAATGCTGGTGATAAATCTTAAAAATATTTAGACAACTCTTGGCTACTAAAATTTCTAAGGAATGATCAATAAATTTCACTACTATTGGCAAATCTTCGAACAATTTAAGTTATAAAGTAAATATATCAATTTGATTTACTGGGTTTTAAATTATAAAAAAAATGTGATACAGATTTTAAAATAATATTATACAATGTCTGCAAGAGAACACCGAGAGCAACGGTTGAATAAATAAATAATATAAGAATATAAATTTTATTCAATAATTTATTTGCCCATTTTATTAATTACCTCTTGTTATCTTCCTTACAATTTCATTATTCTGCTCTCGTAAAACATTTTGGAGTTAGAAGCGAAAAAATGATTAGATCTCTCTCATCACCGAACGATTTACAGTTGAGGGAGTCAATTGTTTTTCCTTGTGGAAGTCTTCAATACTTGGCAATATCTAGAGAACGAAACTAAGCAAACCATTTTTAAGCAGTATGTTCTGTGAAGGCCCCTGTATACCTTTCATATCTTTTGATCTGCCTCGAGCATATCTTTAAACTCCCATTATAAGTCAACCAGTGGATTAAGCTTGATCTTTTAAGTAATTCGCTTATATCTCCTGACTTTACATCATTATCAAAATTAATATAAAGAAATAATTATTAATTATATGATTAGTATTATTCATTTATTATTAAGGTACAGATATTTCCATAACAATACTATAATTTAATTTTGTAGTTTTCACGGATTCATAGGTAACATTCCAGAGTATTTGGCAATACTAAAAAAGTCAGGTTCCTGGTGTATTACGTTAATTTTTACCAAATATAAATGAAGTGAATAAAAGATTCATGTCACCCAAAACATTTTCTTCCTCAAAAGATGTTTTAGTTCATCAAACACAAATTTAAAAGTAAATTAGGAATTATAGATGTAAATGAATAATCACTAAAATAAATAAATATTAAAAAAATAATAAAATATATAAAATGTAATTTAACAGAAAATAACATTGTACAAACTTTGTTCACATCAAATTTAGTACTCATTTTCTTTCTTTTTTCCTTTTTTATTAAGCTTAGATATTTATAATAAACACATTTTAGTAATATTATTGCTCATTCGTTACAAACATATTCATATGAATTTTAAAAAAAAATAACATAAACCTGCAATTAACAAGACAATATTTAAAAAAAAAAGTGATTTTGAAAAATAAATTTAATTTATTTATAACAATGTGATAAAAATACATACACAATAACAAAATCAGCAATAAATAGATATGTTTGTACTGTTTCTATTTATAAAATGAAATAAGTTAAACATAAACTCTTTATTACCCTAAATCTTAAGGTTAATCCTTCAAAAAAAAAACGGCAATGATTGTAATACTATATTTTATAAATTATAAATATCACCAACAATCAAATTGATGTGGTGTATTAAAGAATGAAGCATTTTGTATTTCACAAATTTAAAAAAAAAAGAAAGAAAGAAAGAAGGAAGAAACAGTGACATTTCAATTTTCCTGATTAATAAATAAATTACACTTAAGTATATAATAAGACACAATACATAAACTAAAATAATTTATTAATAACTGATAATTATTAATAAAATAAATTATGTTACATGATATTATGTCCTGATAGCAATCAAACATAATCTTGGAAAATAGATTGGAAGAAAAAATAATAAATAAGTGCAACTTAAACAGCCTATCTTGTATCTAAATAAAAACTAAAATTAACCAAAGTAAATATAATACAGTATATTCACTTGGAAAAACCAAACATATTAACAAATCACACATACACAGTTAGGTATAGGAATTAACCATATTCATTTTTCAAAGCTCATATTCTTTTGGAATTACAAAATAAAAGTTTAGATTTGTTAAAAAAAAAAAAAGAATGAATAAATTTTTAAAAATCTCAGAAATGTATAACTCAAATAAAAAAATCATTTATGTGCTACTCAAAGATATTACTGAGTAAGATAACAATATAAATGTAATAAAGGGTAATAAAGAGTTTACCAAGTAGTAAAGAACAATTAAGAAGTTATATAATATCAAGTTTTAAACGTTTCAACAACAAATCAGTTAGTAAATAAAAATTAAAGTATTTCTCACAACTAAACATTTCTGAGGTCCCTGAGTTTTGATCCATAATTATCATTTACACTGATCAGTCCCTTATATATAGATTTTAATAAAATATTATCTGAACAGAATATTATTGTGTGATGCTGAAGAAATATCACATTAGTTTCTTTAGGGTGAAATGAACTTAAGTAGAGGACGTTCTGCTAACATTTTCACAGGCACTTTTTAGTAGTTTGATTATTAATTTTTAATGGAAATTACACATTAACTATAAAGTGTTTGTTTTAGCAAACAAAACAAATACTATTTTTCTAAAGCAAATTACATAGTCTTTTGACAAAAAACTTTATTGTTTACAATGTTTGACATAAAAAGAAAACAATATTAACCTTGATATTAGATATCATGATAATATTCTTTTTCCTTGTTTTAATAACATTTTAAATGAATCATTCAACAGAGCACATTATTCTAGGAGTTATGTATGTATGATTTGTGGAACTATTTGTGTTTACCAACATGTAATTAGAATTTTTCAATATTTATCCAGACTTTTTTCAAAATAAATAATTAACAAATAAAAGATGCAACCATACCAATTAAAGTTTCTTCATATTAGGATATAGAGGAACAGTAAAAGATAATATGAACAAAAAATATTCAGTTTAGCATAGCAACAGTAATGTTTGTCGTACAATCAGCTTATGTTATGTTACAAAAATGTTTTAGTTTTGAGAGAATTAGAGATATCAAAAGTTGACTGCATTTTATTATGGTCTCAAGATTGCTGATATGTTAACAGTCCAATTAAAATGAACAAACATTAAAATACTATCACCACTAAACAAATTAAATATTAATAAAGCTTGACTCAACTAAAATAATTCCTATAAATTAATCAGTAGCTAGCTAGAGATCAAAATAAATGTTTCTTATAATTATAATTAATAAAAAAATTGCTTCATTAAACTTAATTCTCACTCATACTTCAATAAATAAACATTTCAAAAAAAAAAAGGAAAGAAAAGTAAATACAATGTATAAATAGACACAAAACCACAATACCAGCATGTGCAACTGTAAACAAATAAATTCAACTAATAACATTACAATTGTAATTACACTTCAATAATTTTATAATATGTAATTAACAAAGTTTACAGAAGGTCTAATGTGGACTAGTACTATGCCTAAATAGACAAAACCTGAATAGGAAAAATGAAAAACAGGAAAATATCAATAAAAGAATGAGTCTCAGAACAATAAATTCAAAACTATTACCAAAATGAAAAATTGTGTAAGCATGAGCATGATAATAGGCACCTGGTCAGCAATATCTTGATGCATTATTTTAATATAATAAAAACAACTGAATAAACCAACATTAAAGTTACAATAAACATTATTTGTCCATTTTCTAAAAAACAATAATTGTCAAAAACCTGAATTAAAATTACTAAGTAAAATTTAGTATTTTTACTTCAAATTTTAAAAACTAGCTTGTTTTTGAAAAGCCTGCACAATTATCTAAAGTTCTCATTTCTTAGATTAAATACTAACAAAATAAAATAAAATTGTATGTGCAACCTTAATACAAATTTCTACAAAAATATTTACTATTTTAAATTATACATTAACTCTTGTTATTAAAAAAAAACATTCTTTAAAAAATAAAAAAAGTAATATTGTTTGGTTAAAAATATTTATTATAATACAGTGAAAATTTTAATACTACTTATCAAGGTAAAAAATAAAGTGAAAAATTTCAAAATGCTATATGTACAAAAATAGATTCTAGAACAACCTTTTTAAAAAATTGTGAAATATCTACAGAGTACTCTAATTATGGCTCAATCATAAATCCAATATGACCCCACTATATACTAATTATACTACAACTTTGCAGTAAAATGAATTACTTTATAATAAAATATACATTTAGTTTTAGGAAAAGAGAAGAAGTCAATATTTACAATAACAATAATTGGGTAAACCTCTCTACAAACATCTTACACTCTTGTATTTAAAGTAATTCTATTAAAACCATAAATTTGTATTTACATTTATATATAAAGCAAATGATTCTTACAAATATTATGTAAAAATCTTACTTCTTCTCTTCACTAAAATATTATATTTACATTGTTAAAACCAATGATTTCTTCTAAATGCTGCTATTTTACATAGATTAAGTATAAAATAAAAAATTTTACCTATTTATCACATATCAAATATTTAACTCCTTAACAGGAGAAGTAAAAGAAATAAACTAAAACATTGCAGGTACAAAGTTTAATAGTCAAATATATAACCCCAAAACCACCACATCTATGTAGCGTTTAGGAATCGGTACTCAAATCTATATCTATATGTACATATATACAAGTATATATGCATACATTTATATATATAAATATATATATAATATAAATACACCTAATATCAGTTGTTCATGCTGGCCAATATTTCATCCATAATATTGACCTTAGTTTTAGGAAAGTCGGGCGGAAACTTAGACATTTTCTTTAAAGAATCATGTCCTTTACCAGCAGATAGTGTAGTCACTTCATCTTTTCTATGGCCTTCTTTTTTCCTGTGCTCATGTTTTTCTGACTCTTTACGATTGTTATGTGAACTAGAACTGCTTTTGTCCTTTGAATGGGTATTATCATGGCTGCTTTTACTTTTTTCTTTATTTTGTGAACTAAGGTGATTTGATTCTCCTCGGTTCTTTTCTTTCCCATCTCGACTGCTAGGATTACAGTCTGAGTTGTGCTTCTCTTTAGAATCTGAATTAGGTGTTGTTGAAGTTTTATGCTTATCCTTTTCCTTGGAAACATCAGTACTTGCTGCACTATCCGAGCTTTCAGACTTCTTGCTCTTCAAATGTAATTCATGTCCAATATTGTAATCTTTAATTTTTTCTTTGTTAGTGGATTCGTGATTACTTTTAGGACTTCTATGTTTATCGTCCTCCTTCTTGTCACTTTTCTCCTCCTTTATCTTCTGATTTTCACGACTTTTACTAGAACTGCTATCCTTTCGACGTTCTTTACGCTCATTGTCAGATGTTGAATTAGAAACCTTAAGTTTCTTATTATTCGATGAGGTATCACTAGTTGGTAATTTCAATTTTCTTTTTACCTGCTCAATATTACTAGATGATGATTGGGAATTAGGGGCATCATCAGATATAGCAACTTCTTCTTTTTCATCCACCTCAACCTTAATTTTTTTTTCCCGAAAAACATGGGAAAGTCCAGACAAAACACGAGAATGTCGGATATTTTCATTTTTCTGAGCATCTGGATAGTACTGAGAAAGTCGCACATGCCAAGCTGAAAATAACAAAAAAAAATTGTCATTAAAATAAGATTTATTTTGTCTTCAGGTTAACCAGATCCATATCCCACTAAACATATTTGGAATACACTTAAATGAATAAATTCAAGACAGAATGATATTCCAGGGATTGGGAAAAATTTAAATATAAATTTTAGGAAAACTGGAGATTTCATAAGGTATCGTCTACCTTAAAACTAATTAAAAGTATGCTTTGTCATCTTCAGGCAAACAATTAAATAAAACATTTTAAAAAAAAATAATGTTTACTTAAATTTTTTTCTACAAATAATCATCATCATAATCTTTCCCTCTCTACCGCTGTGGAGTGTAGGGATTCTACAAATAATAAAGAAAAAAAATTGAAAATAAACATAATATACGACATTATGAAAATATGACATCAATGGTAATTTCTATCTAAGAATCCTCAAAGCAACAGATAGACTTCTAATAATTAAACATTTTTAACCTTATAATGTTGTGGTGAAAATTTGAACTTTAGATACTATGTTTTCATTTGATGTAATAGTGAGTTATATTTAGAATTTTACGGATAGAATTAAGCATTGGCAAATGGTACTTTAACCTAGGATGTTTTTACTGTAGTATTTGCGAAGTTATATTGTAATTGGCATTTCATTGGCTGACGAAGCCAGAGTAGTGGTAGTGGGGATGACTTAGCCGATAACGGCATTTTTTAATTTGTCATACTCTCTTTTCAACTGTTGCCTGGTGAACATCTCCTCTGCCTCTACCTCTCTCTCCAGGCAAAGGCTTGTATCAGACATTGTATAATTATATGATTTATGAATAAGTAATTGCATGTGGATGTATATATATGTATAATTTTGAGAATATATTTTATTTTGGGTCCCTATTTTTGTAACTGGCTTTCTTTCTTCTCCTACTTTTTGGTCCACGAACCTTATTGAGCATATTTAAAACATTCAGGGAGAAGGGCCATTACAATATTTATATAAGAATAGTGTAAAAATGGTCAGAGGGTGCAAGTCAATGAATTACACAAAATAAGAATGACTTATTTTGTGTAATTCATTGACTGGATCCCCTGGCCATTTTATAATATTCTTAGAATAATCTAGTCAAACGTTCCATTTACATAATGTTTTTATAATTTGAAAGGGATTTTTAAAGAATAAAAAAAAAATCTCGATATATTGGATGCTCTGGTTCCAGAAACTTCATTGTATGTACTTTTTATGCATTTTCTCTTTAAATATATCTGTTAGTATAACACATTTCCTCTGGCTAAGATTATACTGATGGAAATATTATAAGGCATCAATTAATCTCTATTTTTCCCACACACTCTTGTGAGGAAAAAAAAATGTTTGCTACTCAAACCAAATCCCAATTAACAAATGTATTAAAGGAATTGATGCATAAATTTCACAATGTATTTATTACTCACCTATACTTGTCACTGCAGAGATAGTACGGAATTGATGAATAATATTTCGAGGAAGGAAATAAATATCATTGTCACACAATGAAATTCTGGCATATCTAATACCTTCCCGCCTCAGCTGGTTTAACTTTGCATCTTCAATCCACTGGACACACTAAAAGAAACAAAAATATATAATTACAACACAATTTTCAAAATATCTGCAATACCTCATATAAATAAATGAACTACGATTATTCAACATGATCATTAGTGATATATTATGATTGTTAAAATAGTGGCAAATAATACAGCATTTAATTTTTATCCCAGTTTATTCTTATTTATCTATTGAAAGGTTTCATAAAGTAATCAATTTTTTGAAAAGAGGACTCTAAATTTCTCTATAATAACCACAAAATATTGAATTAATGTACCAAAATCTGATTGTTTTTATCATATAAATTAAAATATCTATGACTACAAAAGTAATTTTGAAACAATCAACAGGGCCTTTTTTTTCCCATTTTTTTTTAAACTGGGATTGACAGTTGGATGTCTCTACTTTACATAACCGCATCATCTCTGGGATTCACACAACTTGTCTTGAGTACAGACCTTTTATACTTTAGTACTAGTCTTTCTGCTGCCATCGATGGGCACAAGATGCCATTTTTTCCCCCTTATTTACTTAGGCTTTTACTTTTTTCAAATATATCACTTTTCTGTTAAACTGCATAAAATAGAGGTTTTATTAGTATACTTATTTGAATAATATTTTTTTTTAACCTTCAAATCCTAATTTGAATTTTATTTATGAAATATCATACCTTGGGCATATAGGGGTATATTCCACATTATTTATTTCATTGATTTTAGTTCTACTTATTGGATGAGAAAGAATTGGAGGCAGCTGTGAAACTGATTTTAAGTGATGAATTCGATGATGAAGTTTCATCTGAATTGCAGGAATCCGAAGAAGTAGAATTAGTTCATATACCACCAAACGATGGAAACGACGGGGACAAGGATGATGCTGGGTCCGACGCTGAACGGGACCCTCATGAGGTTTTTCATCTGGGAAGAGGCATTCTTAAGAATAATTAGGAAGTGAGGGTAATTAGAAAAATCAATGAAAATATTTGCGAAACCAAAGAATTACATGTAGATAGAGTGATTGCTGGCACCAGTAAGAGCTCTGGAACTATTGTGAAGAAAAATATACAAAGGAAATGGAATATTATGGAACTAGATCGAAATAGAAAATACGGGCACAAATAATGAAACGGTGGAATTGTAAATTTATGGATTTTGTACAAAAAGTTGAAACAAATCCCACTTTTCGAATTTCAGAAAAGAATAGTTCACTCTCTCAGTATTGAGAGACCAAGAGGTGTAAGACAAAAGCAATTAACAGAAGTGACAGACGAACCGAGATATGATTGAATAGATCACACCTAGTAGATGCCATTGATTCACAAATAACAGGCGGCAAACGTGCCAAATTTCGTTGCATGAAATTTTGCTCTGCATCCAAAAAAAATTTTCTGCTTACCACATACAATAGTCTAATTTTCTTATGTTTTATAAATAAATACTTTTTGTTTAAATTTTTATTTCTGTACTTTACCATTTCTCAATAAATAAAATAACATTTATAAGTATAATTCTGTTTATTTCCTAAGCCATTTATTTCACCCTCTAAGTGCCCAGCGTATGAAAAATCATACGCTTCAAAAAACGCCTAAAAAGGCAAAAAAATCGTGAAACTTTTAATTTGCTGTTAAAAGTAAGTAATTTCCTCCAATTATACCTAGTATGAAGGAAAAATAAAAAAAAAACTATTTCGGGATATAATGGGTTAATAAACAATTCTTAAATAACACCAAACAAAATAATGTTTTCAACACAATAGCACAAAAAATACTAAATTTAGATAAAAGACAAGCTTACTGGCTCATTAATAAAACCAAGAAACAAATACAAAACATTTTAAATCATATTAATAAAACTGATCAAGAGACACACTCATTTATCGTTGAAACATGCAATAAATGGAAAAATAAAATAAAAGATATAAAATTAACAAATACATACAAGAAAGCAAATAAACCTAATAAATCCATTATAAAAAACGCATATAATACAAATAAAATTCCAGTTAAATACATATCCACAATCTACTCTAATAACATCAATAAAAAAGATAAATCGACACATGAACCCCTCAATATATTCAATCACTATGATAACTTATATAAAGAAAATAGAGTCATTAACCTAACCACTAAAACAATACCTTATAATATTTAATCTAATATCTAATATATAAAAGATATTAATGAAGGTACCAAAACTTCTTGCCAGTGATATTTATAGTGATGACTCCAATGATTCATATAACATTTAATCATATGTTGATGATAAAACAGACAAAGCTTTTCTACTTTGTCTTAGAATGAACCAAGTGATTGTGATAAGGAAAGTATTTCTGCAATACAAAGTTTTAAGCACACTCAAAAAAAGATCATAAAGAAACCTATGTTATGTATAGGTTATGTTGATAACACTAATAGTTATTGAATAAAAAGATTCAATAATAACAAAAATTTACTCTTTACTTGGAATAAGTTTAATTAATAAGCAATTGTTTTATTTCTCGAGATGAACACAATATTTTATATGAAAATGCAAAAACATCATATGAATTTCTTATCACAAAAAAGTAAAGAAGCCTGATGACGTCACCAAGCCTAAATGAAGCGTTTAAAAGTTTTCATTTCCCGCGTGAATTTTTTCATAATCCAAAGGCGATTTTTTTTATGAAAAATGATCTTTTAAACATAAAATAAATATTTTTGTGAAAGTTACTTTATGGTGAATCTAAAAATTCATTTGATTTTAATTTTTAAAAAAATCTTGGTTGCCCATTTAATTTGAAATGGGTTTTAAGAAAGATTTTACTACTAATAGGCCACTTCTAAATTCTGAACGAAATCCAGAAGGATTTTAGGGGTCTGAAATTTTCATCTAGGACTGATAATTTCATTACAGCTACAGTCTTTGGCACTCAAAGCAATTTGAATCTATTTCAGACAAATAAAAACTAATGTAAACAGCAATGAACATTAGCATACAGTAGATAGAGTAGAAATTACATAAATAGAGGATTACAAGGTAAAATGATAGAAACTGACTGCCTTAAAATTAAATTGAAACAGCCCGAGTTACAAAAAATAATACCTGTGATATTGGTGGTTCATGTAAATCCAACTGTAATTTTTCAACTAATTCAGTGAAGTCGCCAGCATGAAATGCAACCACATCTTTTGTTATTCTATTGAAGTCACTTTTCTCACCACCAGACACTGCTTTTAAGACACCTACAATGAACATATACGTCAACAATAATGATTTAAACAGTAAATTTGGAAATGATATAAAAATACTTAAATATTTAATAAAATAATCATTTGATAATGAAAACCATGTTATGCAATATACAACAAAAATACATCTACATTTATAAAAAACACGATGTGTATTAAAACATATATACAGTAAAACTTCCTTGAACGGACACTTCTCGGACAGGCGGACATTTCTCGTAAGCGGACAAATTTATTTCCCCCCTCATAATTTTTCATGAAACTTCATAAGTTTTCTTTATATTTTCTATATATTTCCTACGTATCTATTGATGAATACACATCAACAGAAGAAACATCACTTCAAATTGATGAAATTATTACGGAGTTGAACATACTTGCTGATAACCAAGAGGGGGAAGAAGATGAAAAAGAACCGTGTGGAAAAAGCTCAAGCACATGCATTATGTAATTGCACCCACATACTGTTATTCTCATTAATTTTCAAAATTTGGTAATGTTTTAACACAAGTTGAGCAAAGCACCAGTAAATTAGCACTGTCTCACCTTGAGTCATTGCTTAATTTCTACATGATAAAAAGCGATCCTTCTGGAGTGGAAGCAGTGATGAATTTAAAAGTCAATTTGGAAAAAAAAAATCTCAGAAGAAAAAAAGGTCCAGAAAAAAATTACAGATTATTTTATATAAATAATATTTATTTTATGTTTATTATTATTACTTATAGAAATTATTATTTCTTTGTTCACATAAGTACACAATTAGGTATTATCTTTAGTTTTAAATAATGTAAGCAGCCTTTGAATAATAATTGTTAGTCATGTACAAACATACATATTATTTTACTGTTTTCCTCCACCCTCAGTTTCTCAACAGCGGACACTTCTTATAAGCAGACAAATTTTAATTCCCCACCTGTGTCCGCAGGTGAGAAGTTTTACTGTACTTTCATAGCTGAATTTATAACTATTTACATATTTGGTATTTATTAGCTTATTTTTCTGACAATGAAACTAGTGTTTTAGGGGGCAATGACTTTCAAACTAAATTGGTTTCATCTATATAGTATATATACTCTTCACACACGTTAAATTTACTTTTTAAAGTGGCAAATCTTTGGTTAAAAAGTGATGCTTAATTTCACTAAGGTTTTTCCCTTAATCTTGAGTTATCCAATAAGTTTCTTTAAATTAACCTTGGAGGTTGGATTAGCGGAGAATGGCTCATTAAGTTTTGATTCTTCATAAATCAATTAATCTTGTTCCCTAGCTAACCATGGTTAAAAATGACAGATTCTGGAATATTTAAATGTTTTAATTTAAAACACTATCAAATGGCATTATCTAACTTGACTAATCAAGAAGTTTTTCAAGTTTTCAAGATTCCTTGTATACAAACTTCATAATACCTTTTCTTATTTTTAAACAAATCCCAAATATATTACTCTCTAATTCCATCTTTCATGGTCATTATTTTAACACTTTTACCTTTATCACTAGTATAATTTATAATTCCAATTTTTTCTCTAAAGATAATTTGTAAATAAATCTTTCATTTTGCCAACTTTATTTATACAAACGGTTCTAAGTGATGAAAAGAAGGTTTTCATAGAATTTTAAAATATTAACTTTATAATCGGTCAACAGGCAGGAAAAATAACATAAATAGGAATAAATGTTTCAGTATTGACTATTTTCAGCATGTATTCTATCAGAACTAAATTACTTAAACTTAAAGATTACTAACCTAGTGGAATATGCTGCTCATTACTTACAGCTAATTTAAAAAAAAACTGAGTTCATTACTAATTTTAAAGTGATTAATCATTTGCACACTTAAATTAAATTATGTATCAAAAGAAATTTTCAATTAGAATTATAATAAATTGGCCTCATAAATTTTATTTCATTGTATATAATTATATGCATCATTTACAGCATTAACTTCAGATATGTATTTTAATTTTTATCTGATGTACCAGTTGAATTACTATTAAGTTTTTTTGTTTTTTTTTATGAATTCATAATTAATCAGCAATGATCCAGTACCCTAATGTTCATAAAAATATGTTAGAATTATAAGAAAAGATTTCAGAAAATAAAATTGTTAAGGTCAGCTTACAAGGGGTACTGAAATAAACATTGTCTTTTAACCAATAACATGACCACCTAAATGGATACTTTGAGGTTCAAAAATTGTAACTTAAAAAATGATTCTTATTGAATTTTTAATATCAAAAATGTTTGTAAAATGATAATTAGATAAAACTCACCAACAGCAGCTGTGGTCATACGGTCTAATCCATGGCCAACATGATCAGCATGAGCTTTAGTTCTATCTTCGAACATGTATTCCCTAGCTTCTGAAGATCTTGGGAGATATTGTAGATTACGCAGCTCATTAATTCCAGCTCTGAATAAATAAACAGTTACAATAGTAACATATAAGTGGGAAAATATAAATTAAATTATATGTAGAACGGAGATAGTTGGGGGGTGCAGTAAAAAAAACACTAAATAAGTACTAGACTTATATTTATGTGCCGACGTTTCGACCTACAGTGTAGGTCATCTTCAGGGCGATTTGGAGAGAGAAGAAGCCGTTGGGTGCACCAGCTAACAATCTCAAAAAGATTGTTTTATATCTCAAATACTTACTACTATTCAAAAGAAATTGCTTTAGAAAATTGAGAAATCTAAAACTTTTAATAGGAATATTATGTCCTAACTAGAACTATTATTCCAGCAGATCTAATATCCTCAGGAAAAGAAATGACACAGTACACCATTCGCGAACATGAACTGAGGTAAAAAAAATGAAAAATTAGCATGATCTCATGGAATTAAAATGAACAGTGGTCTAGATAGCACATGAAATCCTGAATTTCCACCAATTTTTTTAAAGATTTCTAGGAAAAGAATAACTGCAATAAGCTACATTCTGCTTCCGAAAGGTACAGAACCTTGACAGACAATTCGGTTCATATAAAAAAAATGTTATGAACTGAATTCTGATTCTAACAAAGTTTCAAGTAACTTTTTAAAATAATCAATACTTGTCCATTTTTGAACAATACTCTCTGAAAGTTTGGTGTTCTTAACAGTTGAATTTTGCTCCAAAAAGCCAATATTTTTAAAGAGGTGATCTCTATTACAGAAATCCTTAAACCTCTTCATTTAAAAAAGATTTTTGGAACCTGTGATATTATTAGGCAACTTAGGCATTATTTGTATTTGTAGTATGACTAAAATTAATTATAAAAGGCACAATGAAACAGTAAAATATTAAGCACATAATTATAATATCCCAAACAAAATTAATTCAAGTCAGATGGCATTACTATTAATCAGTTTTAAAACCTAACCTTCTCCTTTTAAGTGGTGTTTTAAATTCTGCAGTAGGCACTAACTGTTCACCAGGTCTAATCCACAAAATGGGTCCATCATTTGATTCTTCCGGTGTTTGCATTTTCACTATTGAAAGAGGACCCCAAGGCATAGTCTGTAATGAAAACTATTTAATTAAAAAAACTAACATGATCAAAACAACTAACTAATTCTAAGACAATCGAATAGAGCACATGGAAATTAAAATTAGGGTTTAATTGTTTGAAAAAAAATAAAATAGAACCGAAAGGATAAATGGGAAATAAAACTTTCCTACTCATCAAGACACTTTTTTTAAATCATCATAAATATTTTAAAGCTACTCCCAACAGGTTAACAGCATGTACAGGAAATCTGAATAAGAGAAATCTGGAGAAAGGCACAGATGTGATTTAATTTTTCAATAGAAAAAAACCTGTATGTAAATGCTTTTGAACATACAACTGGCATTACCTCAGAATGATTAGATATCCATGTTTTTTCTCCCATTTCTCCATCTAGTTTTAATGCACTAATTTCAATCAATACTGATCATTTTCAAATAGATTATAACAGTTTAATTCCTTTAAGTCCTCAGATTTTTATTCTTCTTATTTTTTTATAGCTCTAATCATTACTTACCCTCTAATGCAATTTATTATTTTTCTATTCTTTAAATTCTGCAAATTTCTTGAGAACAACCATTTTTGAATTTATCTTCCGATAATGAATTTATCTTAAATGAAGTATTTCGCTGCAGTTACAAAACAAAATGTCACTTTATCCCCCTTCCACCACAAATGAACAAAATCTTTAATTATTTAAAGTTTAGCTAAATGTTTTGTATTAACTATTGAATGATTGAAATAGTTATTTACAAATGAATATGGAAATCTAAACAGCATTAAGACAACCTTGTAAACAATTCTCATAGCCACCAACAAATTAGAACTTGGCTTATTAAATATGTGAATATAAGTGAATTGATCATTAAATTAAAACATAATTAAAAATCTGATTACCATTTTGAGAAAGGTATTGTCTTCTAATCTATTCAACAAATCTGGGAAAAAACCTCCAACTTCTTCTGTAACTGTTCCAACCAAGCTTATTTGATGCAATGGGCCATGCCTAACAGTACCATAGGAATAATGTTTAAAAACCTAAAATAAACAACAAAATAAATATTAACACCTTGACATATCTAGATTGAAATTAGAGAAGCAGATATGCTAGGGAAAGTAAATACAACAAAAAATATAAATATATTTGAAAAGGGCTTTAATTAAAGTCCTTTTATGTGCCGGGGAATACTTTAGCATTTTTAAATATAAATCAAACATGACTGCAATTGCAGTGCAGTAGCCTGTTGGAGGAAAGAGCTTTACATCCATAAAGAATATCACTAGTGTTGTCAAGTTGATAAAAATAATAAGGTCAAAATTTCATTTAACTAGGCTACTTCGTCCAGTAGCCAATACAGAAAAACATGACTTATTTTCACTTTATATTATACCTGAGACGTAAGAAATGACCTTTATACTGATTAATTTCATGGATTCAATAATATTTAGAGTCCATTATTATAAAAACATTTCACTTTGAATAATTTTCCAAATTAAGTTTATCAAAGATAATAACCTCTTATATTTGAAGTGCTTAATGAAAAGAAGTAAACATATTTTTGATATAGCAGAGTATATTGATGTAGTAAAGGTTTTATAAATAGATAGATAGATAGAATTGGACAAAAAAAAATTAATTTTATTCTTGGACCAGGTCCCTTAAGAATAACAGAACAGGGCAAGAAGAGGCTAATTTATAAAAATCATATAGTATTTACATAAGTTTTTAAAAGTGAAGAAAATTAACAGCAAGTCATTAGCTACTTCTGTACATATGTGAGTGTGTGTGTGTATATATATACATGAATATTAAGTTGGGGAAAAAGTTATTTCGCTTTTTCTTAATAGATGGCGTTTAAGTCCTATATCTCTAGTAATACTTATTCAATGAAACCTTTACTATAATGCAATTGAAAGGTAGCAGTCCATAGAACAAACTAGATAAAGGTTGTGTCATTAGTTAACTCAGTCAAAAGTTATAGTGCTTAGAAAATGGAGATTCTATCAATTCATTTTCATTATCTTTTGCTTTCAATGGACTAAGTTTCCATTCAAACCTGTTCAAAAGGTCAAACCTGAACAACCTGAAAAAACCATTAATTTAACTCCTACTGTCAACAAATAATGCGATTGAAGCCTGAAAACCTGTACCACTACAACCTAAGAAGAGTCTTGGGCTTAGTAAGTGGTAGAGACTGTACTTTTTCTTGGATAACAGTTGTGCAGGGATGTAATTTGTCCTGGATCCTGCTCAACTGCCAAATTCCCCCCCTTTTTTCGGGTACCCAATTTATAGAAGCTGGGTGAGCCCCAGGAGGATCCTAGATCCCATAGAATCCATCTCCGGGCGCTAACAGATTAAATAAATGTAATGCAACTGAAGCAGGCAATTCAAAACAAATTTGATCAATAGGTAAGGTGTTGACTTCCAATATGAAAAAGCTTATCTTTAGTGACTCTGCTAAAATTGAAATAGCTAGACTGGGAAGATTTAATGCATCCACTGTATAGCCTGAACCTTGCCCCAACCGTCTACCATTTGTTTTGGTCTTTGCAGAACTCTCTTAATGGTGTGTTGAATTCAAAAGAGTTTTGTGGAAATTACTAGCTCTTAGCTTTTCACCCAGAAACTTCATAAGTTCTACAGTGATGGAATTATGGTTTTCAGTGGAAAAAGGCCATAGATCAAAACAGCGCATATATAATTGATAACTGTTTGAAATTTGAATGAATAAATTGCTTCAAAAAACATGAAAAAGACAACGAAATTACGTTTTTCACAACCTAATATATATAAAGTTATAAATAGAAGTTAATAATGAATTAAGAACAAAATTAATACAAACAATATTCTAAATTTTAAAATACCTGATCTCTATACTGCGACATTGTAGTTGTTTCAATATCTGAGCTTCTACCCAAGACACCATTTTTCACAGTCAGATTGGGATAATTATCAGCCATATAATCTAACAGATCTGGAAGGTAGTTAGCTGAATTATGCACAATGCCCATCACATGGTATGCAGAACCATAATCATCCTCTGCAAATACCACCTACAAATAAAACAAAATTTAATCTAAAGTCAAGAGTACAAAATGAAACAAAAACTGTATTATAATATAAACAGGATTTAAAAAAAAAATAAAAATGACAAAACAATTATTAATTTTGATAAAAAATCAGAAATGTTGTTTGGAGTGTAATGATAATTCAAAATGAGTTAATTTAATTTCAAATATAATAATTTTTGTCTGACGATAGAATTGCATAATAAAAGAATGATAATTGTCAATAATTCAATGATATATGTTGAACTAAATATGGTATACAAACCTTGAAAAATTCCTTAGCTAATTCTGGTATTTCCGATTTGGGCAGAGAATCAATTTCATCTTGAAACATATGAACAACAGAAGCACCACCATTAGGGAAAACTTCCACTTTCATAAAATTACTATATTTCATATTTTCTAATCCTGGATGAGGTACAGAGATAATTTTAGGCAATGAATTCACTTGTCCAGTAGTAATTTCATTTGTTAAATAACGACCAACAGTTTTATCACGTCTACATTGGACACCAATGTTACAACGTTTGATTTTCGGCCTATTACACTTTTCACAAACATATCTCTTATCAGAATACTTATAATCATGTTTTTCATCTTTTTTATGGTGATCTTTTCTGGAAGAACTAGACTCATACCTGTCATGCTTGGACTTACTGCTGTAAGATGAATAACTTTTTCTTGATGAAGATTTACTATGTGTACTACTGTATGAATCTCCTTTGGAACTTTTTTTATTGTCATCAGGTTTACTATTGTCAGAGGTTGATCGTCTTGTTTTAGAAGAATTACTGCTACTATGTCTCCTCTTATCAGAGTGGTCTGATTTTCTCCTTTCATTAGTCTTTACATCTTCTTTACTACGCCCACCATTTTCAAGTTTATTTTCACTTCGAGAATTTTGCTTCAGTATATCTTCATTCACTTCCTGAAATAGAAATTTATTATTATAAAAACTGTAATTAAATTGTTGTTGTTCACACACCCAAAAAATTTCATACCACACGAATCAGTCAGGTATTCTGAATTATGGCTCTTTGTATATTTTGTGATACTGATTACATGCCAATGTTCACAACCAAAACTAATGAATATGAAAATCAGTGCTTTATTTTTAATATTCATGCATTTACCTAAAAGATGTCTACAGACTATTCCTCCAACTTTTTAAACCAACCTGGTACTTAAAAGTGGCAAAAGTCGTGAAGATTTACACATTCATCGAAAACAAGTCATCTTGAGAACAATTAGACAGACTATATATAGAATATATATTGTATGAGGCTTGAAAAGATGACTTAATTAAACTATAATTTAGCTTTGAATAAATTTAGAAAAGATGGAAATTTTTTAATTCTAGTTTCATCTAAAATAAGAATAGTACAAGTTTGCAATGGTGCCTCAGTAGAGCTAAATTTTTCGGGGCAAAAAAAAAAGCTCATTTTTTTCATTTCTCGGCTTGAATATCAAAAAGGTGCATCAAACAGAAATTTTATCAGTAAATAAAATTAAAGAACATTAAATTTTGTTCATTGGTTTGGTCAGCAGATGATACAGGCAAATTATACTATTTTAACTAAAATGTTATTTAAAGCATTACACCTTATCTAAAAAAAAAATTAATAATAGTTTTTTTAATTATATATTACCTTTTTCAAATCTAAATGGTCATTTTCCTTGTCTCTGTCTTTATATTTTTTACTTGATGGAATGATTTGTTCGAACTTGTGATCTATAAAAACACAATTACATCAATTGATAAAATATTCAAAACAAAAATAAATGATAATAAAATTTTAGAAAATAATCATATTTGGTTCCAAATTAACGTTGGTTGTCAAAACACACGACTTATTAGGATAAAATACTTTATGCATAGATAACAAGAAATAAACTTCCCGGGAGCTGAGACAAAAAAAAGTGTTGGATTGGCAGATATTTTTGGTTTTTCAGGTCAAAAGTACTCATACCATAGATTTGAAATATTTAAGTTAATTAATAATAATAGTATAATAAAAAACTAAATTAGACTTATATTATTTTATTAATTTATAGAACTTTATTTTATTATCATTTTTGCATTAATTTCCTTTTATTACCGCATGTATATATGTTTGCGTATGTATATATTTTATTACATTCACTAATTTTATTTTGTTTATACCACTTTTTTGTTTTGTTATGGAATGGTTGTAGCTACATAGCACCATTACTTATTGCCCACAAGTGGCAGATTGTAATGTCTGAATTAAGTGTTTAATAAAAAAAAAAATTTATAGAAAGGGTATAGGTTATAGACAGTTATCACCCTAAAATAACTTCTGTCTCTTAAGGAGAGATTTCACTTCTGAAATATTTTGAATGAATCTTATAATAAGGAATTTTAATGTTCTACAAGGCATCAGTATATAAATTATGCACTTTGCCTAAAATTATACCAATAAATAGTTATTATCGTGAAACCAATGACACCAAAGTTTTTGTAAAGCTTGGCAATTTATACATGGACAAAGGAAATATCTGGAATAGGTACAAAAAATGACAAAATTGTTGACCTACTAAACTTGATACAACGGATCTAGAGTGGTAAAAGAAATCCACATTTCCATATTATGAAGAGTGTACATGACTTCAATATACACAATAAAAAATTATTCTTAAAAAAAATAAAAGGTTGTAAGTCTGATATTCAAACAAATAATAGCATACAATATTAGCAATCAGAAGTACTCGCAATAAATCACTGTGCCAGAAAGCTGCTAAAAGACAGACTGACATATAGAAAAAGAACTTTCATACCGAAAGCCAGGCCATTGATTAAAGCAATGAACAGTTAGTTATTAGAAAAGTTCAGTGATAGTTTGGGACTACAATGCAGCTCTTACAATCTTGCACAACATAACTATATTGAGTGGATAACTGGTTATTCAGGTATACTAGGTCATTAAGAAACTGAGTATTCCTTTAACCACAGTATCAATAAGTGGCATAAGCTCAAGCTAGAGCAAAGGATCAGGAGGATATAAAGACCAAAAAACACTGGAATGGGATGAGATATTTTTCCATTTTCCAACCAATATCTTAGTGAGAAGAAGCAAACTGCTACTGACACTGGATAGGGACTCCTTAAGAAAAATTACAGCTAATAATAACAATAAACATAGGAATGTCATTCGGCCTCGAAAAGTGTGCAGTGCTCCATGTAACCAAAGGGAAAGTCATTAGCAAGCCAAATATCCTGTTCAATGAGGAAGAGTACATCAAGGAACTCGAGGCCAATAAACTATATAAGTATTTAGGCATGCATCAGCATCTTAAAATTGCCCGAAAAGACATGCAACAAGAGCTGCAAACAATCCTTAAAATTAGATTACGAAAAGTCCCAGCTGACTGGAAAGAGAAAAATCAAGGCCATAAACACCTGGGCTATACCTGCCCTCAGTTATAGCTTTGGGATATTGCAATGGTCAATGGCCTACAGGAGATGGATCGTCTTGTGAGAACAACTCTCACACAAGAATGGGCCCAACACCCAATATCATCGAAGTATAAATTACTTACTTACATCCTCCTTCTTTCCTGTACTTACCCAGGAAAGAAGGAGGATGTGGCTTGATAAGTATCGAAGAAGCTTGGCGCAAGCAGGAAGTGGCTCTATGACGATATTTCCTCACAAAAACAGAGGGAGTTTATGACACTATTTCAAGGATGGATTCGGGTCTAACTGCACTAAATCTAAGCAGAGATGCTGAACCAGTAGTTCTTACAGAAAATGAACGGTTGACGGAATGGAGAACAAAATCATTACATAGTAGATTCTATCACAAATTAAATGATAGCTCCATTGGCAAGGAGATGTCAGTTGATTGGTTAAAGGCTGGCAAGATATCCTCTGAGACAGAGGGGTTTGTGATCGCCATTCAAGACCAAGTTATCGCCACCAGATCATATAGAAGGCATGTTCTAAAAGACGCATGAGGCCGGATAAATGTCGGCTACATTAGAGTCAATCCAACATATCACTGGTGGATGTGGAGTATTGGCTGGCACTGAATATCTACAGAGGTATAACAATGTGGCCAAAATTTTGCATCAAGCCCTGGCGGTGAAATACAATCATCTAGATGTAAAGGCACCATACTATACGTATCATCCCAATAGAATTCTACAAAAAGGTCCCTATATTAGGCTATATTGGGATGAATCCGTTATAACAGACCATACTGTGCATCATAATAGACCAGATACCCTCCTTATAAAGTCGAGTAAGAGGAAAGCAAGTATAATAGATGTTGCGATCCTCAACGACAATAATGTAAACTCAACTGTTGGAGAGAAACTTCAAAAGTATCAAGAACTAGTGGCTGAGCTAAAGAAGACATACCATATGGAAAACTTGGTGGTAACACCTATTATAATCTCCACGAATGGATTGGTGCCTAAATCCACAGTGGAGGGCATTAAGAATCTGGGAATTCCGGTCGAGGTTTTAAAGGAGGCTCAGCAGGCAGTTCTCCTGGACACAGCCAGGATAGTCAGAAAATTTCTGAACGTTTGAAGACAGAAAATATAATAGCAAAAATTAATAACTGCAAATGGCTGGACTTGTCCCCCATCTCTGTTTTGAACCTGCAAATGTGTGAAAAAATAGATGAGCATAATAATAATAATCAATAGTCCCTTATGCATACATGGACTGGGAAGATCATTGCCGTGTCATTTTAAAAGAGTACCCGGTGGACCACTAAATGATTGTAACATTTTACATTATTTATTGTCACGACACATACAGCTATATTTTTTAAGTTCTTAAATTATTTTTCATCTCATTCCTTTATACTTTAAATGAAACTGTTGTAATTTTGATTTAGTTTTATTCAATGCTGAATATCTTTTTGTTCTCATCTACATTTCATTAATCCCACCTCCTACTATTACACACACGCACGCATATTCTGATTCTTGAGTTCCAGTCACTTCTTAAATTTCTTTTGGCTGGAACTCAAGAATCAGAATATATATTTTCAATAAAAGGCAAGATAAGTTGAAACCAATAAATAAATAAATAAATAAATATATATATATATATATATATATATAACTATTTATATAATTTTATCTTTTTACACTTATGCATTGTATTTCATTTTTATCATATTCCCAACAGTACAAGTTTATTTATATAACTAAACTAGATTTGTAATTTTAAAAACTGCTTGTCCCATTTTTTTTCAATAAAAGGCACTAAAATAATCATTTCATTTATTATGATAATAATTCCTGATTATAGTAATATTATCATTGAAATATTTATAATTATCTTTTTCTTTTTGAATTTATTGAAATTTACAGCTATAATAATATTACAATGAGTAAATCTGCTAATATGTACAATATGACATGAAAAACACTTGTGGAGAAACTACCTATCGGTAGCACGCCAAATAATTATCTGAAAACAAAAAATATCACAATTATTTTTAAACATTTAAAATAACACAAAATGATACCTGTTCCACAGGTTGTCGCCACGATTTGAGTTACAACAAGTTTAAACTGTTTATTTGTTTCATTTTTAATATTTTCCAAAAATACAAGTTATCGTGAGCTGTAGTATGGAAGAGAGAATGTAATTATGGGTAATGAGTAGATTGAGATAATCATTTCATCAAGAAATAAAAGTTAAAACTAGCATTTCGAAATATATATGATATATATTTGTTGAAGCTTTCATTCCCTATCAATTCCCATACATGAAAACTAGTATTTTTGGAAAATATTATAAGTGAAAGGAATGAAAATGTAAAATTTGTTGTGACTGAACAAGAAGCAACATCCTACGGAATAATTGCCCACACATTTATCAAATATGATTTTAATTTGTTATAATGACATTTCATTTTTAAAAATTCATCCTAATACATCATTGCATCCAATAAAAAATATAAACAGAAATTCACAGTAATTTTATTATTATATATAAATTTATTCTTATTATTATATTTAAATAATATATAAATTATTATATATAAATTTATAAAAAAGTAATTATTGTAATCACTAATCACAGAATCTCATCATCATCATAATAACTTCCCTGCACCACTCAAGCAATGTGAGGTTTCCTTCTTTAAAGCCCTCACCACATTGCATAATAACAGAATCTACATTGAATTTTTTTTAAGATAGCAACCCATTTGTAAAAAAACATTATCTTGTCAGACAATCATAGCGGTTTAAGTACTTCATCATAGCTGTAGTAAAAATGGAATTCATAAATACCATGATGAAATTACAGACAAAAATTTGTATTTTCAATTTATAAAAGTTGCTTCATTTCATCAACATTCCAAAGATTACCTCAACTATGTGAAAATGGTCTAATTTCAAAACCCTTAGGTTTCTTGGATTGGAGTACCAAGATTATTTTTTTTTTTTTTTATTAGTTTTGTTATTTAGTACTATTATTTTTGTTAGTTACTTTTTAAATGTACTACATCTCAATAACGTTTGTTACATTTACAAAAATTTGAGATTTTCTTATTGAACCATTTTTAATTGTTTATTCAAAAATGTTACTTTTTAAATAGTTTCTTCAAGCTATAAAGATTGTTATCAAATGTGGTAATTAGAAAATTGGATAAAATCAAGTAATGTTCGTTTAATAGATTGTAATAATCGCCTTCATGAATTGAAAAAATAAAATGCATATAAATAAAAAGTAAAACTGTAGAATGAACAATAAAACCCATATAAAGCAGCAAACACTATATTACCCTCATTAGAAAATTTTAAAGAATAAGACTAAACAAAAACATAACAAAACCAGGAAAAAAAATTATAGTAATAATAAATCACAAGACACGTGTATTGCATCTTTAATTATATTAATTAACTTTATTATATATTAATTATTTATATTATAATAATATATTAATTAAAAGAGGTCTAGTAGACTATTATTATACTCCATAAATAATTATGAAAAATAATTGTTCAAAGCATTCTTAAACAGCTGACAAGTATAAGAAATCCTTACGTTGACTGTGAATCTTACTAATATTATAAATGTGAAAGTTTGTATGTTTGTCTCTCTTTCACGCAAAAACTACTGAACGGATTTGCATGAAACTTTACAGTAATATAGGTTATACATCAGAATAACACATGGGCTATAGCAAGCGTGGATTTAGGGAGGGCACGGGGGCAGGTGCCCCCCCCCCCCGACAGTTTTATAGAAATTGTGGAGAATCCATCATAGTACATAATTAAAGGAAAATAACATGATCATAGTTGTTAAAATATCAGAAAGAACAAGGGTGAAACTATTTGTTTTGATATACTACTAATCTTACTAATATTATAAATGTGAAAGTTTGTATGTTTGTCTCTCTTTCACGCAAAAACAACTGAACGGATTTGGATGAAACTTTACAGTAATATAGGTTATACATCAGAATAACACATGGGCTATAGGTTAGGCAAGGGGGCACGTGCCCCTCCCCACCCCCGACAGTTTTAGAGGTACTGTGGAGAATCCATTATAGTACATAATTAAAGACAAATCAGGAATTTAGCATCTTGAAATTTGCAGATAGGTCCTTTGTATGATTTAAGAAAGAAGTTTGGATAATTCCACCCTTATTATAATAAGGGTTCAAAGGTTGTATGGAATCCGTCAGTTTTGAAGTTAGACATCTGAAATTTTGTACGAGTAACCTATAGTGAAAAAAGTTAAATTATTTAAATAATTAAATTATTTATTATTTTAAATTATTGTTAAAAAGCACTGTCAAGAAACTTTATGCAGTATTCCAAATTCTATGCGAGCGAAGCCGCTGGCAAAAGCTAGTATACAATATACTTGGTATATATGTTAAGGAGATTGCAAAAAGCAGAATTGATTTGCTTGCACCCTGTTAATATGCTTATAAGTATCAGGACAACTGGGTTGAGGTTTTTGTTGTTATAAGCATCAAACTTTCAGGTTCGCTAAGCCTTTTCCTTATCTTCATCATACATATTGTATACTATCTGCTGATCTATGTTCATTTATTACAGTATTTAATTAAACATTAAATTTATTTTAAATATAAACTGTTTTTATTAAATTAAAATGTGATCTATCAAAGAACTGCTACCATACAAATGCCTGCATTATAGACATTAATAGTCTCATAAATTATTGAATAAGTGAGTCATAATTCAATCAATTCATATTCATAATAATACTTAAAATGTGACCAGATGATAATTAATAGCACCATCTTTTAAAACTTAAGCTTTCCAAATATCTATTCTGGAGATCGGTCACGTTCGTCTACTTTTTGATACAATCTGCTACTTTCAGCATTTTGTATAATAATCTAGTTAAAGATCTTACACCGCCTTCCAGGACGGAGGAGCCAAAGTGAAGTAGTAGCATTATTTAAATATCTACAGTTATTAAATTAATATAATTTATTTTTACTTGAAACTATCAAGTGTAATAATAAACTTTAAAAGTAAGAGAAATGTTTTTAGAAGCTTAATCAACAGATATTAATTATTCTAAAATAAATCAATGTTCCTTAAATTTATTATTAACTAAATTATTTCCGAAATAAGTCATACTATGTAAAATCCACCAGTTTCCTCAGCTATAAGAACTATAACCATTCTATAAAAAAATCTGTTAAATTTATTCTTCCATCATTAATAAGTACATTCCTGAATATGTTTCAATATACTATGACAAATAAATTATTTAAATAAGGAAAAATATCTATATATAAAAAAATAAGGAATAATTGTGATACTTGGCAGGAGATGAGAGGCCTAATGTCATGTGACAAAGCGCTCCTTCAAGAAAAGGAGCAATATAGCATCAAGAAATAAAGCAAGAACAATACTACCTTGTAATATAATAATATCTTATTGTGATATCCAATACTACCTTGTTGTGAGGGGATGAACTAAGTGAAAATTTACTCATTTTAAAATAAACAAAGGCTGATATCACCTATGAAGCATTGATTTATACCAAATTTATAAAGTGCCTTAACTATATGAACCCTTGAATATTGACCGTTAATACTCTATATGCCCAAATTAAATCACTTATCTTGACTTTAAATCTTATGTTTTTCCTCATCAGGGTATGCTGAGATGTAAAATAGTTATTAGATTTATTTTAAGAGTTTACATATTATTGATTTATTGTAGATACAAATAAAACAAAATCTCTGTTTATTATATTCTCAACTGAAATCGACTGTGCTAAGAATAATTACAGCAAATAACAATCGTAAAATAAAACTGTTTTCATGGCTTCTACTTCGGCAATACTATTAACCCAAACAGATTCCTCGAATTTTTTTTTCGTATGTAACATAATAAGGAACATAAACAACACTAATAATATTAATTATGAAACAAACTTCATAGCCAAAATCAACAGCATTGTTTGCATCAACAAAGGACTTGACATAATCAGAAATAACTATAAATTTCAAAACAACCCTTTTTACTCAAAAAAAGCTCCAAAATATGAATAAACATGATTTGGAAATAAATACAAGCAATAAAACCAAAAAAAAATTGCCCACCTTTACTTGTTTCAACAGCATCTAGCTGTGACTGTTGATTATCAAACTCCAGTAAAGAATCACTGGGTTCGATGACATTTTCACTAACAGCATCACAATTAAAACTAATATCAGTTTTGCACACGATATCTGTCACATTCACAAAATTAGAGTAGTTCCCATCTTCCAAAGCATCACTATTATTTTCCTGTTCAGTTTCTCTCTTCTGAGAATCAACCAACAGTCCTGGAAAGTTTAAGCGCGCAATACTCCTATTTTCAACTGCGTCCATAGATAATCCTAAAATTGCTACATTGTCATTACAAGCATCACTACTATCTTTAACAGGGTTATCCTGACAATCAGAATCACAAACGATTGACATCCCACAAGTTTCCAATGCTTCAGCTGCCATTTTAGTTTGCAGTTGCTCTCTAACGCCTCTAAAGCAGTTGAACAGAGAGAATCACATACTGTCAAACACTAATCAACTTCTAAACATTCACTTCAAACTTGTAGAGATTTAAGTATAACTGAAACCATCACAGTAAAACAGTCATTTTAATACAAGTTTTTATTTTAGAACAGGTAAAATAAACACTCAACTTATTTAAAGATCGTAGTATCGATATAGCAAAGAACTGACAAGATGAATTACGAAGTAAAGAGGTAGACCTCGTTGCAACTATAGCAACTATTAACATAGATATATTTTTAAAACATGGGTGTACGTTTATCGTTGAGCCAATGCGTGTGGTATGAGGTATATCTAAAGCAGCATATATATATAGTGGACAGACACTGTCAACGGAAGACCAGGACTGAGCTGGATATCCCTCAGACTGAATTTGTGAGATTGGCGAAGGTCTGTACAAATGATCCTAAAAAATGAGTCTTTATAGGAGGAGATGTGTCTGAAGCCATTGAAGTTAGAAAAAGTCTGAGGAAGGTAGATGGATTCTCCCCAATACTGTTAAATGTAAACCTTGAGAAGGTTTTTAAGAAAATCTCGTTGTACACGTCAGAATGAAGCATAAAATCCTAGACGCGGATGATATAGCAGTTCTTGGAAATAATTGGAAGACTCACTTAGTCTCTGATAAGAGAAGCAGAAAGTAAAGAAGTTAAAACAAAATACAGGATTTATTTTATTACTACGGTGCTACAACACGGTGACGTGTCTTGGCCTCCTCCACAACCTTTTTCCAGTCTTTTCTGTTTTTTGCAGCTGTCATCCAGCTCCTGACTCCCAAGATGTCCCTCGTGTATCTTTCCAAACCATCCAACCACCTCAGCTTCGGTTTCCCCTCTTTTTCTCGTACAGTAGAGAGGTTCTGTTAAAACAGTTTTAGGAATGGCCTTACCTTCCAATGTAGCCACATGAGCAGCCCATCGCAGTCTCCTAATTTTTCTTCTTTCTTTATCTAACGCTCGTACGTGATTCCTCAACCATTCGACGTCGAGCCTCCCAGTAGCGATTTATGTCATCAGCCGGGCACGATAGAGCCTGGCAGTTCGGTTGGTGTTCGTTGTCCATTCTTGCAAGATTGCACAATGGGCAGGTTTCATCGGCAGCGAGGCCAATGCGGTGGAGATGAGCTTGCAAATAATCATGTCCTGAAGCCAAACGTATGATGGGCTAGGATGGGCAGTTTCCTTGGGATTGGTGACCAATCATTGGTCCATCGGTGGCAAGACCCTCCCACTTTTTGCCAGTGCTCAGGGTCTTAAGAGTTGCGTTTGCGTGCTTCGTTGTTTGTTCTACTTCGCCAGTATGCTCAATCAGCTTGGCCATTGTCCATTTCTACGATCCAAACAATAAAACTGGGCAGATTAATTTTTTGTACAGATTGAGTTTGGTCTGTCGTGAATAGAAGGCGAGATAATTCTTTGCGTAGACTATAGTAACACCTGTTAGCCATCTATGTTCTTTTCTTTACCTTGACCTCGGGCACATCATCCTCAGTCAAAATAAAGTATAGAAATCCGAAAAAGTCTACCCCAACAATATTGTGTTGACAGTAAATTATTCCCGAAAGTGGAAAAGATCAAATGAATCAGTTACACTAGACTAGAAAATAACAAATGCAAATAGAGCTTTATTCTCTATTTCAAGGGATCTAAGATCCCTAAAGATTTCTAAAAACTTAAAATAGTGAATGCATAGTTCCTTAATATAGGTAATTATTTGTTTCAATCTAACAGGAATCGAAGTTGGTAATGGAACAGAGAATGTGGTACACTACATTTGATTTTTGTAATCAGCTGGTTTTCGCCCAACTAAGGACGTCCACTTGATAGAGGCTGGTAGAACTCCAAGATATTCTGTAGTTCAAAAAGTTGATTCTGGCTGTAGACAGCATATGTAATTTAATTGCTACTGTCTGTCTCGAACTCAGGAGACCTTGAGAGTAGCAAACCAGCGCCCTACGTTCTGAGCTAGCTCGCTATCTCCAAACACATTATAATTATAAACAATGTATGTACCTTATTTTATGAAATAACATTTGTAACTCATTATTTCATGGATAATTCATTTTCCTAATATATAAAACTAACTAATTTATATATTACGATACTATTATACGAGTATCGTTAGAATTTATAAGTAGACTTTCCTGTACGATATTTATATGAAATGTTGGCTGTAAATTTTCTTTTTTAAGAGCAGAGGTTAATTTTTTTTTGTTGAAGCTGAAATTAGAATCAAACGACGTATCTCTTACAATAAAAAGGACAAGAATGAGAATGTTAGTGACAATCAGTTTCATTCAGTTCACTTCTAATTGTAATATTATTTTCCTTTGATATCACTTGTATAAGTATTGCATTATTTATAAATTAAATTTGGGCACCTGAAAACATTTATTTAGTAAACGGAATGAGTAAACTAATAACTAAACGGTAATATTCACGATATACATACATGACGTAATTAATATTAATTATTCGACCTTAAAGATATTCATGGGTGAAATTATCTTCTTCTTCATTTAGTGGCGCGACAGATGCTTAGAGTGATTCTTGGCCTGCTCAATCTCCAAGCTCCATCTGCTTCGGTCCTGTGCTTGTGAGGAACTTATTCTCAGCTTCTTGAGATCTCCCAGGACGCTATCCTTCCACCTGCCCCTGGGTCTCCCTCTACGCCTCACTCCATCAGGGCACTTTCCGTACACTCTTCAAATATTTCTTTCTTCTCCCATTCTCAGCAAGTGACCCAGCTACTTAATCCTCTGTAACCGGGCAAAAGAGGAGTTCGCCATGTCATCATAGCGTTTATATAACTCTCTGTTTTTTCTTAAGCGCCATACACTGTTTTCCTGGACGGGCCCTACGATGCGTCTGAGGATACGCCTTTTGAATCTATCCCCTAGATGTCCATTCTTCTTGTTTAGGGTCGATGTCTCGCAAGCATATGTCATTATTGGCCGAATCAGCGATTTATATAGAGTGATCTTAGTTTTGAGGTCGACATTTTTGCTTTTCAGCAAACTGCCAATAGCAAAGTATGCCCGATTCCCAGCCAGTACTCTTTTTCTGATTTCTCCTGGTTCATCTAGTTTGTCGGTGATGACAGAGCCAAGGTATTGAAAGCTGTTCACCACCTCGAAGGTATGTGTTCCCATTACGTAGAGTTGTTGCCGGCGAATTTGCTGATTTTACCTTCCTCTTCTTACTAGTTTCGTTTTTTCCTCATTTATTTTTTATCCTAACTTTTCTGCTTCCGACTCAAGCCTTTGCAGGTTGTCCCAAATACTAGGTAATGTCCTTCCAATAATTCACGTCATCTGCATCTTAATGTCATCTAAATCTTTATTATGTTAAAAATTATATTAGGAACTTTTATAGTCATAACTTTCGGGAAGAACTTACATCAAAAGCTTTTATCTGTTAATAGATTTCTTAAAAAAAAAAAAAAAAAAAAATGTTTTATATCAATAGCTCTTTGTGGAGTACTTTTGCATTGGACGTATTGGTAAAAATGTTAAAATAATTTTTTTATGATTTTTGGTCAACTGTTTTGAATTTTTAAATATTTTTATTTTAAAGAGAAAATTGCTTGAGAAACCTAATAAATTTTTGTTTCATGAAATAGACATTATGAAATGACAAAAAAAATCAGTTAATTATAATAGTACAACACTCTATAACAATATAATACAATATATATAAAATACTATATATATATATATATATATATATATATATTTTTTTTTTTTTTTTAAAGGATTCATAATAATAATCAAAACGAATGTTTTTTAAAAAATTCTATGTTCATTCTTACACCATAAAGAAAAATAACATATTTAATTTTATATGACTATGCTCGTAATAGGACGATCCTGAAACGTATTTAATAAGAAAAATCTAATTTGAATATACATAAACAAATAATTTTAAATAATATAATCAGAGAATGGCATTTTAATCTAATACTTAGGCTCGTAATCAGCATTGTTGAGCCGTTATCATTAGAGGTAATCCAAGGGGTTAACAATAGAATAGAAACAAAACAGCTGTGCTTAACACGTACTTGATCAAGCCTCCATTGAAAAATTATTTAGCATCCGTGACCTGTTAAAGAATCATTCTCCAATCGTCATATCTATAATTTAATTAATTAATTAAATTTTAGAAAGGAGAGGAACAAAAGAAAATCGTATTGGGTGAATTCTGACTGTAAATATCAAACAGCTCTTTGATTTAATATTGTTATACCAGAGCTTACGTTTGATTGTAGGATCCCTCAAACTGGCGTTAGAAATGAACGGAACAGAATATACGAATCTGTCGGAACCAGTAAACAAATACAAAGGTATGTTTTTTATTTTTAAAAAACTTTTTTGAAGACGAAAATTTTCTATATAATTTTATACAACTTCAGTTTTTATAATAGCTTTATTAGGGAACTTAATTTCAAAAGGTTTCACTTTCAAGACCAGTTTCTTGTTAACTGATTTCGTATAATTAAATTCTTAATAGAACGTTTAGAGAAATTATAAAACTTATCATTATTAGTTTCCTCTTTAATATGGAAACATTTATGAAGTGTTTTCACAGGATATATTTAAATAAACATTATGTAGGTGGTTTTCATTAAAAATAAAGCAATTTTCCTATTGAAATTTAAAATTTTGGATTGAATAAATGATTTAAATTGAAATTTTTAAAATATAGCTATGTCATGAAGTCTCCCCCAAGCTGAATATTTATCACATTAATAAATGAAAGGAATTTTTATTATAACTTTTTTTAAAAGTTGTGGTTTCTGTTCTACAGGTTTCGCTTCGATTTGAGTTATATCAAGTTTTAATTTTTAATAATTCAAGTTATCTCTGAGCTTTAGTTTAGAAAAGAGAATGTAATTATGGGTAATAAGTAGATTGCAGTAATTGTTTCCTATAAATGCATTCTCTTTTCCATACTAAAGCTCATGATAACTTGCATTTTTGGAAAATATTAAATGGGAAACGATAAAAAGTTAAAACTTGTTGTGACTCAACTCGAAGCGACAACCTGCGGAATAATTACCAGTTATGATAATATGTTTTGAGAAGAATTTATGTTAGAAACTTATAATGGTATAGAGTGGAAAATAGTTGACACGATAATTCAAAAGATGGATTGAATTGGCCAGGGGGTGCAGTCAACGATAACACAAAAATTAATAAAACATTAATTTTTGTGTTATCATTGACTGCACCCCCTGACCAATTCAATCTATCCCATAATGGTATAAGCGATTAAGAATCTCTTTTTTAACAGAAGTGTTCTTGTGAAGCGCTTGCTTTAAAAATAAAAGTTCCTGTAAAAATATTAATATAAAACTGTTTGAAATAGTTAAATAACTTTTTCGTC
This sequence comes from Arma custos, assembly GCA_037127475.1. Classification (NCBI taxonomy): domain Eukaryota; kingdom Metazoa; phylum Arthropoda; class Insecta; order Hemiptera; family Pentatomidae; genus Arma; species Arma custos. Next base: position 32,671,420 of record CM073761.1, on the reverse strand, counting down.
AAATGAAATACTTTATACATAATAAAATATAATTTTTGTATATTCTGTGAATTTAGAATCTCATTGTGTTGACATTGTAAGTAAAATAAATTTTCTAATTATAAATATAGTAGAAAATGCAAATAAAATAATAAGATAAGAGATGATAAAATTACTTTTACATTATATAATTAAATATATTCATAATAATACTAATCAATACAAATGTTATTTTAGAATAACTAGATAATAAAGTTTTACTTATATATGACTTTTATAGTTAAAGGTAAAAGGAAGGAAGAAAAATTTCTTATTATTATTCCTGTTATTATTAATTATTCTTTAACTGTATTGGTTTCTGATGAATAAATATATTCTATATTTAATAGTTACATTTCTTTGATCGATTTTTATTAATGTAAAATCTATCAATTGATTGAAGCACTAAGGGGAATTGCTTTTTTGAGTACAACATACAAAACAAAATTTATTTTCATATTTCTAAGAATCCTCAGAAATGCAACCAGACTATTAAAAAAGAATGTAATCTTTGCAAGAAATGTAATGAAATTATAGATTAAGCTTTCAAATTCACCAATGTCGTTCTCGATACTTTGAGACTAGTTGTACAGGATATTTCAGGATTAAGTAGTCAAACTGAAAATTTGAACGAAGGACCTCAAAATAAGAAAAAAATTTCCAATGGAGGTATGTTCGCAAACGCTTTGTTTAGGAGATATGGCAGCAGTGCCATTCTACCACTGCTGCTGTTGAAAATCTTTAACTTTATGTGAACTTTGAACATTTAATATGAATGTTAATGTTTACATATAATAAATAAAGTAGTTGGAACAAATAAAATAATTTTTTTTACTTACTGTGTCTACATATTTCATAACAATGAATAGCTTTATGTGTGAATATGTCCTAAACAAAGCGTTTGCTGGTATACCTCCACAATTTTTTTCTTGTTTGGAGATCCTTAGTTCAAATTTTCAGTTTGCCTAATTAATCCTGAAACACCTTGTAGTAAGTCTACTAATCATAGTAATAGTACTAGTAGTGAATACAAATTTCCTTATAACACATTTTATAAATTTTATATTTTACCTATTTAATTCTGCTCTTATTTATTTTATATCATTTTTTTTCTTAGTTTAAACAATTTTCAAAAGATAAAGTGATTATAAAATTTAGATGAAAATAAAATAACAAAATAGCTTTTTTGTCTTAGTTGACGCCACTTTTTAATGAAAGTTTTAATAGTTGATTAGGGAGTATTGTATTCTAAAAATCTATTTTTAATAATAACAAAAAACTTAAAACAAGCCTTTAGTATTATTTAATTAAGGATCATATTTAGTATATATTTTTTTGAAGCAAATGATACACAATGTAGGAAAATATTGATGTTGTTTGGTAAAAGGCATTAGCACATTTAAGCAAACTAGATGAAACCTGAGGAATCATTTTCTCCCTTATATATATTGGAGCAAGACAGCTCAACGTGTACAGTGCTGAGTAGCCATGCTAAAGGTTCTGGGGTCAAATCCAGCTGTGGCAAATAAATCATTTAATCTGTTAACAGCCACAAAGGGATCCAATGAGAGATACAGAACCTTCTGTGGCCCACTCAGCCTTTATAAAGTGGTTACCCTTAATTGGGGAAAGCCTAGTGGTTCCCATATATATATATATATATATATATATATATATATATATATATATATATATATATATACAGCCTGTATTTCTACAGCCCATGAGGGGTCTTAGGTTCAGTAAATGGGACTGTACAGTTTCTAGGACAACGCTTGAGCAGGAAGGTGATTTGTTCGAGGTCATACTCAACCGCAAGATTTTTCCCCAAATTAAGGGTATCCAGTTTATATATAAGGGAACAGAGTGGCTCAGTGGTTGAGCACTGAGTTGTCATGCCGGAAATCCTGGTTCAAATCCCGCTGCTGGCAAGACTTTTATTTAGTCTGTTTGCAGCCGGAGATGGATCATATAGAATCTAGGACCCTCTTGGGGCTCACCCAGCCTCTATAAAATATAAAAATAGGGTAGCCAAAATAAAGGGGGAAAATCTGGCGGTTGAGCGTGACCGAGAACAAGTCACCTCCTTTCAGAACCGTTGTCCATGAAACAGTACAGTCTCTACCTCGTACTGAACCCCAGACCCTTCACGGGTTGTAGTGGTACAGGTTTCTTTTTTATGTACTTATATACTCTATATATAATTACTCTTATATATCTGAGTTGAAGGTCCCGGATACGAATCCGGTTGACAGAAAAATTTTTTAATCTGTTATAAGTCGATTAAAGATCGAACCTACTATGTACTGAACCCCAGACCCGTTCACGGGTTGTAGTGGTACAGGTTTTTTTTAGTTTATATAAGCTTAGTAAGCCCCAGGAGGGACTGGAGATCCCATAGGGTCCATTTGTTGCTGTTAACAGATTAAATAATTGGCAGAGATGCCACCTGCTGGCATTGGATAAATAAAAAAATAATTTATCTGTCTCAGCTGCTTATTGCATTGTAGAAGTTTAATATGATGAAAACACTTCCATAATTACAATTAATTTTTCAGGTCCCTTAGATCTGGTCCAACCCTGAGTGTTGACTGTATTTAGTGCTTATCTCATCAGTAGTCGACTTTTAGATCATTTCCATTTATATTTCTGCAGAACAGTTACAATAGATAGAGGTGGTGTTTCATGATAAATTTAAAACTAAATCTCGAATTTTTGGGGTTTAAGCCTTTTTCAGGTGGTTAGCCCCCTACCAGCTGAGGTCTGTTTCATGGGATTCATAGCACACATTTAAAAATGGAAAATTATGTTAGAGAGGAAAATTATGCTTATTCATTTTTCAAATGGTTCGATAGTGACTGGCAAGCCCAAACCTTTCAACATTGGAAAGAGAAATCCGTACGGTTTCTGACCAGGCCTACTACCCATTTGGGCATGGCACTACGGGGTCGAGTACTTTAAGCCCAAGACTCACCGTAAGTGACAGTACAAGGATCCTCTTTAAGAATGCCTGGATTTGACGTAGAGGTCGTGGTTACCCAAAACCACACTATTCCCACCAGTACATCTGGTATTGCAGCAAGGTTGGGAGTTGGGCCGGATTGTTGGTTTCTCCCATTTCCATGAATATGAAAGTTAGGCGATTATGATGACAAGATGGTTTTGGCTGAAGCTTGACACTTTTCGTGCCCTTTCGCTGCACTCTTTCATTCACTATGTCTAAAGACCTGAAAAAAAAAGACAAGATAAGCCGAAAAAATCAAAGTGATCCACAGTTTGTCAATAATTTGTTCAATTGATTTTTAACAATTTTTCTTGACTAACTTCTGAAGTCAAATAGTTACCCGTTCTGTCGATAGTTTTTCAACGCTATTGTGTAATTATCGATAGTAGAGTCTGAAACAGTTCCAACGTCCGCCATTTTGTAATATTCCAAACGGTTCCAAGCTCCTTGGAGCGGTTCCTCCAGTTCCCAACACCTACACCACTCTCAAGTAACCGCTTCTGGCTCCCCATCGATAGGAACCTCAGGGATCTCAAAAGGGAGGACAATTTTGATTATTATGAACCTCTCTGCTCCACTACACAGATGTTGTTAGTCGTTCAGTGATTTAGTTGAGTCAAATTCATAAGCTGATGCCTTTATTCAAAGGTAATTATTTTTAAAATTTTCATTAAATTCTCTTTAGAAATATAATGAGGTCTCAAATGTAACTTTCCAGGTGATATAAATTGAAAATGGTAATAATTAAGTTATATATATATATTTATATATATATATGAACACTTGATGCACTATGACATGCATTTTTGTTAATAGCACTCTCTGTTAAATTTATTTTTTGTCGAAAAATGTTTCCAATTTATTTTTATAATAATATATGAGAAATATGATAATATGCATACACCTATTTCAAGATATACGGTCCAAAACATACAAATTAAAGATGTGAATTTTATTGCAATTCCCATTATTTTTATCTGTAATCCCAAAAATTCTACATTTCGGTGTATCCTCCCATCCCCAGGATGATAATCTAATATTACATGATGCTCAAATAAACAGTTATGTAAATTTGTGTAGAATATATATATATATATATATATATATATATATATATATATATGGGCGTGTGTGTGTGTATTTTTTATGTACAAAATATCCATCTAAATCTTTAATGCTTGTTTATACTTTTTTAAAGTTTGCTCTTATTCTGTCACAAGATTGATTCATAAGAATTAAGATATTTGCGGATATAGCTATAATACATTTAAATTGTAAAAATGATAAAACACATTTTTGAAAGAATAACATGCCTAGTACTACTATTCTCATTTATATATTGTTATGTATGTAATTATTTAAACCATATTTTGTTTCATATTTTTTCGGGTAAATGTTCACCATCAATATGTTATTAACTTTTGTTTTTATCAAATTTAGTCATTCATTATCAGTTGATGTTATTGCACTACTCATACTTCTTCCTCAATTTATTTGTTGATCCTTTTAACTATAAGGATGACTAGAGACAATGAATAACTGTTTTAATCCTTTTTGTCCATTTTATTTTGACCCTTTTGTGTTGTATCAAGAATCTTAAATTGTATGCTGTTTTTTTCTGTGGTTAATATCATCCTCTTGTAATGGCAACTAAAAATTCTTCATATTTCATCATGATTATCTTTGTTATCAATTAGCAGTTATTTGTCATATTTTTATTTATTTATAGAAATGGTTTTTAAATTATTTCATTCAAATTTTTGTTTAACTAAATCATTAAAGTAAATTGCATTAAAGTCTACTGATGATGTTCCATCCATGGGTAGGTTACATTTGAATTTATGACTTCGTATTTAAAATAATTATACTAAACACAAAGGTTTAATTCTTCTGTTTATAATTTATCTTTGATTGTTGTATGATGATTTATTTTTCTCTTATTTCCTATATATTAATTGTTGGTTGCTATCCTTTGAAACTTAATTAGTATCTCATTGTTATCATCTATTATATTTATATTTTATAAAACATCTTTTAATTCTATAAAGTTTTTTTTTTTAACAAATGCATTATTTATGTTAAGTTCATTTATGACTTTATTTAGATACTTTGGTAAACCTTCTCTCTTTTTTTATATCCTTTATTTCCAGATCGGCTATTCCTAGCCTTACATGTTTTTTTTTAATAATGAATTTTAAACTTTAACATAAGGTAAAAGTGTGGATTTCGTCTCATGCAAGAGACATCCCTAACTGTACATTATGAGATTATTTACAAGAAAAGATATAATTATATAACAGTTTTTTTCATATAAAAGAATTATAATGTAATAATAAACTGAACTGTAGTACTATAAAATGGAAAACTAAAAGGAAACAGGATTATATTACAATTTGTTAAAGCAATTGGTGAGAAAGGTATTAGAGTTCCCATCAGAATATCTTTCAAGAGTCTCGGTTTTAGTCTTGAGGATGAAATAGGTTCGCCTATGTTGAATGCTACAGCTCCTATGACTGCTGGGAATCCGGTCTTAAATCTGGTGTAAGGCTTTTTAATAAATTCTTCTATTGGAAACCTTCTCTTAAGTTGGCTATCAATACAATTATTGTAGGTCCTAAATATTGTTGTATCTTAATCAATTCATGCATTTTTGGTGTTGTATAATCTATGATTTGTATGTTCACTTAGGCTTCCACGGTCTGCGGTATTGTCCGTATGTTCTTTTTCCGGGATGGACTGTGTGGTGTTGGTTTTGTTTGCCAAGCTTTCGCTCATTGTGTTGTGAGCTTCCTCAGGGATAGTCAGTAAATGAAGAGCGGATTTTTTTTTTTTTTTTTTTTTCCAAGCCCCTGGAATGGTCATCATCTGAAACAGACTGTGGAACCTGGAACACTTCGAACAGAAGGCACTCTCCACCGCAGCCCAAAGACCTGAATATTGGTTCAGATACGTGGACGACACCTTCGCCATCTGGAAGCACGGAAACGATGCACTGGACAGATTCTTACTCCACCTAAACACCATCCACCCTAACATACAATTCACCATGGAGCTGGAGAAGGATGGGAAACTTCCCTTCCTGGATGTCCTGGTCGAAAAAAAAGGAAACCACCTTGGACACACCGTCTACCGTAAACCTACACATACAGACAGATACCTTCATGCCACATCACACCACCATCCGTCTCAGGAGGAAGGAATCATCAACACTCTACTCAACAAAGCTGAAATGATAGCTGAACCGTCAAAGCTCTCTAAAGAGAAGAGGCACTTGAGAACAGCCTTCCTAAAAAACGGATACGACAAAGAAACTATTAGACGGGTAGAATGCAAGAGAAAACTCAAAACAAGACAATAACGAAACCAACAACGAACCACCCAGACAACCATTCCTTACATCAAAGGTACCTCAGAAAAGATCGCCAGGATTCTAAAGAACCACAACATCAAGACCACATTCTCCACAGACAAAACGATAGCTCACATCCTACCGAAACGCAAAGACACGTTAGGACTACGTACCCCAGGCATCTATAGCATACCCTGTTCCTGTGGCAAAGTCTACATAGGACAAACCGGAAGGACCATCGAAAGAAGGTTAAAGGAACACATATCTAGTGTCAAAAACTTCAAGACGGAAAAATCGGCTGTAGCAGAACACTTCTACAACACCAACCACCACATACCTTTCGAAAACACAGCCACACTGGTTAAAGAAAATAATTATCACCTCCGCACCATAAGAGAGGCCATTGAAATTATCAAAGAACCCAATAATTTCAATAAGGAAGACGGTTACAACCTACAGACTCGGCACAAGCGAGCCAATGGGAAGGCAGACTTCGACCGAGACCCCCCCCACCCCTAAGGTATATACACCCTGACTCCACCAACCGCTCTTCATTTACTGACTAGCCCTGAGGAAGCTCACAACACAATGAGCGAAAGCTTGGCAAACAAAACCAACACCACACAGTCTGGAAAAAGAACACATGGTCTATGATTTGTAGCTTATTTGTAGTTTCTTAAAATATATATTTAAAATTTTATTAACATGAACATTAATTTTATTATTCAATATCATATATAATATTAAATATCTAAAAGGATCATCATGTAATTGTGTTTTTTGTAGTTTAGTTTATTTTCCATTTTATCATTGTAAAATTTTATACATAAAAACTATTTTTTATTTTTTTTTTACCTGTATTTATGTTTATATCTTTATTTATTTATGTTTCATGAATATCTTGAAATCTTTCAAGTTGTTAACAACTAACAAATATTGGGTGTGAACTACAATATTGAATTAAGAACAATGGTGAAGATATGTTAGAATGGTTACAGATTTAGAGAATATTAATGAAAACCTAAATATTGACATGAATTCTGAAAACTTTATAATTACAAGTAGAAACAAAGTATGTGAAAGCAATATAGATAAGGAGAAAAAAAAAATTGTTACTGCGGAAAATCTGGAAAAAAATAAACTTTCTCTATAGTTGTTATTTAAATATTTCTTGGCATCTGTTGATGGTAATTGCATATATTCGTTTATAAATATTACAAGAAAGTTCTGCAAGATTAATTATTTCCCAGTTTGGTCATAACCCGTGGCAACTGGATATGTGTGCAAATTACTTAAGGGCTTATCGAAACATTTACTGAGACCATTTTAGATACACCAGTTAAATTTACAATACTATTAATATTACTACTAGGCCAATACTTGTTGTTAATAAATCTATCAATGCCTTAATAAAAATGCAATATTCTTTTACAGTTAATATTAAGTGGGGTCGAGAAACCTTCAAGGAGGTAGAGGTCAATACTGATGATGACCCATTGGTGTTTAAGGCACAGCTCTATGCCATTACTGGCGTTATTCCAGAGAGACAAAAAGTAATGTTTAAAGGATCGTCATTAAAAGATGATTCATGGAACGGAATCAGAGTTGAAAATGTAAGATACATTTTTCAGTATGTATTAATGTAATGTATCGAATAAATTAAAAATAAATTTATTATTTTATTTTCTGTTTAAATGTTTACCCATGCTGTTTTTAGTACAAAACATTTTATGTTTGTATTTTCAAAAATTCCATAAATTATACTAAAGGATTTATTGTACCCTTTCTTGTTATTTTATTTACATACTATTTTAGAATGGATTGATTGTTTTTTGTTTTTTTAGAAAAAAATGAGTAAAAATGTATTATAAAGAAATTAATTTATTCTTTAGGTATTTTAATAGTAAACAAATCATTGTGTTAATTTTGTTTTATTTGGCATTCATTTATTTTAACTCTTTTACTATAAACTACTCTTGGCCATGGATGTTGCATGAACAGAAATAAGAATTTGATGTCTGTCTAAAGCTTTAAATGGCTATCAAATAGTATGTGTAAAGTTTTCACATTTTCTGTCACTAATGCTGGAACTGTTATATATTTAATTTGAATATGGGGGCTAAAAGTAGGAAAGTAAAAGATGATAAACACAAAAGTGAACCTTTCACATTAACTTTGATTAATTTTTAAATTTTTTTTTTTGTTCCTTTTAATTTTAAATTCTAAATCTAAGATTTTTAATTTTTCACCTTAATCCTGACAATTTTTATTTTTATTTTTACGGATGAAAACAGAAAATATTATTTAGTAATTTATTTAGTCTATTTTGGCTATTACAGATTGCAGTGTTATGAGATCCGTTGGGTTTTAAAATTGTTCCGAATGTTGGCCATAATTCCAAAAGATGTTCAATACCCCTATTTCTGGTGGCCCATTTTTTTAAATTGTTGGTACAAATATTGAAAACTATCGTGCTCTTTAAGTTGGGTAATCGGGGTAGAGTATGTGTTATTTGAACAAGTGGTCTACTCACACACTTCAACTTTCATTCAGGGTTTTGAGGATTTATCTCAATCTAATTGATTTCTTGGGGATTCATGGACATGATGTTTAAGCACTGACATTGTTCTATAAATAATTTTAAGGAGATATTCATGCAAGAAGAAATCAATACCATTTTCATCATTCATGGTTCAAAGTGATGCAAAATTCTTGAGAATCTTCGACAATATATACATCATTATTGACAATATATTTATCATTAACCTGTTAACCGGGCAGGACGTATAAATATGTCAAACATAATTTTGTATTTTCCTTTGTGCTATATATATATATATATATATATATATATATATATATATATATATATACAAAGTATATATATATACAAGTTTTCCTCTCGGATAGGAATCAAGCAGTCTCCATCCCTAATCAACCCCTATCCTCTTTCCTACCGCTGAACACAGGAGTGACACAGGGTTCTAGTATTTCCCCACTCCTTTTCAACTGTTACATTAATGACCTTCCCAAATCAATCCTTCACTGTTCCCACCATTTATACGCCGACGATTCCCAGATCTATTTGTCCTTTCCTCCGTCTGAGATAATAGCAGCATTTGCCAACATTCAAGGGGACCTAAATAAGATAAGTGCCTGGGCAAACTTGAATAAACTGTCGTTGAATGCTGCGAAAACTCAGGCCATCCTAATTGGTTCCAACATCCTTCTTAAATCTATCAAATCACTTCCCCGATTAACCTTAAATGATCACCCTAATGCCTTCAGCTCCTCTGTTAGAAACCTCGGAGTCATTTTTGACCAATCCCTCTCATGGAAACCCCATGTTGCCCAAATTTCTCGTCGAGCAATAAGCTCTCTAAAGTTATTCCACCGTTCCAAACATCTTCTAACTCTACCAATCCGTAAGCTCCTCATCACATCATTTATCTTTCCACACTTTGACTATGGTTGTGTGGCATATGGTGGACTCTCGAACAGGCTCGAGGAGAGGTTGAGGCGGATTATGAACTGTTCGCTTCGATTTGTCTTCGATGCCCCGAGAAGGTCTTATGTGTCCCGCCGTTACGTTGAGTTAAAGTGGCTTTTTCCTTCTATCCGCAGGCTCTATTTCCTTGGTTCTTACTTATATCAAACTATCAACTCACAACATCCATCTTACATTTATAGTCTCCTACAATTCAAATCCTCTATCCAATCCCAAGGCACAAGATCTCGCCCTTCCGATCTTTATATCCGTTCCCATAGAACCAAAACTTTTGAGCGTTCCTTTCTCGCCCGTTCTATGTCTCTTTGGAACTCACTCCCACCCGATATCCGTCATGCGTCTTCTTTAACCTCATTTAAATCTAAACTTTTCCAACATCTTCTAAATTCCCAATCAGGTGCTTTATAACCAATAAATAATTGATAGATATTTTCAACTTTATTGATTGATGAACTACTGCAAATATTCCTCACTCATAATGAAATCATTTTTTAAATTTTTTATTTATGTTACCAGATGCTATCATGTATTTACTGTTTTTCTTTCCATAAGCCTAGTTCTTTGTATTGTAAATTTGTCTGTTTTTTATTTTAATTTTGCATCACTTTTTCTGATTATCTACCTAAACATACCTGTTTAGTTAATTACTTTCATGATATTTTGTAAATAAGTTTTTACTCAGATGTAGGCCTTTGGCCAGATAAATATTTTCTTAATTATGTTCATCTCTGTTATTCTAAAGGGACCTGGTCCCAGAATAAAATTATTTTTCTATTTCTATTTCTATATATATATATATATATATATATATATATATATATATATATATATATATATATATTATATTATATTATATAAATAATATTATATTATATAAATAATATTTAGATCTTGAGTTTCAGTATTTTATTTCTTTATTAACTTCTTAGGCGACGTTTCGAGACTAGGTTAGTCTCATATTCATGCCCTGACAGTGAACAAATGAGCTTTTAGTAAAAACATCAAACAGCACACTAAAATAGATGTAAAATGACCTGTGTAAATTGTAATAGATAGGGTGTACTTATAAGTTCCAAAGAATGAATCAGTTTTTCATTAATCACTTGCCTCGTAAAACAGCATAAAATGTTTGTATTGCAATTGCTGTGATCAATGAATAAGTAATCCATTTTTTAGGAACAGCAGTTTATTTAATTGTTGAATCATATTAGATTATTGTTATTTTTATATATTATGAATTAATTAAATTTGCATAACACGAGCTAAGACCTTGAACATCCGATTTTTTGTTTACAGCGCGATTTTTATACCTCTCTATAGTTATCATTTCTTTTATATTCCGTTTGAAACTATTTTTCTCTTGGTGTATTATTTTCGGTTTATCAAATTTAAAGGTATGTTGTGTATTTCTAAAATGTGTAGTGAGAGCTGTTTGATCTGGTTTATTGGGGTTTTTTATTATTGAATCACAACTATATTTGTGTTGGTACACTCTACGTTTTAAGTATTGTAGTCTCGAAACGTCGCCTATGAAGTTAATAAAGAAATAAAAGACTGAAACTCAAGATCTAAATATTATATTATTTCCATAACAGTCAAGATAAGTAGAAAGTAATATATATATATAAAAATATCATATTATTATTATTTTTTTTATTTATGCTTAAAATAAATGAAAAGACTGAAATATATACATTTTCGTTTATTTATATATATAGCACAAAGGAAAATACAAAATTACGTTTGACGTATTTATACTTCCTGCCCGGTTAACAGGTTATTGACCATTTTAATTATTAAAACCCATTAAAATAATGACACTGTTTAAACACGTTTTTGGAAATAAAATTAGTTTTTTCCTAGAAACATAGTTTGTTTTTACACTCTTTCAAATTATGCTAATTATTTCTGCCTCTCCCATAAGTTAAATATTATATTATTAATTTTGTATTAAATTTTATGATTATTATTATTACAATTTTAATTATTTGTGATTTATCTATTATTATTATGTACACTATTAGAATTGCACCGTTCTTCTGATGGGTAGCAAGGAGGAAGATTTACCTGTTGAACCAGCTGTAAAACCACGATTTGTTGAAGATATGAATGACTCAGAACTTGCTTCTGCTGTGAGTTCTTATTTTAAGAATTAATTACTTAACTTTAAGTTATTTACTAGTTCCCTATTCCTTTTATTATCCTTTGTTAATTCATTAAAATTCAACATTATGGGTTAATTAACCCATTCAATTTGTTCAGCCACGATATGGTCCTTAAGACCGCAAGTATATTTACTCTATACATGCCCATACCCTGTCATAATAGGGGATTAACAATTTGACATAAAATATAATGGTTATAAAATTTCAAAATTTAGCATTTATAGTATTATAAATTTAGACAAATTATCATTTGACTTAATTTTGCCATAATTGTTTTTTCAAAATTGGGTATTATATAAAACACCAGTTAAGTAATTTTTTTCTAATTTTCCCTATAAAAGTTGATATTTCAAAAGTAATTGTGATGAAATGGCCAACAATAGCACAATCGTCTTTTAGTAAAACACTTTGAGCGCTTATTATTCTATGAAAATCAACAAATGAATTGAAACTTAATTACCTAAATGCCAATGTTCCTTTAGTAGTAAATTGGCTTACAGCTGTACTTTATGATTGTCATCACAGATAAAAGCACCAAATCTGGTTTTGAAGGTTTCTTAATGGTTTTTAACAAGTGTTAGCCCAAGAGCCCTCTGAAATAAAAAAAAAAAGTTATTCAATTAAAAACTTAAATTTGCACTCATTTACAATTCTATTGTCATTGTATTGAAATCTATCAACCTTGCGAAAATCCCTATTAAAACTTTTTTTTAAAATAAATTAAATTAATTGAAATTGAATCAGATTCTCTATTTGAGTGAATGACTACATATATTTTAGTTAACATAATGTTTTTTAAAAGTATAAAAGTAATGTTAACATATGAATAATTCTGATAAAAATAAAAGTTAAATTTTCTTTTCCAGTCAAATGTACCAGCTGGTCTTGCTAATCTTGGCAATACATGCTACATGAATGCTACTGTTCAATGTTTGAAAACTGTCCCAGAACTTAGAGATGCCTTACGCAATTTCAAAGGTGGTAGGTATTGCTTAGTTAAATCAATTTTATTTACTTTCTATATTTCATAATTCTGTGATCAAATAATTATTTATATGGTTTCAAAATTTTACTAAATTTATGTTGATTTTTGTATAAATATGTCATTTTATTTCATTTTTATGGAAATGGAGTTATTTTATTGAAGTTATAAAAAATTCTAGATAAGTGAAAGAAAAAAAAAGTTTATTAAGGATACCTTATTGTGCACCCATTTTCCAATAATCAATTCTACAGTAAAAGTGTTTCAATAGTTAAGTAAGAGATTTATTAAAATAAAAATGTAGGATGTATATTTTCTTGTCTAAGAGATATCTAAAGTATTGTCTGCCTCTGTGGGAGGCGAGTGCTTATTTTAAGCAAATAAAAGTTTTAGTTTTTTTTTTTTAAAGATATTTGGTTTGGACTAGGTGCAACTAGGTTTTGGCCATTATTATTAAATAACATGAGGAGTTAGTTTCTTGTTAATCCTACATTTTAGGTGTTAGCTTACAGAATTGATGAGGGCGACCAGCCACCAAAAATAGCTGAATCAGCTATGCTCTAATCCGCTTTTGGTGGCCAGTCACCTTGAATCAAGAATTATACAGACAAAATATATTGATTATATTCAATCAAGAGTTAAGAATTAAAATTAAAAGAGTAGGAAAATTATTATAAACAATATGAAGGGTATAATGAAATATATGAAAATCATTTATAGCAATAACTGTTGAATTAAAAAACTAAAAACAGTCATTACACAGATTGGTACACAAAAGCTTACTCTGCCAGAAACCCTAAACTAATATTCACATGTTCATCGAAAAATTTCATCCATTAATTCCTTTTCTTCGCTGATATTCTTTACATGAAACAAACATTATCGTGCCCTACACGCTCATTCATTAAATCCTTTGTCTATTGTAGTTTGTTTTTTGTATTGGACTGTTTAGTTCTTACTGTTCTGTTTAGTTGTTAGTTCTGACCAGATTTTTGCGGCTGTTATGGGAAATCGCGAAGAAACTGTGAACATGTGGTCTTCCAAATATTCGTTGCAGAATTTTCCTTTTAAAAATATTAAGGTCTTGCTCTAGGTATTTAGTGGTTGCCCTGAACACTGCTGTATACAACAGACCTGGCAAGATTCAGTGTCTTAGATAGATTTATTTTGGTTTTCATAGATAACGTTCTGCTTCTAAAGTGAATCTGAAATACCTACTGATCCCAGCCTGAATCCTTTTCTTTAGTTTGAGATGTTATATTGTGTTAGCTTTAAGCTTAGATATACAAATTCAGATACCTTCTCTATATTTATACAGACTATAAGTAATTAATCATCCATCTTGTAGCTAGGGTCTCCTCCAATTCCCTGCTTTTAGTTTTTGATGTAGGGCTTAAAAAACTTCAAGTACTGCACCATATGAGTTACCGACTATGTCTAAATCAACCGCATAGATGAGAATCATCCAAATCTATTTAGTAATACACTGACAGGCAAAAAATTTCACCCACGAGATTTTTTCCATGTTTTCATCGAAAAATACTTCTGCTTTTGATTGGTCTATTTTTGTTAATGAATAAATATGTATTTTTTTTTCCAATTAGGAATGTCAATACAGAGGATAATAACCCTTAATCCTTAATTCAATTAAAGGACTGTAGATTCCAATGTTCACTTTCTATGGAATTAAATTGTTTATTCAGTTACATTTGTTCAGTGCCGTTTCTTGCAGCGAATTTCTTAGTTTCTGGCTTTTAATTTTAAGTTTAAAAATGCCTCTTCGTGCTGAGGATGTTGCGTGTGGTGTGGCACTTACTGGTGATGGACGTTCCATCAAATATATATATAAAATGTAATAAAAAGTGTAATAATTATCGATGTTTAGCGTATCAAAGCAGACCCCCGTAAATTTAGCATAAATTTGAAAGGAATTTATTTAATAAATGAAAAATATTCTAAAACTCATAAAATAATTATTTACTAATTCAAATAAAAAATTATTCAATGATGACACAATTTTTATATGCATGATTGATTTTAATATAATACAAATGGCATGGCCGCTCTATACGGGGCACTCCCGCCATTTTTGCACTGTCTCTCTGAATGTTGGTCCTTGTGAGAAGATCTCCCAAGCGAGCTCTGTCTGAATGTTGGTCCTTTTGAGAGGATCTCCCAAGCAAGCCTACCCTCTGAATGAATATGTTTATTGGTTGATGGACCTGTTTCCAGTTCTCAAGAGGAATTATTATTGTATTGAGGCTCATGAAGCCTTTATGAAGAACGAGGTTCGGTACAGAAGTTTGACGACCCTTAATGTAAGTATTTATTTAAGTCTTTGTGCTGTAGGAATTGTGTGTATCGTTGAATTTGCTTTTATTATCCAGAATTAAATATAGTTTTCATTGAACCCACGAAGTTAAGGTTTCACGCTCAATAAAATATTTTTAAGATTAGTTCAAATATTACGTGTGATAGTTACCATCAGTTTTTATTTGAGTCTCAATTTAAATTCAATACAATATATTCATATGTATTTTTTAATAACATTCATTTTATTTCTGTTATTATTAGGTATGTCTGGTATATCTGCTCACACCGTAACTGCAGCGTTACGAGATTTGTATGAGTTAATGGACAAAGGCTTGTCTATTCCCCCTATTATGCTGTTACAAGTTCTACAGATGATTTTTCCTAGGTTTGCTGAAAAAAATGAGAATGGTACCTTTGTTCAGCAAGTAAGCATTAGCTCTTTCTCACTCTTTTTATATAAATTAATTTACTTTTTAATTAGATATTTGCCAATGTTAAATCTTTTTATTTATTTATTTCATTGAAATTATGAATGTAACATCATTTTTTACTGACAGCTGTTTAGTGTGAAGCTTTCTCTTTAGTATGCAGTTAGTCTCGCTTCTGTAAATAATACCGTTTAGTCAGAGCCTACGTTCGTGTTAGTGTTGTTTTTCTGTTTTGCCGGATAAAATGGTTAGTGTAATAAAAGAGCAATGAATTATTGTAAAATTTCACTTCAAACTTGGAAAAGCCTCTACTGAAACTTAAAATTTACTGAAAGAAGTGTATGGCAGTGAATGTTTATTGTGGGCACGTGTTTTTGAATGGTTTAAGCGTTTTAAAGATGGCCAAGAAGACGTTGAAGATGATTCGTGGCCAGGTCGCCCTTCAACGTAAAAAAAAAAAACGGATGACAATGTTGAAAAAGTCGGTAATTTGACCGTCGATTAAGTATTCATGCAATTGCCGAATCTATAGGCATTGATAAAGAATGTGTACGGCAAATTTTAACATGCAAAAAGTGTGTGCCAAAATGGTGCCTAAAATTCTCACGTTTGAAAAACAAGCAGCTCGCAAAAATGTTTGTACTGGCACTTTGGATGCCATTGAAAATGACGCAAATTTATTGGAAAGGGTAATAACATGTGATGAAAAGTGGTTTTTTACTTATGATCCGGAAACGAAGTGCCAATCCATGCACTGGAAGACCCCAACTTCACCGAGAGCCAAAAAAGCTAGAATGAGCAAGTCAAAATTTAAAGCAATGATACCTTGTACTTGCAAAACTACGTGAAAGAGTAAGGAAAAAACGACCCGAAATGTGGAAGGACAAATCATGGGTTCTCCACCAAGACAATGCGCCAGCTCATTCCGCATTATCTGTCAAGAGGTTCCTAGCCCAGTACAGCATCCCAGTGTTAAAACATCCACCTTATTCACCAGATCTTGCACCATGTGACTTCTATCTGTTCCCTAAGGTGAAATCTTCATTAAAAGGGACGAGATTTGTGTCCGTGGAAGCTGTAAAAGAGAAAGCGGCACAGGCACGCGCCTGAAGAAGCTGACAGAAGATGACTTCCAGCACTGTTTCCAACAATGGAAAATTCTCATAGAGCATTGTAGGAATATTGAAGGTGATAGTAAGTAATTATGTATAAAATAAAAATAAATTTTATTGCAACGTCAGTCTCGTTATTTAATAGCCACACCTCGTATAGTGTGCTAAATTGGTATAGTGTGGCGAAATTGTCAACTTCTCCCCTTAATTTATTACTTATAATTTATTTAGTTGGTTTATAAAGTGACAAAAATAAATAAATGGAAGTGATCACATATGTGTGAGCATGTATACTTATTTATTTAAAATTGTATTTGTTAGTTTTTCATTTAATAAATTTATATATATATATACAGTGTGTTTGTGTGGGAGGGGATGTTTATGTTTTGTTTATAGATATATTTTTTTTTCATTAACAGGATGCAAATGAATGTTGGACAGAGATTGTGCGTATGTTGCAGCAGAAACTAGAATCTGTGGACAATGGCAGGCCATCTTCTAATAAGTAGGTTGCCTGATAAGTTATTATGAGTTTCCTTATAATTAATTAAAATTTAATATTTTACTACTTGATCTTGACAGGTATTTTGTAGATCAATTTTTTGGTGGTGTATTTGAAGTTGAACTGAAATGTGATGAAGCTGGAAATGAGCCTGTTTCAAAGTCAGAGGAAAATTTTTTGCAGCTGAGTTGTTTTATCTCCCAAGATGTTAGACATATGCATACAGGATTGTTATCGGTTAGTTATATTTTTTCTTGGCTCTTGGTTTCATATGTGTCCATGCTAAATGGTATAAGTATGTCAATCTTCGTATTAACATGACTATGTTTTGTCTTAAAATACTATAGTGACTTACAGGTAATATGAAAATCGATAGGTTATTTACCATGACGTCATTTATTCTGTTGAAATTAAAACTTTTCACATTTCTGTAACGATTGATATTCATTATAAATGGCCAAAAAAATAATAATTTGCCAAGTTAATAAATTCATCATGATAGCAATGGTTGGCCTTGGTAGCAAATGAGTACTTAAAAGTAAAACTTCAGTTAAACTTGGGGTATAGTTAAAAGGAACTATTGTCTTAGTTGCAGAAGATAACTACTAACATTGTATTTCCTAGTTAACAATTAATTAAATATGTGTGATTTATGGAATTTTTACTTTCATCGTTAACTTTATAATTGTCTTTTACTGTTGTTTTCACTTTTGTTGACCAGATTATGTTGGTCATAAGTGAATTCGGCTGGTTTTCATATTAATAAAATGGTGGAGTGACCGCAAGATGTTCAGGCTCATATTCCATGTTTGAACCATTAGTTATATTCATTGGTAATACTTTTGTAAGCTATGATCAATATTTCATATTCTCAATTTCTTCTTGATATTTAATGTCCCAATGAAAAACAGAACCGAACCTGACTAAAAAATTACCCAGAACTGAATCATTGAAATAATTTCAGTGTAATATCATTAGAACAGCTTTAGGCTCCTTGAAACGATATTTTAGTAGAATGATGTAAATTTTTATTATCTTTTCTTTATTTAAACCTATTATATCGCTTTGTATATAATACGTATTTTTTGGTGACCATATATCTTACTTGGATCTCCCCATAATTGGTTGTTCATTGGCGTTGATAAAAAGAAATAGGTCTTTAACACCTCTTTCTTTTTTTAGGAAGTGGGATCCATTTTTGATCATCTATCTGGATAACTACTTGCATGGCCTCAAATAAAAACAGTTTTTTGAAACGGAAGAGAAAAAAAAAACAGTTTTTCTGTGTGACAAGATCATTTTGAAGATAATGGTATACTACCATCTTCTAACTATTTAGCATTGTTTTGGAAATAACAACAGATAAACAAATATTATATACAGAGATAAACAACAAATTAGAAATATTATATTAAGTATTCTTTATACTGTAGATACTTTTCCAATCACTTATCCACTTTGCAAATCGTTGTTTTGTGTCTATCAAGTGAAAAGTCACTTTGATTTCATATCAAAATTTTCTAAGTTAGTTAAAACTTCCACAGCTGTTGAAGTTTAAAGTTTCAGGAGCAACCTTCTTTGATAGTTCAATGTCTATACAATTTCATTATACTTCCCCTTCATGTGAAACCTTGTCTGTCAATTCTGCAAAAGTAACGTGAATAAAATGCTTCGTTTTATTTCAGACTTGGTAAACTTAGTTTTCAACTTATTAAAAATTGTAATTACTTAAGAATTACTGAACAAAACACATTACATAAATTAACAAAAGCTATTTAATTTGTTGGCTAATTTTGTCTTCTTTGCATATGAATTATGAGGCTATTGAACATGATTTTGTTCATTTTGTTTGTTGAATCATTTTGTTTCCCTGAATTCCCCCCCTATCAAAGTATCTTTAACATTTTACCTGTGAATTTAAAAAGATCTAAAAAATCACTGTCTTAATGTTGTATCTCATTATTTGCGCTCCTTTTGTGAGAGCTTTCGTAAGCTGTAAACACCATTTTATTACTTTGGATTTAATTTTATTACAAGTTGTATTTCAATTTTCCCTTTATGGAAAAATAAATAAATAATAATTCATTATTTTATTCTTTATTGTATTCAAATGTGTTTTTTTTTCTGCTAAAACCATTTGCAGTATTTCAATAGAAAGTTATTTCTTTTTTAATAATGACAAGTTTAGAAAAATCTATATAGAATAACATTAAACGAAAAGAAATGTGTCTTTTAGTGACTTTAAGTAAAATAATAAAAAATAGAAATGATAAATACAAAATAAATCATGAGGTAACTTCTAAAATTAATAAACTGAATTATTAATGCAATGAACATATAATGGATATTTATACACAGACACACATACATGTTGTCATTCATAAAGATTCAGACATTGACATCTAGTCCGTTAAGCTTTTTAAGAGCTTTCATCTGTTCTAAGGTGTTGTGTTGTTCCGTTCAGATAACATTATCGTATGCTGATTTAAAATTCATGAAAATGTGGTGTGTGATGATTTTGTTTAGGTTCATACTTTGAAAGACCTGTCTCTTCTGAACCCTTTCTGGTACTTGCCTTATATCTCTTTCTGCATGAGCAACAAGTATTTTCAAATATACTATAAAGGGTCTTTCCTCATTGTAATAATGATGGAGGAAAGTACTATGCCACTTAACAGTCTCAAACTCTGGTAATATTAACAAGATGGAAAAAGTATGTATTCTAAACAAAATTTTAGACTTCAAAATTTAAATTTTAACTAGTTTAAAAATTGTAGTAAGAATATGTAAGAAATTGTAGGCACAATTCACCAAAAGCTTCTTGTGATGTTGATATAAATAAATTTGAGGCTTGTTACAGTGGTAATATTAAAAACAAAACAAAAAACTCTAAATAACTTGTTCCTTGCGTTTTCAAAAACACCTTGGTTATATTTCTTTGCTTTCACAAAAAAAAAATGCTATTAATACATTTTTGTAATTACTTAATTGTTTCAGTTATCTGGAATTATAACTTTTTGGTATCATATTCGTTCGAGTAATACTTATACTGTAATGGATTAGATAAATAATAAAATATCAATAAAATTACAAATTGTTTATGGACTGACCTCTAGTCTAATTGAAATCTAATCTGCCTGTTGTATTTTTCTGTTTTATCTCTAATGTAAGTACAATGCTCTTTTTATTGCCCCATATTTTTTAAGTTTCATTTACTAAACATGATCCTGGAAAATGAAATTTTGATAACTTTAAGATATAGGAGGGGATGTTTTGTAGCTAAACCTACCCAAAACAATTGTGAGATCAAAGAGAAAATTAAAGTTCTTTTTAATATAATTTCTGAATATTGAACTATGGGAGCAACAGTTAAACATGATAACCTTCTTTATTGACAAAAACACTGACTGAAAATATTGAGTCTAAACTAAGTAACATCTATCCCTTATCCATAAGCATTCTAAAATGGTTCTATACTTTCTTATCCCACTGTTCTAAAACTGGTTATCTCTTATAAACTCCTTTTTTCCTCTCCCTCTAATGTATTATTCAAGCAATTCAATCTTCTACAGAATTTAACCAAACTAATAATTAATAACATTTGCTAGAACTGAATTTCGATAGTTAATTTGACATTGCAATTTTACAAACTAAATGAATGATCACCAAATTGATTAAATTTTGAAAATCTTCTAATTATCATAATCTTCACCATAGTCCTTTCTACTGCTGTTGCATTGTGAGGGTATAATTATTCTTTTGTTTTGTTTTTCTCTTGGCCTTGCTGTTTTTTTTTTCTTTTTCTTTGATAGCAAGTATGTCTATATTGGCCTACTTTGTTTCCTTGATCAGTTCAGTTCATGTTTCTTTCCATTCCCTGTAGTATTTCATAGAATTGGTCCAGCACTGTTTTTCTGTACTTGTAGTAATTGAATTTCAGGTCTGGTGAGGTATCCGCTTTTGGAATTCTGTGCATCCCCCTTCCCTGCTTCAGCTGCATTTTTTCTTCTGAGTTTCCTACTTCTTTAGACAGCAATTTTCATATTGTTGCCCTTAAGTTACAGGAAGAAATTCCTCTTCCTTTTTCCAAACTCTGAACCGGTGAATGAATGGTGGTGTCTGGACACTACTGTAGGCAAAGTTTTCTTCTAATTAAGTATAAACAAAATTCTGGTTTTATTAATTGAAAAATATCTATGAAAAGTACAGAGGATTAGAAGTTATGCATTTCCTCTGTAGGGCTTAGTGACGTAATCAAATTTAGTTCAAAGTCATTTGAAAATAAAACCAATTTCATTATAATAAATTTATAATATTTAGGGACTACAGAGTAATTTTAGTTTTTTTTTAATTTTCAACTTGGATAAAAGTTAAATTAGTATATGTACTGTTCATATAATAAATATTACAATTTGAATTTTATCTTTTGTACCCTCTGAATTATTCAGTTCCCCTGATTAACCAGAAATGTCTTAGTTAGAATCAAGATGGATTAGCAGATGATAATTGATAACTATTGGTACCATCACATAAATGAAGCTTGAGATCCGCAATATGTGAGAACCTTTGTTGCTGTGTGCACAACTTCTCTTCAATCCCATAATAATAATATTAATTTAGCAATTAATTGTCAGTTATTGTTTAATATTATATTGTTAAGCACACACTAGTTAGTTGATTCAATGTTAAAATAATAGATGAAAAAAATTTAATAAATTATAATGAATGTGAATGGATACCACCATATTCACAATATTGTATATCTGAATTTTAAAATCTAAAAACAAATTATTGGGAAGGACACGTTATAGCATAAAGGAAGTATTTACAGAAGAATTTTTATTACTAAATTATGTATAAATAATAAAAATATATCTTAGACCCTTACTGCTTTTAAATAAAGTAAAGGACAGAAGCAGTTATTACTGCATATTCTCCAATTCTATCTAAAAAAAATAAATCAAGTCATAACAGCTGGTCAAAATATTAGTGGATAGGGTCACCTTACCATATTAATTAATTAAAATAAACAAATTGATGACATTTATTTTTTCTTAAATTCTCATCATAGTGGGGAAGAAGAAATCTCAGCCCAGATTTATTTTTTTGCGCCAAAGCAATCTTTGAGTTTAGAAGAATCTAAAATTTGAGGATAGAAGATCTTTGGGTTTCAAATAGCCAAAACATTTTATGAAAAATTATGTCTCAATAAAAAAGATCTTTGTGAAATGTATAAAAAAAATTGAATAAATTTCAGTTTTATATTGAATATATTTCTAAAAATAATTATAAATTTGTTCAATATATTTCTGTAATAGTTTCCAAATATTTAATTATAAACATATATAATTAAATATATAATGACTTAAAAATAACCATTATATTAACATTTTATTATATCTTTCTCTTACCTTATCTACTTTCCTATCATAAAAATGAACTCTAAACCCATAATTTTCTATTAAATGGAGTAATATTACTCAAATTAATATTGTCCCTAGTTTTAAGGGATTATGATGCAATGCAGAGTGACCTTAGTTCATCTTTTTGTTTTTGTTATTGTTCCTCAGTTTCAGCTGATTGGTATTTCAGTGCTGATCACTTGAACTGTAATTTATTAGGCTCATTTATTCGTTAATTTAATAAGGATTAATTTTAAGTTTTTCACCTTGTTTTGGTTTTTCTTTCTTATCTAAAAATAATCAATATAATTATATTACCCTAACTCTCTATCCTATTTCCTCTGTCCCTAACATCTAATATAATATTTTTCACTTTCAACTGGATTATTCATACTAAATATTATTGAATCATTGTAGTACTCGTTGGCAAACCTGCAAGTTAAAAAAAATGTTTATTGTAAATTCTTATTTATAATTTCCCTTCTTAATTCCTATATTTATAGATAGATGCAATCATGTTAATGATTGTTTATACTAGTACTAATCATATATCTAAATGTATAGAAAGTATTTGTAAAGAACTTGGTCTAGTATTTTTAAAAAACCGTTGTCATAACATGTTATCATTGATTTTATGACCTTAGATTATCAGGTAGGTGGTAGTGAGTGATGCACCATCATAAATTATCTATTTAATTGACTTATTCATTGCATGAATTTTTATGCATTTATTACTTCGTATTTTAAATTATGTGATTATGCTCATTTATCAATAAACAAAAATATCCTCATTTCATAAAATAATATTGGTTGGTTACTAATTTTTCTAAATGCTTCTATACTGTTTTAATTTTGAAATTCATTGCCAAGAAGTGTATATTCATAGGTTGTTTGGAAATTTAAAAATTATATTGAAGAATATTTATTGCATGAATTTATCTCTTATCCTTATGGTCCAGAAATGAGTGACATACGTTGAATAAATTTAGTTTCTATGTTATTGTATTATTCTATGTCTTATTTACATTTTTATGAATCTGTATTTATTTTGTTAATATATGTGTAAAATTAAAACAAATTGTCCGTATGTTCTTTTTCCGGAATGGACTGTGTGGTGTTGGTTTTGTTGCCAAGCACACATCAACCTACCATCCACACACATACAACAATACCGAACACACACGAACACCCTCCGAACACAACACAACACGACCTATGGACTCGGCACAAGCGAACCAATGGGAAGACAGACTTTGACCGAGACCACGCCCCTAAGGTATATATACCCTGACTTCACCATCCGCTCTTCATTTACTGACTAGCCCCGAGGAAGCTCACAACACGATGAGCGAAAGTTTGGCAAACAAAACCAACACCACACGGTCCATCCCCAAAATAACATACGGACAATACCGCAGACCGTGGAAGCCTACATAAACATCTAAAACAAATTATATAAATAGGCTGACAAAATATTTATACCGTCTCATACTTAGAACAATGTTTATTTCCATACCATAATTGATTTTTTTTCAAGGAGGATTAAATTTTAGTAATATTAACAATTTAAATTCAATATTATTATTATTTATGTGTGACCCTTATGACTATGCACTTCGGCCTAAAAAGGCCCATTGTGCTTGAGTCCTAAAAAAAAATCCCTAACATAGGTCTAGACTTCTGAGAAATTTTAAATAGTCTTTAAACCTCAGTTCTTGAAGTTCCTTGTATCCACCGGGGCCAAGGTCAAATGTCCTCTTTCGACTTAGTGCTATACATTCAAAGAGGACGTGCCAAGGGGTTTCGTCCTCCTCTTTGCACCATCTGCACCTAGGTTCTTGTTCAATGCCCAGACGATGCATGTGTTTCCTGAGTTTACAGTGCCCAGTGATGGTTTCAACCATACTTTTGAGGTCGGTTCTCGACGAGTGAGCAGCTTCTTTCTTGATTTTATCAGAAAGATTATCATTGGGATCCTTTATGAAAAGTTTTGTATGCCTTATCTTGGCTCTATCCCAACGTGTTTTTATCTTCCTCTTGGCTAGTTTATTAATTGTATCCTTAGCCAGGGGAAGGGGGACCCCGCACCATGGTTCTGGTCCAATAGCAGCAGTAACTGCTCCTTTCTTCGCCAATTTGTCGGCCCTTTCATTTCCTGGAATATTACTGTGCCCAGGGATCCAAAATATGTTAACTCTGTTATGTACAGCTAGTTCATCTAGTCTTAGACAGCATTCCTCCACTAGTCTGGAGTTTGTTACTGCATTTTGTAATGCATTGCATGCTGCCTGACTGTCAGTGAGAAAGTTAATTACCTTATTCTTGTGGTCCTTCATAGCGAAGGCACCTGCAAGTATTGCCCATATTTCCGCTTGGAATACAGTGGGTGTCGTGCCCAGAGCTAAGTAATGACCCATGCCCTGACAACCCCCAAACCAGAATCCCGAGCCGGCACCAAACTCCCCTTTGGATCCATCCGTATACACATTTAGACCATTGGGTGGATTAAAGCAATCATTCTTGCTTTTGCAAATTGCCTGTATATTAACGTGAAATCTTTTGTCAAAGTTATATTTGTTCAGCATTGAATCAGAATGCCTTTTTAGATCTGCATTTTGCTCGATTATATCAAAGACACTTCTGTGTCCAAAATCGTTGGTGGGTTTTTTGACCCCTCCTATTTTTACTAGCCTGTAGGCTGTCTTCAATGCCTCTGATTCAATTAGAATGTCAAGAGGAGTTAAATCAAGTATAGTTTCCAGTGAAGCGGTAGGGGTGGTTCTCATGGCCGCAGTGATCATGATGCACCCTAGCCGCTGCACCTTCTCCAACCTTGATCTATTTTGTTGGATACCAGCTTTGTGCCACCAAGCTATTGAGCCATAGGTTAGCACAGGTCTAACTATTGCTGTGTACATCCAACGAGCCATCTTGGGGCTAATTCCCCACTTGTTGCCACAGAGGCTCTTACAAGTCCACAGAATTCTTGTGGCTTTCTTGGTAACATAGTCGATATGTTCATTCCAGTTTAATTTACTGTCCATAATAACACCGAGGTATTTAACCTGCTTGCTGAATTGAATACTCATCCCTTTCATCCTAGGGGGATTGAGTTCCCTCAATATCCTTTTGTTGGTAAAAGGTACAATTACCGTTTTATTAGGATTGATGTTCAATCCTACTCTCGTGCACCATCTCACCACCATTCTTAGTGCCATTGTCATCAACTCTGAAATAGTTTGTTGATCAAAGCCCTTGATGATAATTGCTATGTCATCTGCATAGCCTGTCGCTTGGAAACCCGCCTCATTTAGGAGGTGTAGTAGTTCATCCACTACCAGGTTCCATAGGAGTGGGGAAAGGACACCTCCTTGGGGGCAGCCTGCGGCTGCTTTAACCTTTAGGTGATAATTGCCCATATTGGCTTGAATGACCCTGTTCTTTAGCATGGCAATAACCCAATTAGCAATGTTTGGTCTAGAGCCGTGCCTTAGTAGGGCATTAGTTAATATATGAGTAGGGGTATTATCAAATGCCCCCTCTATATCTAGAAATGCTCCGAGCGCGATTTGTTTCCACTGCAGAGCATCTTCTATTTGATCCACCACTGCATGCAGCGCAGTGTCGCAAGATTTGCCCTCTCTGTATGCATGTTGATGCAACATTACTAATCCATCACTGAGATGTTTGTCCCTGATATATCTATCAAGAATTTTCTCCATTGTCTTCAGCAAGAATGAGGGAAGACAAATGGGGCGATATGATTTGGGTTCATCATATGTTTCTTTCCCTGGTTTGGGAATAAATGTGACCCTAACTTCTCTCCAAGCTGTTGGGATATAATTATAGGCCAAACAGCCCTGGAATAGAGTGGAGAGCCTGCCTAAGATGATTTCAAGACCCTCTTTTAGCATGGCAGGATAAATTCCGTCAAAGCCTGGTGTTTTGTACGGCTTGAGGTTTTTAACTGCCCATTTTATGGCGCTGGTATTGAAGATTTCACGGACTGATGTCCAGTCCCGGTTTGCACCTATCCTCAGGGAGGTAGACCTTCGTATCCGAGGTTGTTAGCCTGCTCCCCGGGAAGTGCGATTCCAGCATAGCAGTTATAGATTCTGTAATGTTCATGGGATCTCCATTTGGTTTCTTTAGGGAGTCCACGGTATTACAGTAGTTGCTCTTAAAGAGTATTTTATTCATGCGGGTGCATGTATTCGTATTATTAATTTCCTCACAGAACTGTCTCCATGAGTTCCGTTTGGCTTTCCTAATGAGGTTATGATATTCAGTTAGAGCGTGTCTGTATTCGATCCATTCACCAGTCCTTTTTGTTTTATTGAAAAGTATTCTGGTTCTAGATCTTGACTTCTCTAACTGCATATTCCACCAGGGTGCATTGTAGTTTGACCCTTTAGTGGTTGTTCTACAGTTATCCTTGAATGCAGTGATAAGTGCCTTAGTCAGTAGTTCATTTAAGAACTCCAGCTGGTAGGTATTAGAAGCCAAACGGGGACATTCTTTAATTAAGTCTTTAAGATTTGTCCTAAAGCCTTCCCAATTTGTATTTCTGGGATTTCTATAGGTTTCAGGCTTTGAGATTGTGGCCTTAAGTTCCCACCTAATATATTTATGATCAGAACTGGAAAAGTCTTTAGAGACATGCCAGTTTGTAATATTTATCATTCTAGTTGATTTAAAGTGAGGTCTATGACCTCCTGTCTGTTAGAAATTTCAAAAGTTGGTGTGTTACCTTTGTTAACTATGTCTAGATTATTAACTAGCAAATATTCCAGAAGGAACTCACCTCTACGGTTAGTATTACCGCTGCCCCAGATGTTATGATGGGCATTGGCGTCCGCCCCAATAATTCCCATTCGTTTCCTGTCTTTTGAGATAGTCAACTATACTCTCAAGGCAGGTTGTTGGGACTTGTTCCTCAAATGGGAGATACAATGAGGCCAGGATGACTTCCTGGCCCCCTAAATTGATCATTACTGCTACAGAATCTCTGGAACATAATGACCATATTGGAAAACAATTTAATTCTATTTTTGCAAGGATGCAGGCTCTGGGCCTTGGGCAGTTTGCTTGGATAAGTCTATATCCCTTCAGGCCCAGTCCCGCAATCCTGCTATTTTTGGTAATCCACGGCTCTTGTATAAGTATAATATCAATGCCATGACTTACCACATATTGCTGCAGTGTTCCACTGGCTGCCCTGCAGTGATGGAGATTTATCTGCAGCAGCTTGATCATAGTGATGAGGGGGGATCACCCCCGGGATGTGGTGGAGTTTCCTCCTTTCCACTGCCCGGAGACGGTTTGCGGCATACGGGCCCGGCCGCGCCCACGACCTGACGCCCCACCCCGCAATCCCTCCTACCTCCGTGCTTCGTTCGCTGCCGACTGGTACCAAGCTTGGCAGTGACAGTTGCACTTTGGCCCGAAGTGGATCCGGGCACGGTGACGCCAGCCGCCGACACAGCCGCACCCTCACCGCCCGTTGTTTTTCCCACCTCTTCACCAGTCTTCATATCATCCACAGCTGCTTCCGGTGTGGGTGCGTCTTTTCCTGGAAAAATTTTACCTGTAGGTTGTGGAACCCGTGGTAGATTCTTCCATTCTTCTCCTCAATGGCTTTAGCCACAGATTCAGGAATGGATGCCACAAAGTACATCCCATGTTTATGGGTCTTGTTACCAAGAATCTT
Organism: Arma custos; assembly: GCA_037127475.1. NCBI lineage: Eukaryota > Metazoa > Arthropoda > Insecta > Hemiptera > Pentatomidae > Arma > Arma custos. The sequence goes on along the minus strand of CM073761.1, from coordinate 32,642,927 downwards.
CCATCTTTCAGTCTGCAGGCCCGTATTCTGAACCTGCAGATTCTGTAGGCATTCCTTAATACCTTCCACTGGGTTTGGTATGAAGGTGCCTATCTTCCTGAAACCCTCAAGTTCTTTGGGGTCGCAGGTTTTCAGCGGTGCTCCCTCCCATGGGGAGAGCTCCGCAATATTGCTAACGATCCACTCCCTGGTGGACTCGTCCTTGCAGTTCACCACGAGTGCTCCGTCTCTCAGGGTGTAGCCGTTGAAGCCAACGGTTTTGTTCAACCTTCCTCTCCCTCATTCTTTTCAGGAGCTTGAGCATAAGGCTCTGAAAATCTTCATCCTTCAGTTTCTGATGAGGGTAATCTGTGTGGGCAACTGCAACCTTGATGCTTGCGGCTGCTCCACTATAGTCCATTTTTGGTTTCTTCACCGTTTTGTAAGGTGAAGGAGTCTCCTGCTTCTCCCTACCTCTCTTCCTCTCATCCTTGGATGTTGAGGGTTGAGTTTCGGTGGGAGTCGCCTTCTTCTTTTGCCGTAGAAAGTTCTTCCTTTGGCTATGCGTCATATTCTTCCAGACTTCGTCTGGAAGTTTGTTTATATTGATCTCAGAGGTGGTTGCCAGCTGCTGTGCAGGTGGTTCCCTTTCCTCTGCGAGGTCTGAGACCTCTTGTTCTAGGTTAGCCATCAGTTCAGAGACCGATTGGCTAATTACTGACGAGTCTGTCGTATTGGACTCCATGGAGTCCTCATTTATTTTAGTGTTTGTATAATTTGGGTTCATTTTGTTCCCACGAGTAACAAAGGTAATAAAAGGTCACCTATAGCAGAGCCTTGTTACTATAGGAAGGCATTTATTGAAACCGGAGGTCGCCCAGGGGTCCGGAGTTCGCATAGTAGGACTGAATCACCCTCAGCCATTCATCCAATAGCCTATGTAGTTCCGCCTGGATTGGGGGATGTTTATCGACTTCCCAGTCTAGTTCCGATGGGTTTCGTCAGTGAGGAGGAACTCCCCACTGTGAAGGGGTACCACGTGCAGGACGAGGCTCTTCACCTCGCATGGGTTCTGGTACTAATAAAAATTTCTCAGAAGCCAAGACCAATCGGACTGAGAGATGCCTATCTCCCTGGGTGCTTTGTAGCTACCCTTCACCCCCTAAATTCAATATACTAGTATATATGATTTTTTCATTCATGTTTTGTTGCTGTAATCTAGATATCTGTTATATTTATTCAATGTAAATATCACTTACTATACACATAAAAAAGTTGTTACTTTAATTTGTAATTTTTCAGAAATTGCAAGAAAAGATTACAAAGCATTCAAAGGTACTTGATCGTGATGCCATTTTTACCAGAACAGTAAGTAAAATATAATTAATTGCTTTCTATATGTATTTATTTACTAGTTTCTTTTTTTTCCCATTGCTATAGAAATGTTTTTGTGTTTGTATGTAGCTCACCAATTATGCTATTACTTATTTTCTACCTTTATAGGGTTTTAATATTTTTAGATAATTGCTCTTTTAATATTTATAAATACATTCCCTTCCATCATCAACATTATTAATGAGTTACTAGTTTGTCTATAAATTAACTTTAATTTTTTTTCTATTAAAAAACAAAAAAAAGACATTTATTTTTTAAGTAATTATCATTATATTTACAATGAGTAATCATTATAATAAATTATTTTTTTCCCAATTGTTTATTTATAATTGCAACATCCATTATAATTACTAGAATAATAAAATGCAATTGTGTTTAAAATTTACTAAAGAGAACAATTATGTTTGTAAATAAATACATCTGTGCTAATATTGTTCTTAACCTAAGTTTATGGTTTTATTTGGAATGCAAAATTATCAAAAAACATTGGAAGTTAATGTTATAATGCTTATAAAGATAAAAAGTACTCCTTCTTAAGCAATTAATGTTTTATTATGAATATTGATTTTAAACAATATTTTTATTCTGATTACAGTCAAGAATAAAAAGGCTTCCAGCTTACCTTACTGTCCAATTCGTTAGATTTTATTACAAGGAGAAGGAAGCTATAAATGCAAAAATCCTGAAGGAAGTGAAGTATCCTTTTGAATTTGACGCTTTTGATCTTTGCACTCCTGAACTTCAAAATGCACTGAAGCCAATGAGAGATCGTTTTAAGGTAAATTTGTGTGAAGTGTGTGTGTGTGTGTGCGTGCGCACGTGTGTGATAAATAAGAAACCCCAAACGTGAACAGGCTAATTTTTGCCCATTTTCAAATGATTTAAAACATAATTGTGCATCAATTACAAAGATAGTCATAAATTTTAAAATCCATCTTATAATTATACATAACATGTAATTATTCTACACAATCTCACTATTAACAATGATATTTTCTATCATTATTGTTATCTGAATGTAATAATAATAAATGAAACAGAGAATTAACCAAACCAATAGACATAAATAAAAATGATTTCTATCTTAGCTTTCATATAGCCAGTCTATAAATGGGCTGTGGTATCACACCAACTGTAATGTAGGCGTTGCATATTTATAAACTTATTTAGTTTATAAAAAATTATGTAGCATATATTTATCTCAAACTTTAGATTACTATTCATTTGTTATTTATTTGCAGGAATATGATGATGAAAAAGCATTGGTTGCTAAAGTGAAAAAAACCCATGACACAGAAGAGAGTGAAAAAAAAGATTATGAGAAACAACCATTTTATTTCGAGAATGGTAATGTTCATTGTGCTATTTAAAATTTGTTACCAAGAATTTTGTATATTTTTTTTATTTTTAGTAGGAACAGCAGGTTATTTTGGTTTGCTGTTGGACATTTCACTTTAAAATTTCCTATATTCAGGAATTTCTTCTATATAATTATTTATCATTCATTTGTTGTTGGTACTCTTAATTTTATTACCACTCACCTTAATTGAAACATTACTATTGATGTAAGGTGGTAAACCCTTGAATGGTCTCCTTAAATCTATGTGCAGATTGTCAAATTATATGATTCAGGCAAGGGAAAAATATAAGAAACTAGCGGCTCACAGCCAGCACATTACACACACATTACGAGGGTACAACTTTATTTCACACTGTTATATTAACTCCTATCTAACCATGGGTGCCTACATCAACCAAAGAGATACAATATTTCAACACCCCTTCTCAATTTTGATTTTTTTTTTTTTTAAGCAAAAAGAATTTTAAAAAAATATACAAAAAAAAAAAAATTGCCACAAAACCATAGTCTAAAAAAAATTAAGTACATAAGTTCATTACAAAATTGACAATTTCTCTCTTAAAAATTCAAACCTTTGAGCCACTAAACCTTTTGCTAAAATATCTGCTATGTTATTTTCTGACTGTACATATTCAATTTTAATTTTATTATTTGCAATTAAATCCTTTATAAAATTTACTTTTATCTCAATATGCTTTGATCTTTTTGAATTTTCATAATTACTTAACATAAATATGGCACTTTTGTTATCCACCTTTATTAAGGGCACTTTATCACTAGCACTCACTGACACACTTCTTGCTAAGTTGTGGAGATGTATGACCTCTGCCACTGTCTGTGCTGCTGCTACATACTCCGCCTCAACTGTAGAGAGTGCGACGCTCTGCTGCTTTACAGACTTCCATGAAATAAGATTCTCACCGAAGTAGACAGCAGTGCCACTGGTGCTTTTTCGGTCTCGACGATCGCCTGCCCAGTCTGCATCAGAGTATGCTATGATGTCCAATGATGGATTCTTCTTAAATACAAGTTTACAGTCTTTAGTTTGGTTTAAATATCTCAATATACGTTTGGCTGATTTCCATAAACTGGGATTTGGTCTATCTAAAAATCGACTCAAATATGAGGTAGCAAACATAATGTCTGGTCTACTTATCATACAAAGGTACATTAAACCTCCAATCAATTGACGGTAGGGAACATGTATCACTTTTCCGTCTCCTTGTGGTAAACCGTCACTAGCTAAAGGAGTGGAAACACCTTTGCAGTCAGACATATTGAATCTGTCTAGCAATGCACTAATCATGTTTTTCTGTGAAATCTTGATTTCATCTTTGTTCCTTGAAATGTTTGCACCAAGGTAACAGTTAATTTCTCCTAAATCCTTAGCATTAAATTTACCTTTCAACAATGAAGTAAAATTACTTAGCTCTTCTTCCTTTCCAACAAGTAGTATATCGTCTACAAACAGTACTAGCCATAGATTTCTTCCAGAATAGAGACAAACATCACAACTTGATCTAATAAGTCCATTTTTTGTTACAAATTCGTGAAATTTCCGGTTCCAGCTTCTTGGTGCTTCTTTAAGTCCATATAATGCTTTCCTTAGTTTTAACACTGGGCTGTCATTATCGACCCCTTCTGGAGTCTTGATGTATATATCTTGTTCTAGCTCACCGTTTAAAAATGCAGTTGGAATATCCAGCTGTCTAGTCAAATAATTTTTGTTTAATGCAAAAGACAACATCATTCGTACGGTAGACATTTTTGCAACAGGGGAATATACATCGTAAGTACATTCTTCTTGAAAGCCACGAGCCACTAATCTGGCTTTTTTAAGACCATTCTGTTTAGTCGTGAAGACCCATTTAGTATCGATGGGCTTAACACCCTCAGGAAGTTTAGCTGGCTCCCAAGTTTCAAACTTTTCAAGTGCTTCTAGTTCGGTTTCAATAGCTTTATTCCAGCCTTCACCAGATTTTACAGCTTCAGAATATGAAGATGGATCACCAGCTAATAAACAATATGCACTATACAATTCATAATCATCAAACCTTTTTGGAAGTTGCGTCTCTCTTCTTATCTTCTCTCGAGCTTCTTTCTCTTCATCATCTTCAAATCCATGAAACGGCTCCTCATCACTGGTTTCATCTTGCATTGCCTGTTCTTTTTCTTCAGGTTCACTATTCTCTTTCGTGATGACTCTTATTGGCGTTTGGTCGGTTTTATTCCAATCACTGTATTTTATATTATTTTCATTGAATGTGACGTCTCTGGATATCTGTATGGTATTAGCTTCAGAGTCCCAAAGGCGATAGCCATTTGAGGCGTAGCCTATAAAAATAGTTGGTTTAGCACGAGGTTCTAATTTCCCTTTCTTAGGCAACTGTAAAGCCCAGGCTTTGGCTCCAAAAACTCTTTATTTTTCTAAGTCCAGCTTTCCGTGATAAATTTTGGCGGGTATTCCTCCTTTCAAAGCCGCTGTTGGGGACCGATTAAGCTGAAAGGCAGCTGTTCTAATTGCCTCGCCCCAAAGAATCTTGGGCAACCCTGTATCGATGAACATAGTTCTCACTTTGTTAAGCAACGTTCCATTCATTCTCTCAGTTCTGCCATTCATTTGAGGAGAATATGGAGCTGTGTATTCGATACGTATTCCTTTATCTTGACAAAACTTCTGAATGATTTTATTAGAGAACTCACCTCCGTTATCACAACGTATACGGCAAACGGGCCCGAACTTGGTTTCTGATTCCTTGATATAATTTATTAAATTGTAGGTAGCTTCATCCTTGCTTTTTAGTAAATACACCACAGAAAAGTGAGAAAAGTCATCAAGAACAACTTGGAAATATTTTTCTCCATTGATTGTAGCAGGAGTCACTGGTCCACTTATATCGGTGTGGATGAATTCCCCAATCCGACTTGATTTTGGTTCAACGGAAGGATTAAAAGGCAGCCTAACAGCCTTGCCCTGTTTACTTGAATCACAAACGTCTTTAGAATAAGGCAATCCCATTCCTTGGAGTCCTTTTCGCCCCAAATGCCCCAATCTTCTGTGCCATAAATTCAAATCGTTCGCGATGTTACACTTTTCAACATTAATAAACAGGTTTAGTATATAAAGCTTTCCACATAATTGGCCCTCTATAATGTTATTGTTATTATGAACAATCATTGTCTTACCATTTCTGAAAATTACCTCCTTTCCAGATTCCACTATTTTCTTCACTGATAATAAATTTAATGTCAGATTTGGTACAACAAACGCCTCCAGTCGAATTTTTACTTGATTATTTGTAACGTGTAAAATACCTTTTTCCTTGGCTAAAAGTGATTCTCCGTTGGCCACATTTATTCTGATGGGTGGTTTCAATTCCACTATGCCCGACATATATTGTCTCATCTCTGCGCGAACAAGGTGATCAGTGCATCCGGAGTCCAAAACAAATCTCACTTGTAGGTCACTTAAATTTCTACCCGAAAACACAGCATTTTTTACACTATTTTCAACAGCAACGAAAACAATTTCTTTTTTTTCCGTTTCACAACAATAACCTCTCCTTGGTTGGTTGTTGTTATCGAACGGCCGATGTCGATTATTGTTATCGTTCGATGATCGATTTTCCCGATTACCAACTTTATTGTAATTAGCATTATTTTGTTTAGAACTGCTTTTGAATTTGAGTTTTGGACATTTTGCCACTAAGTGTCTGGTGTCACCGCATTCGAAACATTTCCTGACGGAATGTCCACTTTTAGGGCGTGATATGAATGATGCTTCGTCGATAACGGTGCCTTGCATATTCATTTTGAGTTCTGCATCTAAAAGCCTTGATTTTACAAAGTCCACACTGAGCTCCGTATCCATTGCTTCCAACACTGTCACAATATGTTCATATTTATCGGGAAGAGTTAATAATAAGTGACAGACCTGATCGTCTTTTGCCATCTTGGATCCCATAGATTCAAGATCTCTGACTAGAGCATCAAATTTAATAAAATGGTCTTGCAGACTCGTAGTGCACTTTAATGTTAACAATTTCTTCCGAACTAAGAGTTTAGATATCGTACTCTTCCGTTCAAACACATTACTAAGCGATTTCATCATTTCCTTGGCTGATTCCGCACCTCGAATGTAGTCTATATGACGATCAGTAACACAATTAATAATTACATTCATTGCCTTTTTATCCATAGACTTCTTCTCGTTGGTGTCCGGCTTCCAATCATCTTCAATCGTTTCTTTGAACCCTTTTTCATCCAGTAAGGTGGTGACACGGAACTTCCAGTTTTTAAAATTTGTATCTGTTAGTTGGGGAAAGATCATTACGTTGTTGTTGGCGGCCATAGTTCTCGAACGGATACGACGGATTTTTCAGTCTCAATCACACGATTCACTACCCCGGTACTTTCCAGGATTATAACACGGCACTACGTACTTCTGGGCCCATAACCTGTCAAATTATATGATTCAGGCAAGGGAAAAATATAAGAAACTAGCGGCTCACAGCCAGCACATTACACACACATTACGAGGGTACAACTTTATTTCACACTGTTATATTAACTCCTATCTAACCATGGGTGCCTACATCAACCAAAGAGATACAATATTTCAACACAGATGTGGGTGGTTTCATGAAGGCCACATTAATCCCAGAAAAATCCATGGCAAAGTCCAAATCCGAGAAAATAAAGGTAAATCAGCAGTTTCAGTGAGAAACTTATGATTAAAACTCAAAATTAAGTATAACCTGCATTGTCTTGGATTAAAATTGTACAATAAAAACAACAACTGAATTATGAATAATGAAATTATTAAAAACAGATAACCAATAACGACATGTTCCTTTACCTGCATCAACATTTAAAATTTCATAATATTATGTTTGGCATGTCCATCTGCACAACATTCCTTACCACTTTGGCTGCAATATCAAATATAAAAATTGTTCTGTAACACTACCCAAAAGACTTTTTTTTAAGTTGACCCTTGTTGATCATTTAATTATTTTACAAATGATACTGCAACAGTTGCAAGATCAGTGAGACCTAAGAGGCCAAGATGCACTCAGGACTTCACATGGGTGTTGATAGATGATTCTTCCACCTATTCCTCCTAATCCTTTAACCATCTTTCTCAAACAGTATGGATCTTGTGTTAAAACAAGAGTGGATTTACCCCCCTGTTCTGTTGACATTATCAATTGTTGACAAATCCATTTGTCTTAATTTGGCCAAAGTGGACTTCATGTCTTGACAAGAAATTTATCATCACTTTTATTTCTGCTTAACTAATGACTTATTTGCTTTCCTGATACTCATTTTTGTGTTAAAACAAGAGTGGATTTACCCCCCTGTTCTGTTGACATTATCAATTGTTGACAAATCCATTTGTCTTAATTTGGCCAAAGTCGACTTCATGTCTTGACAAGAAATTTATCATCACTTTTATTTCTGCTTAACTAATGACTTATTTGCTTTCCTGATACTCATTTTTGATATTACTGAACTGTTTCAAAATATAGATCATCAAGGTAAAGCCTGACACTTTTTGAATTTTTACCCTTTGTGCTTCACTGATTATCTTTTTATGAATATATTTATTACCTTAAACATTATATGGTCATTTACAATGTTATTAATGTGAGGTGGGGTTACTAATATATCCATAGCTGAGTTAGGCAATATGTAATTTCAAATAAAATTGCTATAACTCATCATGTATGTAATCACAGTTTTATTTGAAGTAACATTTTGTCCAACTCTGGTACATAGTATGCTTAAAATGTTATGTTAGCAATATTATTGTATCATTTTTTTTAGATTTTTATTTAAATATTTCTTCTATTTTAATTTAGTATTATATTGTATATATTTTTTTAGATCCAGGTTCAAATAATTCTGGACTATATACCCTTCAAGCAGTTTTAACTCATCGTGGTAGGTCTAGTTCCAGTGGCCACTATGTTGCTTGGATCAAGCATACAGACGACACCTGGATGAAATGTGATGATGATGTAGTTACCGCTGTACCTAAAGAATCAATTTTAAAACTTTGTGGAGGAGGTAAGTAATAAACTAAATATATTATTTGTTTAAATTTCATCTAGTTAATTTATTTTTTTCGAAGGTATAATCTGTAGTTTATTATCATTTTAACTTTTTTTTATTTATTAATGTTTTATCATTAATTAGATTCCGAAGTCCTAGTTTGTCTGGTTATTTTCTATTAAGCCCCTAGTAATTGTTGACTCAAATCCCTGTATTATTTCAAAAATTCAATTCCTCTAATTCATTAAGTAAATTTTAATAACCTTGCAAAATATAAAACAACTCCCTTTCACCGTTGGAGTGTTGTTTAGTTATTTTCTGTATTATACCTAAATTCCTGTTGTATAAAAAGTAAATTAAAAAAAAAAGTTAGTAATCTCACCTGTTCGGCTATGCTCTTGGACCCTATGGCCACCTAAAAAGGGCAGGGAGAGGGAACAGGGTATGATCGAAGACACATGGGGAAACTGGATGAAGAAATAAATCCCAAAACATTTATCTATCAACCAAACAAACACTAGTATATTGAAATAAAAATTACATTTAGCATAATGAAAATAAAACTCTATTTTAACATAAGAATCACCCTCAATAGCACTTAATAATAACATATGAACGAGACTCATACACCTGATTCTCCATCTATTCTCATAGTCCCTAAATCTACTAAAAATAATAATAAAACAAGTTCCATAATATATAACAATCATCAAACCCTTTATCTATAACAATAATTCTATGCACTAATAATTACAACTTCAACATTCCCCATCAGTACTCATTATCTTATAACCATTAATAACATTATTAATTTCCAATTAAACCTCCATCCATCATCTATAATAGTATCATTTCCATCATCAATAACAACAATCATCGGCACTAATCATAATTACAACTTAAACATTCATCTTCAGTACTCATTATCTCATAATCATTAATAATTTCCAAACAAAACTAGATCTATCGTTTATAACAATAATCATAGGCACTAATTACAACTTAAACATTCGCCCCTCAGTACTCATTATCTCATAACCATCAATAATTTCCAAACAAAACTAGATCTATCATTTATAACAATAATCATATGCACTAAGAATATTTATAACGTACTCATTACCTCATAACTGCTAATAAACACCATAATTTTATTATAAAACATTTTCCATAATTCCATATACACTGATGACAGTTACAACTCAACTATCCACCATAATTAATCCTTATCTCATAGCCGCTAATAACATAACAACTCCCCTTTAAAACCAGTTCCCTCTTCTCCAACCATAATTCTATGTGCACTAATACTTAAAGAAAGATTCCTATCTGTCTTGTGGCCAAACGCGATAAATGACAATGCAATAATTACTGGCTCTATCTTCAACCGACCACCCGCCGGCCTCACCCCAAGTCTAGTCAGACTACAGTAATTAGAGAATCTAATACCTTTCTCTGATTTCTTGCTCCGGAGCCAAGGCTTCTCGCTAGTACTTGCGTTCAACTCATCTCCAGCCCTCATCTTCATTCTGAAGACCCCACCTGCCGTCGTCAGAGGTTCTCTACTTCTCGGGCCTCGAGAAGAAAACCGTTGGTTACTTGAATGCTTCTCCGAGCTGGCATAAGCATTCTTACTCCTTCGTCTGACAGGTGCTGCCCCTGGTGGTTATCATTATCCCGAGAATCCAATAATTATATTTAACGTTTCCAACGACCGGAAATTTTACGGTGAACTGCTGATTAGTTTCCGGCCTCGTGTTTGAATTGAACCTGTGAACTGCTTGGCTCAGCGTCTCCACAAACAGACGTCACCTTCTATTAAGAATTAACTTTTAATAAGATGTTATCAAAACTAAATGTTAAGGACCCACAATGCCTTTAACCAAAACCATATACAAAGAAAATTTATGTAATTAGTCACAAAAAGAAATAAACTTAGCAAATCTTATTTGGCATAGGATAACATATACCTTATTAATACATATTAATGAGAAGAAGCAAATAAATGCTAATCATTTTTTATAATACGTAAAACTAAAAATAAACTTTTGACTTCAAATGATAACATACTTCTTTTTGATCACAAAAATAAGAGTACAATTTCTCATCACAGAGTACTCTCCTTATATAAATATAAATTCGCTAACATTTTTAGCATTGAACTAAAGCTGTAATTAATGCACATTAACCAACTATATATATCCAAATAAATACTGTCTTAGCCCATTACAGTAAATAATGTATAATTTTGGAATCTTCCAATTTCACTGCTGAACCTACATAAGAATGAAATCTAAGACAATTTTATGAGACACTAAACTTAAGTTCTTCCTATTTTAGATATTCCATAATAGAATATTGAAAGTTTTGTTTAGATTATTAAGACTAAATAACTTTATTGAAACAGGAATAAATGTAGATTAACTTGATTATGATATAAACAAATCCTATACCATTGTCTACTTGTGGTGTTCGAATATGGTATTTAAGATTAGTAGAATGATAGGAAAACTTTATTTTATTTTTGTTCACCACTTGTGAATAAATATCAACTAGAAGTTCAATTAGAATGAATGTATGTGTTAAAGTAAAAAGCATTAGTTTACTTAATAAAATTAAAATATGTTTTATTAAATAAATAAGCTATAATATTTCTATGATTTCAGGAGATTGGCATGTGGCTTATGTGCTGCTTTATGGTCCAAGGATATTGGAAATACCTGTTAATGGAAAAAAGACATAAATGAGATGTTAATATATTTTTTATTTTATTGTTTAATCATTATAAAATGTTCTTTTTTTCTTTAAAAAAATGTAACATTGTTCTTTTTTTTCTTAAAAAATGAAATGTTGTTCTTTTTTTATTAAAAAAAAATGTAATCTTCATTAAATGGACTTAACATGGCTATACACTTACTCCCTCGCCCTAACTTGTATTTAGGTATATGTTAATATTTCACTGATTTTAATTGGTAAGAAATATCCTATTCCTTGAAAGTAACTGCTTTGCAGGAGGAAGGAAGGATGAATTTTATGCTATAGAATTCACCCTTCCTTCAAAATCCTTTTTATAAATAATTACACATGTTTACATTTAATTGTTAGTTATTCATAACTCTAAAAATATTTGAAAGAAAATTTCAATTTAAAAAATTTTGAATTTCAAACTTCTGATTTTTGGAATTAAGAATCTAGAATAAACTAAATCAATTAATGTGACCCAATTAATCATTTTAAATATTTACTGTTGTGGTTCCCAACCTGAGGGGCATGAGTACAAGTCAGGGGTGGGTGCAAGACAGTTGAAAATGAAAAATTCTTACTTAAGTTGAGTTTTTTTTCTCTTAACAGTACTTCTTAATCTTAAATTGAAATTTATAAAATTGTATTTTGTGACAGCAAAACTAAATGTATGGTTTTCAATGTAATAGATGCTGTTTTTTTCTTATGCTCATACAATTTATTGTTCATGGGGGGGGCTTGGATCTTTTCATTTGAACAGGAGAGATGTGGCACAGAAAAGGTTGGGAGCCTTTGCTGTAGATACTAGATGGACAGCAGATTGGGTTTTGTTTCACTGGATACTAATTATTTACCCCATTTCCTACTTCCTTTTAATCATTCCAAAATGTAGCTAAAAGACAACAGTGGTTTTGTGCTCTCACATATCATGAAAGCTATTTTAATTAAGAATAATAATTATTTTTAAAGTTATGATTTACTATTTTGAACTACAATTACTGGTGTATGCTCTGCGATACCCACATTGTGGTATATCCTAAATTCTCCAGTGGACTCATCCTTCTTCAAAATAAATATTCTATGCCATACTTAATTTATATTATTCATACTCGAGCACAAACATAACTATTTATATTGTTATATGGTAAGAAAAAATGAGAAGACAGGATAGAAAAGAAAATTATATCTGATAAAAACAAATCTTTGGTTAACTTCAGTGCAGACTGTTCATGTAAGAAATGTTTTTCTCACTCCATCAATCCTGTAAGGTAGAATTATGTTTCCGACCTACTGGTACATTCTAGTACCTGACCATTGAGATTATGTTGGCATGTGCTCTTATATCCTGTTTGTGTTCAGCCATTTTTCCAGGGTCTCTATTGTTGTGACTGGATTGTAGTTGTGTAGTGTCTGTCTGTTTATATAGTTTGTATATCCAGTACATCTGTGCCTGTATTGTAATAACTTGTACTTTTGTTTTCCCTACACTCTCTTTAACTCTCTCTGTTAAAACTGCTCAGTGTCTGACTGTGACTTTTTAGTTTTATATGCTTTGTCATAACTTTGTACTCCATCCTCACCATTCTTTCAAGAACCTAGCTCCCCAAGTATACTATTTAAATTTGTTGGATTACTTGGAATGCAGCTGGTTACTGAAACACACTGACCATCTATTCGCTGTATCTTATATTTAAGGGTATATGTTACTATTTGTAGCAGTATTACTTTAAAGCCTTGCCTGGTCATCCATTTTTCTGCATAGATCCTCACTTTTAAATTTTTTAATCAGCTTCATTCTTTCCCTTACAAGTGTTCAGTTCTGTGTGAATTTTTCTTCATTTCTAGCTTCCTTATAGTTCTCATTAGCTAATCCATTTACTCTGTATCCATTGTTATAATGCAATGTAATTTCCTGGATTGTTCTAAATATTCCTACTCCCTTATTAGATATAGACCATTTTACTTGTACTATTTGAATATTCACTATAAAAGGTGTTTCAGGAAGAAATGTCAGTAACTATAGGTACTGTTGTGATTCATCTAAAATGTGGTTCAGTTCCATCAACCACACGTTTATCTTAATCCACTTTCAGTGCTGTTTCTAATTTGGCCAATCTTCATTGCGATGTACATTGACAGGATATTGGATATCCATCTGCGATTTTTAAGGCTTTCTTGTATTCTATACTGATTTTTCTTAGGCAGTCTGTTTGAGTGTTATGGGACAGGACATACAAAGCGGCTTGTGAGCATAGGCGTAACGAGGTGGGTTATTGGGGATGTAGCCCTCCCCCCATTGCTTAGAAGAAATTTTAAAAAAAATGTAAGTAACAATTTAAAAGAAATAAAAATTTGAAGGATTTTACTTTTTAAAAGTTATTATTGTGGGAACAGAAGTAAGGGTAAATAATGCCAAAAACACAACAAAGAAAGTGCAAACGCAGTTATTTTAATGAATAAAAGGTAACCAAAACGTAATACTGATTATTTACAATTAATTATATTATTGTAGTGGCTAGCGGCAACAATAAGATCGCAAATATGAGAACAGTTTAGACAATTCTTAGAATCTAGAAGTAAAGTCGGGATGGGTCTAGAAAGTTCCCTATCCAATTAAGTATAGTAAGTTATTGTAGAGAAATGCTTTATTTTCAGCATTGCTGTCCAATTATATTGGATTGCCTTAATACACAGCATACTGATCAATCCATATCGGACATAATGTACATTACAATTTGTTTGTTTTAAATGCATCCTTAAAAACTACAGTACAATTCTTAATTTTTTCTACTCGCTTTTCTTTTTTTTATATACAAGAAAATAAAGAAAATACAAACCAGATAAATTAAGCACATATACATTACCACACAATTTATGAAGATAAATAAATTTGAAAAAAAAAATTAGCCTGGGGGGGGGGGTATCAGCTACTATATACATGATGGTGAATCATTCCCAGGGAGTCAAGAATAATATTCTCGGCGAGCACCGCCACATCCCTGCCACTGACACCCAGGTCATCGAGGAAGCTCCATGTTCTTTTCGGAATCGTTCTGCGGGACCCAAACCAGAGGCCTCTCACGGTGAACTCTCTCTCCGAAGGTCTCGCGGAATTTCTCCTTTAGGAAAGGGGTGCATTTGTCATATATTTCCTTCTTTTCCCTTTCCACTCCTCCCGCCTGGTCAAGGTCATTATTTTTTATCATCATTATTTTTATTATCATTATTTATATCATTATTTTCAAATCTCACCGTCGGATCCAACACCCATGCTATCTTTCCGGTCTTCGGAAATGCGCCAATATCTGCGATCCCTCAGTATCGATACAATAGACCTCGTCAAAGCAGGCGAAGTCTTTTTCCTTTAGGAGCCTCATTAATTCGTGTTTGACCCTGTGGTGTCGGCGTGTTATGAGGAGGGAGTTGTTGGGGCATTTTCCCAGCACATGGGCTGGTGTTTCTGACTCTCTGCCGCATTTGCGACAGAGGGACCCAACTTCTCTCACCTGTCCGCCGGCTCCTGGGACTCCGCGCATACGTGATATTCAGTTTTAGGGCGTTGGTCCACTCCGACCCCGAAAGTACCTGTTTCTCGCATATAAACCTGTTGGCTTTCGGTGTCTCCTTGAAATGACGGACTCCAACGCCCTGCCATCTACAATTAGCCCATTCTTCGAAAGAATTCTCACGCAGAGACTGTCGTAGAGCTCTCACGCTTCGGAAGCCCTGATCAACTCCCAGCCTTTCTAGATATTGAGCTGCTTCCGTTTCATAATTAAATGTAAACTGGAACAGGGCATCCGGGACATTAGCCAGTCGCTGGGCAATTGACCAATGCTGAAGTGGAGCCTACATTGACAGCGGATCAGTCCCAGGCCTCGATACCTCTTTGGTGCGTACATCATGGCCGTAGAGGTGTTCGCAGGTAGCTCGATAATGCCCTTATAACACCGCAGGACGTATCTTTTTTAGGGGCGCGGTTTGGAGAGGATAGGTAAGTCCCGGGAACAGGTACTGATTGACAATGTTAATCTTTTGTTCCGGTTTGAGTAGACAAGAGCTCACTAATTTGTCTAAATTATCACTTAATTTAGTCACCGCCTCTTCATCAAATACAAGCTCTCCGGAGAATGTGCACCCTAAATATTTTATTCGCTCTTCAGCCTTACATGTATGGATGACATCTCCATTCTCTAGGAAGAGCGTAGTGGTCCGCAGCTCTCCTTTTTCAATCAAGATACCACTTGCTTGGGTTGACAGCCAAACCAATCTCTGCAAGCATCCTTTGGACGCCGTTGATGATTCTTTCTGCAGCACCCTTGTTACATGCCGAAACAGCCTGGTCTTCCGCAAATCCGGTGAGAACCACAGATTCTTGAACACCCGCACAGAACATAGAACCAACTAGAAGCGGCATGCCAGGTACGGCGAGTGAAGCCAATCTCCCACTGGCCCCCCACTCTTCCCGCCCCAACCAAGTGGTGCGGTGCTAAGTTTACTTCTCTTACTTAGCTGGTGTACTTCTGTTTACTTACATATTATTGAAAATTGTGTTATCTCGTGGTGTCTTTGTGTTTTGTATAGTTTTTTATTTGATCACTGAACGTGTATTTAGCAAAATGCCTTGTGTAGCATTTGGATGCAGTACAAATAATGCCGACAAGTCTTTCAATCCTCCTCTCACCTTTCACCTGTAAGTTCGAAACCTAACTGTTAACTATATATAATAAATAAATGTACCACAAAATATAATATTTTCATAGTTCACGTAACCCTCCAAGTACCATGGGGTTAATTTAGTTCCCACATGTTTCTAATTTTTGAAACTTCGTTTGAAGAAATCGATTGATCTGTCACATTCAATGAATTTTAACGCAAATCTGTCTGGAGTAATTAGGAACTGAAACGAAAGTATTAGAGAGCCTTTTCGAATTTTTACAAATTTTCCTTCTTTCAAAAATGTGGCTAGGGTCCTTCCGGGATTCCCGTGGTATCCGACATCACCTTTTTATATTTTCTCCTTAGTTATTTAAAAAATCCATAGCCATAATTAAACTAATTTTTACTAGGAACTGTTTCTAAAAATAGATAAATTTTACTGGAATGCTTCTTATTTGAAGGATTCAATTCACTTGGAACAAAGCCCTACATTGTATAAGCACTTCCTGGATTTTTTTTTGTTCAGAATTATGTTACTTGATTTATTTGTTTCATCAGGCCGTGGTACACAGAGGGTTAAAATATTTCTATATTACGTAGCTCAAACACGTCACTAGATAATGTAGAATACATTTCAGGTACCTATCTAATTTTCCATGTCCATTATTGATTGATTTGTTTATGACACATAGAATTTTGAATAAGGATAACAATTTTTATTAATAATAAACGAATTACCTTATTTATAATAAGTACATTATTTTAATCATATCGTTACCTAATGTGTCATTCGGATTTTCACGCTACGATTTATTTCTATTACAGGATTTATAGTGAGAAGAATGAATTTGACATTAAAATGTAAAGAATGTTTGAGAGCTGTAGAATCAAACCCGAACGCCATTGGAAATGGAAGACTTATTGTAATTTAGGACCGAGGGGGGTTGATCCTACCAAGTGATGATGTCACTGAAATTTGTAAAATAAGTGAAAAATTGTTTGGGTACATGTCCAAGCATAAAAGACTCTCACCCTAGTCGGGAGCTTTCGCATCACTTCTAATAAAGCATTGCATTGGCAGAAACTTTTTTTCCTAATGTAACACATTTTCTAGAGGACGAGTCTCACTATTCATCAATCATCTCTGCAGTGGGAATATTATATTTAAAAACTAGAATGTACCACGAATTGAAGCATTTGGAAAAGATACGTGCGAAGAATAATAAACTTGTTTTATTTAAAGGACAAAAACATTAAAAGTAATGTAGTTTATAATTAAAATATTCTATAAACCGAATGAGGTTCATTTTTCCTGCTTTGTCACCCATCATTTTTTACTATATATAAAAAGTTACCTCATAAAGACAAACGGTAGTAGGTAGTGGAGGTGCTGGAAGTATTAAAGGAACTAGAGCGGTGTGGAGATGAAATGTACTTTATTGGCTGCCGGGAAGATAAGATTTGTTATTGTTTTGGGTATCAGGTCTACAGCTGCTCCCCAGTAATATTATTACTAAGGAAATAACCAATAGGAACATTCCACGGTGTACTTACCCCGGCAAGATAAAACACGAGGAATTCTTGGGCTAAATAAACTGAGCGCTGTAACACTTTCTCAGCTGTAAGGGGGTGGCAGGAGTGAGGGGACGGCTTGGGAGCTGGCTTCACCTGCCTCCCTCCAAACGGGCCCTAATGCCGCTTCTAGTTAGTTCTATGTTCTGTGGTCACCCGTAAGTTTGTAACCAAACATCT
Source organism: Arma custos (assembly GCA_037127475.1). Taxonomy (NCBI): domain Eukaryota; kingdom Metazoa; phylum Arthropoda; class Insecta; order Hemiptera; family Pentatomidae; genus Arma; species Arma custos. Next base: position 32,624,983 of record CM073761.1, on the reverse strand, counting down.
TGGACATATTTTCGTCACACAGGTCGCGGTATAAGTGGTCAATGGCCAGGTTGAAAAGCGATGGCGACAAGGGTCCGCCTTGGGGCACTCCCCATAAATAGGGTTACTTGTATTTAAAAGCTATTTCTTGATTGCCCTTCCCAAAATAACATTTACAATGAAAATAACATTTATAACTTCCAAAATAACATTTATAAAAAATTAAATTTATTTAATTTGAAGCTACATGATTATCGTATAATACATATTATACCTATATTACGAGACATCTTTTTTGAAGGGAGTAATATGTTGGAGTGGTTGACTGATGGGGGTTAACCCCCATGAGTCAACTCTAGTTACGCAATGCTTGTGATTAGACAAAAAAAACTGCTTTTGCAGGAGAACCAATCCTTTCCCCGCTTAAAAGATTCGGTGGGTATTGCTTTAGGCTCCCCGTCATATTTGCTAAAGGAGGTGTCTATAAATAGTTGTTAATATGGAAAGATAAGGTACTCAGCCCTAGTTATTCGACTATTTGGTACTAAAGACCCGTCGGGTATTCCTCCTTTGGGTATTTTTCATAAACAGTTTTTGAGGTAGAGTTTCGATCCTGATCAAATGGTGCATTCAAGCGCCCCTTGGGCTAGGATAGGTACCTGTCAACTTTACTGGAATTCCTGTACCATGACAGCCCATAAAGAGTCTTATGTTCGGTACATGCCAAGTACTGTTCTGTTTATAGGCCTCTGGCCAAAATATCAATATTTCTTAATTAAGTATGGAGATAGACGAATGTCCCCAGCATGTTTAAAACATCTCGCTCTGATGAGAAAGAGTTCAACGTAAATGTAGAATGTGTCAAGGAGGAATCGGATAGCATATTGACAACAACAACTCGAGGAAATGATGCAAAATTAAGTACCTTATAATTCACTTCAGCGAGACATCCATACTCTGATTTCTAAATACATTTTGCTTTAATAATAGAGTTTAATCGATTTTGAGAATTACTTCTTTGGTTACTAATGGCATTGACGTATATAGTTCTTTGTTTACAATTTTAAGAACGCAATAATTTTATTTTTCAACTAATTTTACACGGGGTGATCTATGCCAAATTGCGATGTTGTCTGTCAATAATTGTGTTTCAGTTAAAACCAGACTCGTATCACGTTGTTTATATATACTATAACTGGTGAGTTAAAACTAATGGGCTCAAAAGAGAGGAACACTGTTGCTAAACTTATAGAAATTGTGAATTACGTTGTCAATAAAAAAAGTGTGTTTCAAAATTATTTGAAAGACAACAACAATTTTATTCAGTCTTATTTAAATGCCAGAACAAGCTTCTACAACTTATTTTTAGACAATGAGAATTCAGACTTCAAACCAGATTTGCGAAGAATACAAGGAGTCCGACAGGTAGTAGGAACAAATGTCGAAAAAGAAGTTAAAAAGGGCAGTTATGGATTTGACATAGCTAAGCTGTTAGGTGATTTAACTGTCTCTTCAAAGAAAACTAGTGTAAACAAAGTTCCGAGATGGAAAACACATCCTCCAGTTGCCACTCATGTATGTATTGGTTTAATTGTTGTTTTTAAAATCTTCAAATATCATGCTTAAATTGTTTAATGATAAATCTCTTTTTTGGTTTAAAATATATTACAATGACCATTTGGGATAGTTATCTGAGGCCCTTTAGTTGTATCCGCCTTAAGAGATTTTAATATATGTTTAATTATAATAAATAAATGCTCCATCATCTGATGCTACGCATACACATATCTTGTAATTTTTATAATCTCCTGTAAAGTTCATTATTTAAGTTTAAGCGAAGTCCAAATCATCTGAACCAATATTACTGTTTAGACATCATGTATTAAAATCCAGTGTTGTGATAATCCCATATTTTTTCACACCTTTTATTTAGGGGATAAAAGGAAGTCGAATGGCTCAGTGGTAGAACGCTGAGTTGTCATGCTGATGGTCTTGGGTTCAAATCCTGCAGGCTTTTATTTAATCTCTTAGTGGCCGGAGGTGGATCCTACAGAATCTAGGACCCTCCTGGGGCTCTCCCAGTCTTTTTAAAGTGGGTACCCAAAACAAGGGGGGGGAATTTGGTATTTAAGCATTATCTTGGACAAATCACCTCCCTGCACTATTTTTGTCCAAGAAGCAGTGCAGTCTCTACCACATACTGAATCCCAGACCTTTCATTGGGTGGTAGTGGTACAGGATAATTAAAATCAATCACCGGTTGATGAGAATTTCTTTCTTTTTTTTTTGGCATATTCTTCTCTTAATCTTTGGCATGTTTACATTCACAACTGTAGAATTTTATTACATCTTGGTGCACCAATGCTTGGGTTAAGAATACAATTTCTAGTCAATGAGGATCTCAATGTATATGGATATAAAAATTAATAAATACTATTTAAATAATCGATGATATTTAATATCATTTAAAAATAAATTATTATCTAGAGCAGTTATAATAGGCTATTGTGCCTATAAGAACAGAGAGCCAAACTCTCTTATTTAATCAATTATATTAAAGTAATAAAATATTAAAGTAATAATTTCAGTCTCAAACTTTTAAGAAATATTTTAACATTTAATTACTGGAAACCTAAAAATGAGAATGTTAAATATACATTTTATTATTTTAAAAAATAATAATAATTACTGAATAATCAGTGGAAATATTATATTTATCATATTTGCTTAATAATTATTTTATACCTCTGAAGATGCCATGCATTATTTGGCTGAAACCTTGATGATTATATTTGAGAAGCATAAACAACTTGTTTGTTTTTCTTTTATTTTTGTTTTACCTTATTGGTATTTATTTTAAACAATAAAAATAAACTTACTTGCGCAGTAATTCTAATTGGAAGTTCTTTATTAAACTGATTAGTATGAGTTTCTATTTTACATTCGTTAGGCTGCCAAAATAAATAAAAGGGAGGGAAGAGAGGGCCAAATGGGTTAACCTGCTTACAAACCCTAAAGTTGTGTGTTTGAATCCTGGCCCTGGGATTCATTAAGCATTCCCCCATCCCTTGAGTATGTGAAGCCCTTCAGCTTACTGGAGGCAATCCACTAAGACCACCAGGCATAGAAGTGATGACTCTACCCTGTGTACTTCTATCAAGAATCGCGTGGTTGTAATCCAGGGTGTTATTAGTCACCTGAAGGTTCGTTCCAGGGTGGCCTGCTTATATTACTTATTACTGTTATATTAATTCTTTTTTTTCTACTTAATTAATATTCCTGATCTTTTTAAAGGAAGAAATTAATGCCCAGACTCAACGATTGCTTATTTCTCTGGCATCTTCAGAATCAGTTTCTGTTCGATTGAAGCGTTTAGAAGACCTATTTAATCATTTAGTTCGCCATCCTACTGCCAAAAACTTTGCTGTTAAGGTAATTTAAATTATACATAATTATTTATTTTTTAATTTTTATTTGTGTGTGTGTTATTTTGTTTTATTAACTTGGACTTTTCTCTGACTGCCCTCTTAATTGAAAGTATTAGTTTATACAGGGTGTCCCGAATTTAAATGGCAAAACTTCAGGAACTTATAGGGGACCGAAAAACTAAGACAAAAAGTCCTTTAGAGATTTGCTCGTTTTTGCTTAGTTTTAGGGAAAATCGCAAAAAAAGAAACAAAACAAAAATGTTACAGGTAGCGATTATCACCTTTCAAAGTTCGTCAGGGTAGGCAGTGAGATATGTAAACACTTAATGTTATCCTTTACATTCTTTTATTTGTTTACATTTTGGCTTCCTTCTAGGATTATAATTCCTAAATCAGTCTTCAGTCAGTTACTCAGATATTTTTGTGTGAATAGCATCAGCCACAATGCCGCATACATATTCTAATGTTGAATACGCTGATATGATTTTTGTGTATGGTTTCTGTAACAGTAATGCTTTATAAGCAGTGCGGGAGTATGCGCGCCGATTTCCAAATAGAAGAGTGCCTAATCAGCGAGTCTTTTCGTTAACATTTAATAGACTACGAGAGACTGGGTCATTCTTAATACGTAATGAAGGCGACCATTTCCAGGCAGCAGTATGAGCAGATTATCGGAGAAGAAATTGTGTCCAACGCCACTTCGATAACAATCCTGAGACTAGCATCAGAAGAGCATCTGCTGCATTAGCAATATCGCGGCAAGCAATATGGCGAACTTTGAAAGGTGATAATCGCTACCCTTACCATCTTCAAAAAGTTCAGAATTTATTACCTCAAGATTATGTCAAGAGATTGAAATTTAGTAACTGCTTTCTTGAAAAAATTCGCGATGATAATTTATTTCCATTAAAAATATATGGACCGATGAAGCTACCTTTACAAGAGGAGGAATTGTTAATCAAAGAAATTATCATGTATGGGCTCTTGAAAATCCCAGAGCTATTATAGAGAATAGGTTTCAGCATGAATTTGCTATTAACGTTTGGTTTGGAATTTGGAACGGATTTCTGGTGTGATCATATTTTTTACCTGGAAGATTGAATGGTATCACATTTACACATTTTTTGGAGAACGACTTTTCTAATTATTTAGATGACATTCCCTTACAACAGCGGATTGAAATGTGGTTCCAACTCGATGGATGTCCAGCTCATTATAGCAGAGTTGCTCGAGCTTGGCTGGATAATTATCCACAACGATGGATTGGACGTGGAGGAGTAGTACCTTGGCCATCCAGATCACCTGATATGACACCCATGGATTTCTTCGTATGGGGAACCTTGAAGCAGAAAGTTTATTCAGTGTCAATCAACTCAAGAGAGCAATTAAGAGACCGAATCATAGATGCAGTGCACCAAATATCATCAGAACAATGTTTAGCTGCAATTTATCAAGTGGGTGCAAGAGTACAACATTTTGAGCAATATTTACATTAAAAAGAACATAACATAAATATAAATGTAAATAAATAAGTATAAAAATGAAAACTTGTTTTGTTTCTTTTTTTGCGATTTTCTCTAAAACTAAGCAAAAACGAGCAAATCTCTAAAGGACTTTTTGTCATAGTTTTTCGGTCCCCTGTAAGTTTCTGAAGTTTTGCCATTTAAATTCGGGACACCCTGTATAGTTCCCTCAAGTTCATTATTGTACAAGTAAGGTCTCGAAACTTTCAGATTGTTTTTGGTTTTATTCTTTTACTTGTTTAGTACTGTAATGATTTAATTACCTATCAAAAGAAACTATTAGCTAAAGCAATGACTTAAATATATGTGTTTTCCTTTATACTACATTACCATCAACTATTTACAATCTGTGTGTATTACCATTTCTTCCAAATCAAGCTTAGATGTGGCTCAAAAGGATAAACAATTTTAATTTAATTTTTGGATTGCATGTAACTTGAAATATTAAACCTCAAACATTATTCTTTTTATTGATTTAAATTGACTATTTAAAAACTAAAAGCACTAATAATTTCAGAAAGGAGCAATTGGAATCCTGTTATTTATTCGAAAACATACAAATGATGTACCTACACACGAGACCATTCTACAAACTCTTGCAGTTCTTGGCTATGCAGATCCTCCACATTCCAATGGGATCAGAATTTTGTCTATAGATGGTGGAGGCATGAGGTAAATTTCACCGATAATGATTGATATTAACATTTTTCATTGGATACACAGGTTGTCCATTAATTTAGTATGCTTTATAGTATTGAAGTGTATCAGTGGTTCTACATAAACATTCAAAATTAGACATATACCAATTATTAGTTCATCTAGTTGCAAAATCAGGATCATGCAGCTTCTATGAAATTGAAATAAAGTAATAATCAAATAAGTGATTAGTAATATATTTATAAATGAAATTATATTTTTGAGGCCATATTAATAATGGGCTGACATTAAATAAAAATAACTAAGACTTGGTAGTTGCTAGAAAGTTTTGGTATTAATCATTTTGAGGGTTTTCCAAAAACGTATATTGATGTATTTAGAATAATCTCAAAAACGTATATTGTTTGTGTATGCATATTATTTTGGTATTTTGCAGCTTATTACCCAAAACAAAATTTACTTAAATTTTAATTGGAAATATTTTTTTTCTTTAGGGGGATTGCTGTAATAAGAATGTTGCAAAGGATTGAAGAAATATCCGGTAAGAAAATATGTGACTTATTTGATTTCATCTGTGGTGTGAGCACGGGAGCTATTATAACAAGTTGCCTAAGTAAGTTCATTCTCTTCTTCCCCGATAATAAATTATAAATTCACTCTATGAATCATGAATAAATGGTTTTTATTTTATTTTAATTGTGCATAAAAGGATCTAGCATTTTAGGGCCAACAGCTAATTTAAGTGCTATTCACTTGTAAGGCAGATTATCAATGAAAGTCACTGTTATGGAGTTTTTAACAACCCAGATATATTTTCCTACTTATGTATACATTTTTACACTTAGGCATTTAAGTAATTGTTTATTTAATCTAGAGGCTTGGATATATATAAATAATTTAAATCAGTTTTGTGTAAGCATAAGAGTGGCATGTGTCGAGACAGAGACAGATCAGCATAATTCCGAGAGTATCAAAACTTGAGGGTAAAAAAGATCCATCGATAAGCATGACCTATATAGTAGTAAGATAGTTACTATCGACTATCGCCCAACCCTACTGTGGAGGTGACTTAATTTTGTTGCTAATTTACTTAGATAAACGCTTATTATAAAGGTATTTTTGATGTTTAAAAAATATTTTGGAGGAAAATTAGATTTTGGGTGAAAAAAAAATTTCATTTACTGTGGTGTTTTTTGTGTGTGTGATTGGCGCATTACAGAAGCATCCAATGAATATTTCATCCAACCTAATATTGCTTTAGAAATGGATTTTCAATATGAGTCCATCTCAAAATATACCCAGTATCATTGGGAATTTCAGGATATTGTGCACTGGAGAAAGTTAAAGTGTTGAATATGAGCTCCAAGGAAACTTCTGACAACACAATTGTAACATACCATGTTTCACCACTAATGTTATAATATTGCGGATTAAGTTTAAAGGTTTAAAATTTACACTTTTTTAAAATGTATGAATAATCCATGCTCTCACACCCAGGAGCCTAAGGTCTGCTTCCACATCGCAGTCTAGGCCTGCCTCTTCCTCTTTCTCCATCTGGATATCTTTTCAGAATCTGCTTTGGCCCAACCATCTTAATCTTGCTTTTTTGATACAAGAACTTTATCAGGTTCTCCTTTTAGGTCCTTAAGTTCTTGATTATTTTTGATAAGGATATAATTTCCTTCTTTGGTTAGGCCATAAACTCTTCTAAGGATTTTTTTTTTCCAAGTATTCAATAATTAATCTTTAATCTTGCACTGGAACAACTGGTAAGGGAATTCGTTATATAGATCACTGCCAACATTTTCAACAGGACTGTCCATATCCTGGCATATGTCTATGACATTGACATTGTGGGAAGATTCTATCAGATAGTCAAGGATGCAATCATGACCCTAGATTGACTCCAGCAAGGAGACTGGGCCTGGAAATTAATGAAGAAAAGACCAAATTCATGATATCAGGTCAGAGAGTCAACCACAGGGAAAGGATCACGATTGGAACATACACTTTTATAAAGGTTGAAGAATTTATTTATCTCAGCTCACAAGTTATCATGAATAATGATGTGGCAGCAGAGGTAAAAAGGAGAATATTTCTTTCAAACAGAAGCTTCTTCGGGCTAAAACAGCTTTTCAGAAGTCATTATTTTGTTGTACGGATTGGAGACTTGGACTGTCTCAAAGTCCAATAAGCAAAGGTTCCTTGTGTTTTAGAGAAAAATTCTATGCTGAATCTATGGTCCAGTAAAGTAGGTTTGGCGAAAGCTGCTTGGGGAGGGAATGAATCAATAATGGGTTGTTGCACCACTGATGAATGAATTTCTGTGGGCATGAGTTTGAATTGGAATCGTTTTATGGGGAAAGGTAAATTTTCTTTTCAACTTATCAAAATTTTTAAAATTTAGTCAAGAAGCCCTTTTGATTGTTGTATTGTTATGTATTTTTTTCATTAAGTTTTATAGCCAACTAAATTAGGGCTAACCAATAATACAGATATTTTTAATGTGATATACATAAATCTTATTATAAATACAATTATACATAATTCTCTTTAGGTAAAAATTTTCTTGAAGTTTAATTAAGTAATGACACAGTATAATACTTATTTTTTTCACTTTTTAGTTCCCCCTAGCAACATGTCACTGGATCGCATTTATGACCTCTATAGAGAGTTAAGCTCACGTGTATTTAATCAAAGCGCTTTTTGGGGAGCAAGCATGCTGTTATGGAGTGGTGCTTATTATGATACATCCCAGTGGGAAAAGATTTTGAAGGACCATGTTGGTAAATTGTCTTTAATTGATTCAGCCAAAGACCCTCTTTGTCCCAAGGTTAGTAACTTATTTTTTCTTTTATATTCTTAATGATACGTTTTAAAAGATTTCTTAAAAATTAAAACATTTCAACATACGCTGTTGAGAATGAAGTTGATATACAGGCTATTTACAAATGAAAAGGATAAGATACTGATGCATCAAAATTAAAGATTATTCTATCATTAAAAAGAACGAGTAGAAGAGGAGTTTAAACTAATTCGGTAGATTTTTCAGACCAAAAAAATAAATAAGCAAACATTATACTCATCACAATAGAATGTTTTGGGATAGTTGTGAAAATTGACTTACTTCTTTTCTCTCTCTCTACTTTTTTTAAATTTTAACTTGAGTATCTCCATTTTTCCAAGTAGTGTTTAAGGGAAGGGTGTAGTTACAAATGGACCATCCGGGTTGAGAAATTTTCAGCTGGTGACAGATTAATTCATTTCCCCTTTCTATCCAGAGGTGAAAACGTCACATCCACATTGTACTACAGGTATATTGACATAATCTAACAAACAATTATTTAAAAAAAGCAACTTGCATTGGTTAATCAGAAGGGACATATACCCTTCCATGTTTTACATGTACCCATACCCGACCTCATGTTTTACAACAGACTGTAGAGAAACTTAATGAGCTGGGTTACAAAGTCCTCCCAAACCAGCTTATTCATCAGACTTATATCCAACAGATTTTCATCAGTTCAGAAATTTTGACAACTTTATATATATATACTTATCTTTCATTTTCTTGAGTTTCAGTCCTTTATTTTATTTATAGCATTCCTCAGGCGACGTTTGGAGACCAGGCTTTGTCTCATAATCATGCCCTAACAGTGGAAAATGAGATATTTTAAAATAAAACCACTAAACAGCACGCTCAGACAAAACAAAAATGACCCGTTTAAGATTTAATCAGATATTGTGTACTTACAATTTCAAAAATGCATCTCCCTATCACCGACCAGCTACCTCATACTATATCACAACATGCCTTCTGTGTACTAATCAACGGTCAAGTAATCTGTTTCCAGGGGGCCGCGGCTTTATTTACTTGCTATATTGAATGTTCCCGCGTTTAGGGGTGTTGGGTAGGGATGCCAGGAGTGGGGGAAGCAGGCGGGCGGATGCGCTCGAACTCACCAGTTACCGTCATGACGATGTCTGAGCAGGATGTATCCCCCTCGATTGCGCAACGTATTATCATCAAATTTCTTGCTTCTGAAGGTGTAAAACCGGCTGAAATCTTGAGAAGGTTGACTGTACAGTTTGGGGAAGAGACACTTTCTCGTGCCAGTGTTTGCATGGCATAAACAGTTTGTGGAGGGTCGTGATCGTGTTCAGAATGAAAGCCATGACCGCAGACCCCGCTCCAGCATCACAGCAGACAACATCAGCCGTGTTCGACAGCTTGCTGCATCTTGATTTTTTGCATGAACGCAGGACTATCAATGCCGCATACTACTGCGACATTTCAAATGAAGTCAGACTTGCATATCGCCGCAAAAGAAGGGATCTACCGATGAGAGAAGTGATTCTTCTTCAGGACAATGCTCGCCCGCATACTGCGGCCCTGACGAGAGAAAAATTGGAGCAACTGGGCTGGGAGACGCTAGAGCACCCTCCCTACAGTCCAGACTTATCACCATGTGACTTTCACCTGTTTGGCCCACTCAAGGAATCTTTGGGAGGTCAGAGATTCGTCAGTGACGATGAGGTTGAAGCCTACGTGCTCAATTGGCTGAAGACACAACCTACTTCATTCTATGAGGACGGGATTGGAAAATTACCTATGCGCTGGGAAAAATGTATTTCCAAATCAGGAGACTATGTAGAAAAATGAGGTGTACTTTTCTTTGTGTTCAAAGTAAAAATTAAAAAATAAGTCTCATTTATATTTGATTCACCCACGTATATATGTTTTATCTAAAATTTAATGACTTTTTTTTTTTAATAGGTTGCTATAGTTTCAACAATCATTAACCAGTCTAAAATTATTCCATTTGTATTCCGAAACTATGCTGAGCCCTATAATAGGAGCTCAGAATATCTTGGATCATGCCGAAATACCATATTTGAAGCTGTGCGTGCTTCTGCAGCTGCTCCTACTGTTTTTGAAGAATTTAAAATAGGAGATCAATTGCACCAGGTATGTATAATTATGAATACACTTACTTATTTATTTTTTTCTAATGGTTGTATGGGAAAAGTGTATATTTATGAAACATATCTATCGGCATATTAATACTTTACTGGGCGCACATCAAGTCGCCAGGGGGAATTATTTAGTATTTTCATGAAAATTTTGCTGGTTTCTCAAATATATTTAATAATATTCTGTTCTGTATTATAGAAATCATATTGACCTTAATTTGATAAATATTGATAATCGAATTTAATCCTAAAATATGAAACAGGATGGTGGATTAGTGGTCAACAACCCTACTGCTATAGCATTACACGAAGCAACAACTTTATGGCCAGAGGAATCTGTTAGTTGTGTTGTTTCTGTTGGAACTGGTAGATATGAGCCTATCATAACCATCGATGAAACAGTTGAATCTTCAAAGAGTTCTTCGTCATGGAAACTAATTTTCACAAAAATTTTGGAGAGTGCTACTGACACCGAAGGTATTTTAACTATTCTAAATTTCTGTTCTATGTTTACTCTACTGAATAAATAGAATTTTTATACTTTTTTTTTCCATTGACCAGCAAATATTAAGTCTGTTTTAAATTTACATAAAATAATTTCCTTAATTATTTGTTTTTCTTTGTTAAGCTGTGCACAGGGTACTGAATGATTTGCTGCCAGAAGATACTTATTTTAGGCTGAATCCACATATGTCTCGTTTAATGACTATGGATGAAATAAGCGAATTAAAAATTTTGGAACTGGAGAAGGATACAAAAATGTATTGTAGAAGAAATGAAGATAAATTTTATGATATGGTTTCAAAATTAAAATCATCTCGCTCCCCACTGAATAAATTTAAGGATTACATGAATTTAAAGTTTAAATTGCTAGGCTTTACATTATAATAATGATGTAAATGTTTTAACAATGTTATCACTCTATTTGTTAAATAATATATTATTTATTTTTTTTAAATGTCTTTCTTTATTATTAATAAAAATTTAAATAATCAAATACCTTTAGTTTTATTTTCATGTTGGCCTTATTCTATTTTTTATTTTTTTTTTATGAACATAAATAATTAATCACTGACATTACTAACAATAATAAGTTGAGTCTCAAAGGAAATATTTATCATTGAATGAAGAAAATTAGATTTGATGGAAAGAGGAAATAAATAAACAAAGCTTCTTTTAATGAATGTTATGTGGATTTCACAAAGATCAAGTCTGATAGGTTATCTTCCTAAAGAAAAGAGCTAGGTGGATTAGCTGGTAACTAAGCTTTAACAATGGTTCAATGCACATTGCAGTAAATATGGTTGGTTAAAAAGTACACTAATATTGAAAATATCAATTATTTCTTCACTAGTATTAGGCTCAAAATTGTGTTTAGTTTGCATTATTTTGAATGTTAAATCTAATAATTTATAAATGAACATCACTTCTTATAGTTATAAAATATACATAAATTTTAATATAATATAAAAAAAAAAATCAATCTTTAAATATAAAAGATTTTATTATTTCTATATCACAGAATAATAGGGATGTGGACTAATTTTTGGAATTGCTTTTATTTTATAGATAGACCCTGTAAAAACACGAAAATAATAATTTTATGAAAAAATATGTCAAATTTCAATTAAAAAAAAAAATGAAATGTAAATCGTTTTCAAAATTCCCGCTAAAACGGCCCGAACTGTCAACTGGCCGTGAACTACGTCACTATTCACCTCCCTCCAGTCACTCGCGCGCTGTCAACCTTTTCTTGACTGAGTTTTTCCGAATAAATTTAATAAAAGCCATAAAAATGAGTACATCGAATTACAAATGCTGTTCAGTGCCGATGTGCAAAAGTACTTCAGTCAGGACGCCGCAAAAACTTTTCATAAACGTTCCAAAAATTGCAAAAATAAGGAGAAAGTGGTTAACACTTGCTAGAAGAGATCCAGAATCATTGACAACAACAAGTACCTGTTATTTTTGTGAAGATCACTTTGATGTAAGTTCTGATTAAATACAAATACCATTATAAAAAAGTTGTTATGTGACAAAAATAAAGTATCAAATATTTATTACTGTTGTTTGTTTGTTGTTCTTCTTTTAAGTAACTAATTGCTTAACATAAATCAAATTTCAGCTTCAAAATGACATGGAAAATTATGTACGATATACTACAATGGGTGAAGTATCTAGAATAATGATGAGACCTGGTTGTTTACCTAGAAAGTTTACTTGCCAACCTATGAGAGCCCATACTTCTGCTAATGCCTGTCGACCAGCTGCTGCAAAAAGGCAAAGACTCTCATTGATACATGAATGTGAAGAAGAGATAAGAACAGCTGAATTTCAACAACGTGAAGATTTAAATATTGAAGTTACAAATCAAGATGAAGGTCAGTGCTCATTGACATCCATACAAACAGTATAAGTGTAAAATAAGCTCCATTTGATTGCCACTGTATCATTGTTTTTCACTATGTAGTGCTTTTTGCAATTATTACTACATTTCTGTTATCTAAAAGGGGTATTTTATCTTTTTGACTATTAATTATATTTTTAATTGGATTTCTTGTCTTGTGAGCTAATTTTATTTATGAAATGTCATAATTTTTAAAGGATGTCACTTCTATGTTTCCTAGCATTCCACTTAAACTAGTATACAAACTATTAAATGATAATTGGGAACAAATCGAACCCTACACAAATATTAAAAGTAAAACAATATTTTTAGAAGGAATAAGACTTTGCACTGAAAATGGGTTTTTTACTTTCCAAAATTTTTTACTAACCAAAATTTTATAAACAAACGGCTGGTTTACCAATGGGTGGTAGACTTTCAGTAAACTTATCAGAAATAGTACTTAATTACATCATTAAAGAAGGTGTACTAAAAATGGATAACCCCCTCTGCATTTATTTCTAATGTATTTAAAATAAGCGAAAAATAAAATATTTTATATTCTCTTAAGTAATGCTTTCCCTATAAAACTAATCAAACAATTTTGGCACAAACAAATTAATTTAATAAAGAATACTAAACATAATAACTTACCAAAAACTATTAAAACTAACTCATGTGCTAATAAAACTATCCAAAATGCATTATCTAATAACTCCAAAATAGTTAAGTTTAATGTTATTGAGAACAAATTTTTAAATTAATATCACAGCAATGCTTTCTAGAGGTATCTACCTATACTACTATAGATACCTCTAAAAAGCATTGCTATAGAATTACATTTCAGAAATAAAATTAGTCACAAGACAAGAAACCCAATTAAAAATATAATTGATAGTCAGGAAGATAAAATACCCCTTTTAGATAACTGTGCAGAGGACATACAACTCCAAATTTCAAAAATAGAATTTATCACCATAAAAATAATTTACAACCCACAGTAACAACAAAAGTATTCCCTAGATGGGGGAAAAAAATATAAATTAATATTACAGCAATGCTTTTTAGAGGTATCTATGCTTTATTTCACTACTTGTTGGGACAATAAATATTTTTAAATTTATATTATTTTAATTAATTTAATTGTCATAGTTGTCTTTGCAAGAAAATTGACTTATAACTGTTATTGTTGTATACATTATAGGTTGATGCATAAAGCCATAAATTTTAACACTTGATAATGACTAAATGTTGAAACGTATGAACAGTTAATAAATTAATGAAGTGTTGACTGGATGATGGGTTTTTTCTTACTTTATTATATTTAAAGTATTTAGTCCAGTGGAATATATCAAATTGAAATGAAAACTATACTTAAAAAGCACTCTCTTAATCAATTATCTTTTTTTTTCAGATACACTCCATGAACAACAAATAATAACAAAAATTGATAAAGCAACCCAAGTATACATAACAGCCAAGCATCGAAGTAAAATTACTCAGACTGAAACCAAATCATGTACGAAGCAAACCTCTGCAATAAAGTTTTGTACCACATCTGTATCTACTTCTCGATTGAAAACATCAGAAATGAAACCACTTATAAAACCGCATAATGATGACAAATCTGATAGTGATATATCAACTCAATCTGTAGCACTCTTGTCAAACACTTCTTCTGACACAAGTACTTTCAATGAACCAGATTTGAAAGAAGCTAATAAAAAATCTATGGTAGAGCATACTGTAGATAAAATAAAAAGAAGACCACAGTTCTATATTGGTGTACCGAAAGATTGCTATTTTTTAATTAAAATTATAAATGAGGATATTGGTATTCCTGAAAGTGAAATATTGTTGTGTTTGAAGAAAATTCGTTTAGACAGCAGATTTTCTGAACTAGCTGATGAGTTTGAAATAAGTTCATCATATGCAGCTAAAATATTTACAAAAGATATGCCTAAAATTGCTGAAATCATGAGGCCTTTTATTGTAAATTTAGACAAGTCTTCTATCAAAAGATGTTTGCCCATAGCATTTAGAAAAAATGATTATGATGTTACATGCATAATAGATTGCCTGGAAATAGAAATTGAAAAACCAAGTAAAGCCTTACATCAATCTCTAACTTGGTCAGAATATAAAAAGGCCAACACCATAAAATACCTGATTTCCAGTACACCAAATGGACTGGTCAATTATATTTCACGGGGTTATGGAGGGAGAATTAGTGATATATGTCTGGTAGAAAATTGTGATTTTCTTAACTCTTTACCAATTGGGTCACATGTAATGGCTGACAGAGGCTTTAAACATATTGAACCACTGTTACTTGGGGTTGGATGTAAGCTAACAAGGCCACCCAGCATAGATTCAAGTAATAAATTAACGAAGAAGGACGTTAAAGATACAAAAAAAATTGCAAGTTTGCGGATACATATAGAGAGTGATTAGACGCATCAGGGAGTTCTGTTTTTTGAAGCCCCATGCTTGCATAAACCATTATCTGGTAGGGAAACTTGATGACGCCATAGTTATAGCTTGCGGCTTAATAAATATACAAAATTCAATAATTAATAAGTGATGTAAAATGTGAATATTGAAATAAAAGACTAAAAAACAATCAGTATTTTTTATATTTTTATGTAATATATTTTCCTTACTACATTTCCGTTGTTTTATACAATAGTGGGTAGATATTTCTTTTCCAAAATAATAATAAAGATTGTAATAAAGAATTAACATATTCTTCATCGAACTCCACTAATATAATATTAACTATATTATTATTTTGAAAGTTAACATCTGCAACACAAAAGTAGCACTTTTTATATCCACAAACATACATTTGAATTTGCATTTGGTCATAACACTTGTTTGAGGGTTTCCCATTCTGAATGTAACTTTTTATAGTGTTTTCATTGAAGGGACATTTAATTTCTATGAGAAACTGCTCGCCTATTCCATCTGGTGAGCCAGCAATCATGGGAAAGTCCTTGTTAATATAAAGACCACATTTTTTTATTTGTTTCCATAGTGTGGTTTGTACTATTTGTCGTACTTTACATTCCAAAATCCTGCCACATTTCTTTGCTGGAGTATCAGGAATGTTGCCACCCATAATCAAGGATACCAAGGCACCATCACTTGTTTTACATTTTTTAACTTCATAAGCTTTGGAAGCCGTTATTCTACCAAATCTTAATTCGTGCCAAAGTTTGCTGCCGTTCTGGTCTCTTGTGTTTTCTTCAACCTTCTTTAATAACTCTGTAGTAAATAATCCAGATATCTGCTTGATAAAGTCTTCACTGCATTGTTCTCTATAGTTTTGCACTAACTGGTACATAGAGAGCCGTTCTGCCTCATTAGTGATGTTTTGTACATACCTTAATAATTCACAGTTTCTGATACCTTGTGCTGTAGCCTTTTCCACAAATTTGTCAAAAACACTGGCATCTGAAGAAGTTGAAACTTGTCCTTTGGCTAATTCTGTAGCTGTAATGAATTTTAACGTTGTTCCCACCTTCGACAGTTGAGATTTTTTCCAGTAGCATTCTACCTGAGTACAAGATGGCTCTTCGCTTCTTCGATGCAGCCACATCAGAAAAGCCACTGCATGTTTGCAACCACCTGCTGATGCAGCACTATCGTGGCATTGTGAACCGATAACAACACTGTTTTTTTCATCTACAATGGTAGTGACTGTGTACGGTTTAGCATGCACTTTGTGTTCAGGGCACACGCGGCTCTTCAATGTACAAATATCGGATTCTCTTTTCAACTGAACGTATCCTATTGCATCATCGCCATAAGATTCTCTTGAAGATCTGGAATAGACAAAATAGGGCCATAATTATACTACTAAATCTTTGTACATAACCTAACTTTATATTTGTTTGATATACACTGCTGGTCAAAAGTTTGAGACCACTTCAATTTGTTGGGAAAATTAGGATTAAATCAAACAAAACAAAAGGAAACTTGAATAAAATTATATGGAAATACAATATAAGACTATATGGAAACACAATATAAGACTATATGGAAACACAATTTAAAAATATAAGTACAATGCATTTATACTTTCTTCATGTCGAAAAATCCTCCCTTGCTTTTCAAAATAGCAAAATAGAATGAGTAAAGTGTCTCTTTCATTGGTAAATACAGTGTATTAGTATAAACTTATAGGTACTTACAAAGACATTTTCACGTTTCTAAGCTCCGCTGCACAAAAGTCCTTGTTTCTAGCAAAGAAACTTGCCACCATCATAGAATCAATCTTAGGTAAGTTACAACTACTTCCTTTGATGAATCCAGTCTCCATTGTGATAAAATCGTAAAATATTACCGTTGTTGTAACAAATTATTAAGAGAAATAGTTCACTGTACACTGGTTATAAACTTGTTTATGCCAGCTGTCAACGACTTGTGCCGAATGGTGACGTCACGCGCTCTGATTGGTGTTCGCAGTCACGTGATAATGGGTAATAAATAACGCGATTTTAATCAATTTTATTTAATTTAAGACGAATAATTAAGTTCTTAAAATGTTATTTTAGGTTTCTAAAAATTGCCTTTAATGTGTAAAACATAACTTTACATGAATTTGTAACATGTGTCCACATCCCTATTCACAGGGACTATCAAAGTTCATGTAATTTTAAGACAAACATCATAAATTAATAATATCAACTTAACTTATAATTTTACCATCATAAGATTATGATAGTAAATATATGGTGTCGGTAAAAAAAAAGGCACTGATAAAACTAAAATCATATTACAAACGCATTATCTGAATTAAAACCTGTAATCACTACGACCCGTGAACAAGTCTGGGGTTCAATAGATGGCAGAGACTGTACTGTTTCATGTTCTGCAAGGATGTGACTTATTATATGAATTAATGGAATTTAAAATTATTAGCCATCGTCATCATCATAAATTTCATCTCCAAAACACTCATCAGTCACATTTTTATTCCATGATTTAAAAAAATCCCTAGCTTTAATTGCTATATCTTTATCTAGTGGAGAAACATGTCTAACTTCATCAGAAAAATCATTTTTCAAAGAAGATGCATATTGATCCAAGAATAAATTATTTACTGTTTTTGCATTATTAGAGATTTTACTGCTCTCGGTAACGCATGATTTGTAATTTTCAATATCTTCAGGAGATTTCAAAGCTTCGATTTCCCTTCTCTCGAATTCTTCCCGTTTTGTAATTAAAGCAGATTTTAGTTCATTAATTAAAATTCCATGGTCTGCTGGTTTTCTATAATCTTCAATACTATCATCATCATTTTTACTATTTTCAGTACCTTCAACAAGTCCTAAAAATACCTCATCTTTTCCACTGATTGAAAAATCAGATGTACCGACAGTGCATTCGATCTTTGTTATTTTATCATTACTTCTAGAATGAATTTGTGGTATATTTTTTTTTAAATAATTAGTTTGTTTCAAAAATTGTTGTGCAGATAAGTGTATGTGCTCAACTAGATACGATATTTCTCTTTCCATTTTTAAAAGTTTGAAGCCAATATTCTGACATGTATCTATTTCAAGTATATCTGTGTTCTCGTCGATATAATTTTCCAAACTTCTTGAATCAATCAAAAGACTATTTAAAGAAGAAGAAACACTCTTAACTATATTGCTAAGGTATTTTTGATTTTTATCAACACTTTTACTTTTTTTGGGAACATATGAGGGGTAAAAATGTTTATTCAACATTTTCTTCAATTTGAAAGAAATTTCTCTTGATGTAGACCTGTAATTACTTAGTACATCAAATAGTGAGAACATTTCTCTGACTTCAGTAAATCCACATAAATACAAGCCGATTTCCCTCAATGTTTCAGATTGGATCACTAAGTAAATATTTCTCATAACCTGAAACACAAATTAATTTATTTCAATAAACAATTTTAAATCTTAAAGTAAAGCACAAGGGAATTCACTCATTTTGATAACCTTCCTTAATTTAATCACGTTTTCCATTTCAATTGTAATCTAATCACACTTCAATCAATTAATTTATTTATATAAAAAAAAGTTAAATTTTAACTGAAAGTAGGTACAATTGATTTTTAAAAAGTGACACTTTTCAGCATTTAACAAAATGCTATGATAAATAATTATGATTGTAATAACTGTCTTTGAAACATTTTGTTGCTGATGTTTAACTGGTGACACACTGAATCAGTACTATACTTTGTATCCGTTGTTTATAACATTCTTATAAATTGAAAACAAATTAAATTTATTAGAATATTATATTAATGAAGAATTTTATTTGAAGATACATATTATATATTTTTTAATATACAGTAGAACCTTGGTTATCCGTCAGGGTACGGGACCAAGATGGTGATGGATTTGGGAAATAGATGGATATGGGAGTGAGTCATATGTCTCATATATATATATATATATATATATATATATATATATATATACACATAAATTTAACAATATATTTCAAACATTCGACATTATATATGTACTCATAACTTATTTACGTACTAATAAGGTATACATATGTAGTAAAAATATTTTTTTTAAATTATAATAATTATGTACATCCAATTTTTCCCTCTTGATAAATTAATATCAATTTAAAGGTGGAGTTTAGCTCTTTCCTCTTGCACAAATGTAGTAGGCCCCTTCTTAATAATCATTAAATGATTATATGAGAGGAAAATAGTCAAAATCTGTGTTCTCGTCGATATAATTTTCCAAACTTCTTGAATCAATCAAAAGACTATTCAAAGAAGGAGAAACACTCTTAACTATATTGCTAAGATATTTTTGATTTTTATCAACACTTTTACTTTTTTTGGGAACATATGAGGGTTAAAAATGTCAATTACAGATTTTGACTGCACCCCCAACTATCTCCGTTCTCCATTAAATGATTATATAGAAAGGACATACTCTAGGGGTCCCCCGCACGTTTTATATCATTAACTGTCGTCCGAGGAATATCATAGATTTTTGCTAAGATTGAAACACTTTCACTTTTTTGTAAACATTTTACAATTTCAAACTTACTAGCGAGATCTAAACTCTTCCTTTGTCTTTTTTTCCGACATTATTATCCCTGGTTTTAAGAAAACAACAAGTACCTGTAAGGCAAGAATGAAGACTGAAGGTAGTTCAACTGCGGAAACTACATTAGGTAGAGATGAGGAGACAATTAATTTCTAAGTAATGTGTGCGAGGAAGCCTAGGTTTTGAGTAAACAACAGAGTCTAGGAAACGAAGTTGTCAAGACACAACGATTGATTCTTAGCCGGCGTCTATGACTTTATCAACCAAACAATATATATACATCTTTTTTTTTTCTCAAACTGAGGTGACGGATAATAGAGGTTTTACTGTACTATGTTTTTGTAGTATTAAGCATTTAACTATTTTTGGTTATTTTCAAAACCATGTCTTGAGTTATTTTATTTTTACAACCACATATTGCAATAAAAAATATTCATATCTACAAAAACATTATGCAAAAATTCAGAGGTTTTATAACCAAATGTTTCAAAAGATTTGATAATTCACAGTGAATACATTTAATTGATTACTCCCAAATGATTTATTCAATTGAAGTTTTCTTTTAAGTAATAGAAAATGTTTCATAAACATGTTTAACTTTTAAAAAAATACTTACATCAATATAAGGCAACAAATTAGTTTCTTCATTCACTTCATCACCATACTTGTGTATTCTTAGCTGCTCATCTGAATACAAAGCAATATAGGAATCATTACATTCCAATGATTTCCATTCCTGCCTTTTCAAAATTTCTAAAGTAATATTTTTTGATAGCAATATTAAAGCCTTCAAAGTATAAATCAATTTTAGGCAAATTATAAAAATTTCAAGTTTTTTTCGACCTAATGTGTGCTCATTAATCATGTTGATACCATTCCTAAACAAGAAAGATAATAAACAATTAAGAATTGAGAGGTATTAATGAGTAAAAATCCAAAAAAAATATAGTAATGATTTTCAATTAAAAATTGTAAATAACTGATTAGAAACAAAATGATGTAATCAACTGGTAAGAAATTGATTTAGTACCCTAGACTAATTTACAATCAGCAATAGCAAAAAGTTTTAAGACACCACTACTTGGAGGAATCAAGAAAAACACGATGGTGTTTAAGGATTATTTTTCCAAAAATGTTGGAAAAATACCTTAGATAACAATAATCTTAAATCTTAATAACTATCTGGTACCCAGGCTAAATCAACCAGCTGTTTTTGTGGAACCATAAACTGACGATATGTCCTGCCCACTTCAGTCTTGCAATCCTCATCTGTAGCACTATATTGGGCTTCATAAACACTGCTGTTTTTTTTACCAAAACATTATTATTATTAGTTATTAAACATTGGATACAGCTTATGGTTTGAACCAAAAGTTCCTGCTTAAAAGCCTGGAAAGTAGTCTTGGTTTCACAACCATACAGCTAGACTGGATATACAGTGGAACGTCAATTATTCGACCTAATGTTGTCAGGGGTGGTTAGGATAATCGAAATTCACTAAAAAATAAATACCAACCAAATGAATAGGAATGGATTCAAATGGAACTAATGAAGTCACCTAAATAGGTTTACAGTTCTTAGTAAACAAATACGTATTGAAGTCTTGAGTTCATTTTCTTTGCTTCTTCCGAGAAATGATTAGGGCCCCCTTATAGACGTTTATGGAAAAAATCATTTTATTTTTCATCAAATTTTATTTAAAATAACAATAATTTTAACAATGCAAATAAGTAACTGGATGATTTGATCAAATTAATTAAAATTACATTTGAAAAACAAAACAGTTCCGTTAATTGAACGTTCGGATAATCAACGCTCCACTGTATTATTGTATATGTACAGATGGAACTTTGATTTTCTGGAGAGAGCTCTACTCCAAAAGTAAGAAGCCAAAGCCAAAGGGAAATACACCGAATTGGCTGCTATGATCCTAAGTCAACTTGCTGTTCACGGGCACTGTCTTGAACCACTAAAGAGCCCAAATAAACTAAGTCCTTAGTCTTCTCAATCAGGTATTTATTGAAGACCGCTTCCTTTCCAGGTCTAACACTACTCCTGTAACTAAATATTTGTTATAGTTGGTGGAGTTTGTTGACTTCTAAGCTCAGTTTTCTTTTCTTTTTTCAAATAATAATTGTTAATGCTGAAGTTGATTTGATCTTAGGCATAACATTCCATTAATCATTGCTTAATACTTGGAGAATATGATTATAATCTTATTTTTAATTCACATATTTTGAAATTTCAATAGAAAACTAATTTAAAGCAATGAAATAAGAGACAGATATACAACTAGGGTTAAGTTGTGTTGAGTTATATATTACCAACACTGTCATTTCATTTTTGTTTCTTTTAAAAAAGGGACAATAATGGAGAATAATCAAAACATTTTTAAAAATTCTATGATATCAATATATTATTATTTGTAAATAATACAATAATTAGATGGTTAAAATATATATATATATATATATATATATGTAAACTTTTTATAAAAAAATTAGCAAACAGTAGGGGGCCATAAAAGTTGCTGGAACAGGTTATGTGAAGAGAGCATATTTCATATCAGATGTGTAGCCTGTACTGACAGTGTCCATGAGTGCAGGGCGGGGAACTCCTGGACTATACAATATAATAAGAAATACAATCTCTGGATCCTATTTTCTATAACTGGGTGCACCATAAACTCAATGTTTACAAACTAGTAGTTTTGAACTACCCAAATGAAATATGCTTAAAACCAGCCTCTGTATTGGTTAAATTTTCTAGAGAAATATGAAAAAAAATATGCCATCTAGCTTAAACACTAAAAAAAGAAAGTCATGGTTTGTACCTTAATTGATGAACTTTTCGTTTTGAATAGATAAGAGAATCTTCTTCTTGTACCAATTTAATGTTTTTCCTTAGGTAAGTTATGATAATTTTTAAATCTGATAGTATTTGTTTAATTTTTTTTCTTTGTTTTAGACGACTGAATAGATTACTAAATTGAGAGCATAAATAAACTGAAGAACATAACATAAAGGCAGGACAAAATAATTTTCCTACATTAAGTTTCCAATAGGTATAAGAAGAAAGTCCAAGTATAATTCCAGGTAGTATATAGTTATGTGGTCTGAAATATAAAAAATAATGTTGTTAATAAATTAAATTAAAGTAATGTGCTATACTAATGAGTAAATACATCCCTTATATTCACTAGCTAAGAGAGTAAACAGAGAAAGAACACTAAATGGAATTTTCAATGATATTGAATTATTTGTTTCACATTTGATCATTTTCAAATAAATAACAATATAATACAGACTATAAATGTTTAAAATAGTGATCATGATAGTGTGAAGAAGTTAGCTTTTCTTTCAGGCTTTAAAACTTGATCAAAATTTTAATTACTTACTATTACTATAATTTTCAATTATATTTTCTTGACAACACACAAGCATAAAATTATTCAACAACAGAAATTGGATAATGTAGAAATATTAAGTTGAAGTGTGCTATTTTAAAAATTACATCTAAATATTAAAGCAGCTTTGGTTTTATAATCAACTTCATTGGTGAAGAATTGCAAATTATTAACCGGAGCATGATTCAGAGTATCTATCTATGGGTCAATCCATATGAAGTGGTCCAATGATAGTTGCTTGAATGTTTTAAAAAAGATTGATATTTGAAAAATGTTTTTACCAAACATAACAGAAGTTCAAAACAGTAAAAAAAAAATGTTTATCTCACATCGTTTATGTGTGGCGGCCATTTTTTTCTGGAGCGCGCGACGTTTTTTGGCTTTGAATTGATAAATTGATTATCTCAGGCTGGGTTAGTGCTACAACATTGCAAATTGTACCATTTTTTTTCAGAATTTTCTGCTCTACAACATTGGTTCCTACACATTAAACCATATATTCATTATTTACACCTCAAAATATTCTTCAAAGTATAGTGATTAGAATTCAGAAATTCCAATTTTTAAGACTACAAAAAACCATGAAGGAATGATTTATCAGAGTTACAATTTTTTTTGTAGCTAGATATCATAAAGTACTTACTGAGAATTGAGTTTGAGCTTCAGCAATGTTGTCCTTATTTCTTTATGAATTTTTAAAATTTCATTTTTTTGAAATTTTTGGAATTTTGAGGTTCAATATCTTTGGTGGGACTGGATGAAAAGTCCCCATTTTTGCACATTATGTAGACCTATGTGATGCCAAAGTGGGGTAAAAATTTTAACTTTGATATCTTACTATTAAGCAAGTTATGAATTTTTATATTTAAGGAAAAATGACGCGAATTATACTGAAATGTTTGGTACAATAGGTGATCTAGAATGTGTTTTTACCCATTAAAATGTTGGTTTCTTTAGTTTTAAAATGTATAATGTACATTTTAAAAACACCTCCACTATTAACATGCCCTATATAAAAATAAAATTTTTTTGAAAATTAAAAAATGTTCACTTTTGCTACAAATTGATTTAATTTCTGCGTTAAACTTAATCAAATGTGTTATTGTTAAAGTTTAATAGGCTTAGAGTTATTAAGGCATTTGAAACATTTTTAAACATACTATATTGTAAACTTTGCAGGTTTTTTATTTAATATTTGTTTTGTAAAATCTACAATTGTCACATATACAAGTGTATTTACAGGACATTTTGCTTCACGTTTTTTATTTCTTAATCCAAGTGATTAGTAAGAAGCACACTTATTTCTTCAGAAAGATTTTGGGGAATGGAATAAGATCTTCCTGTTGCAGTAGTAAGCTCTAGAACAGAGAGTTTTCTGAGCACATTCTTCAAAGATATCCAAACTCGGTCATTGTTCGATTTCTTGAATGATGTTCTCGGTCCAGCAGGGTGATAAAAGTGCACAAATACATCTGCATTTTCTGAACTTATACTTTCAACTTCTGCAAGCCACCATTGATTATCGTACACACAAGCTACTATTTCCCTCACATTCAATGTCAAAGATGTAATTTTATTAACACAGTGATCTTCAAAAATGTTGGTTTCTGATGTTGTGTAGCACCGAATTAAGTTTTCTGTGATCCCATGGAACTTGTGAAACATATATAGTATACATATAGAGCTTGTGAAATAGGCCAAGAATATGTTATAAAAATAATGTTTTAGTTAATTAAAACTAAATGATAAAATTTTAGTACTGAATCTACATGTACTTTTAATTATTGTTTTTATTTCTCAGGTTTATATATATATAGGGCATGTTAATAGTGGAGGTGTTTTTAAAATGTACATTATACATTTTAAAACTAAAGAAACCAACATTTTAATGGGTAAAAACACATTCTAGATCACCTATTGTACCAAACATTTCAGTATAATTCGCGTCATTTTTCCTTAAATATAAAAATTCATAACTTGCTTAATAGTAAGATATCAAAGTTAAAATTTTTACCCCACTTTGGCATCACATAGGTCTACATAATGTGCAAAAATGGGGACTTTTCATCCAGTCCCACCAAAGATTTTGAACCTCAAAATTCCAAAAATTTCAAAAATTGAAATTTTAAAAATTCATAAAAAAATAAGGACAACATTGCTGAAGCTCAAACTCAATTCTCAGTAAGTACTTTATGTTATCTAGCTACAAAAAAAATTGTAACTCTGATAAATCATTCCTTCATGGTTTTTTGTAGTCTTAAAAATTGGAATTTCTGAATTCTAATCACTATACTTTAAAGAATATTTTGAGGTGTAAATAATGAATATATGGTTTAATGTGTAGGAACCAATGTTGTAGAGCAGAAAATTCTGAAAAAAATGGTACAATTTGCAATGTTGTAGCACTAACCCAGCCTGAGATAATCAATTTATCGCTAATGCTTTCAAAGCCAAAAAACGTCGCGCGCTCCAGAACAGAAATGGCCGCCACACATAAACGATGTGAGATAAAAAAATTTTTTTTTACTGTTTTGAACTTCTGTTATGTTTGGTAAAAACATATAAAAATGTTAATCTTTTTTAAAACATTCAAGCAACCAACTTATTTTTTTTTGGATCACTTCATATGGATTGACCCCTATCTATCCTTGCAGGACCTTGGCCTCCTCAGTGATCCTCCTCCACCCTGACCTGTCTTCGGCTGCCCTTCTCCATCTGCCGACAACCAACATCCGAAGGTCCTCCTCCTGCAGCCAACGAAGTCCAGCTCTCCCTCTGCTCCTCCTTCCACCGGGGTTTCCCTCCATCATCATTTTTCGTAGTCTACTTCTTTTGATTCTTTGAATGTGCCCAAGTCATCTTATCCTGGCAACAATATCTGGTGTACCATATAGATTTCTAACTTCCTCGTTTGTCTTCATCCGCCAGCG
Source organism: Arma custos (assembly GCA_037127475.1). Taxonomy (NCBI): domain Eukaryota; kingdom Metazoa; phylum Arthropoda; class Insecta; order Hemiptera; family Pentatomidae; genus Arma; species Arma custos. The sequence continues at coordinate 32,598,642 of CM073761.1, read as the reverse complement.
ATTTCCTTCTTTTGTAGGGCCTAAGATCTTTCTGAGGATTTTTCTTTTCCTAATTCAGAGTATACTTGTTATAAATTTAAAATTGTACTAAGCAGTTGTGAATGTGAAGAATGACATTGTACCAATTGAAGTTTTTAATGATGACCCAGTATTGTTCCTAAATAAGTCTACTAAATGTTGAATGGTTACAAGAATGTGCCCTTGATAATTTTTAAAAGGCCATGATTTTCACAATTGTAAAAAAGTATACCCTAATATTAATTGCTACCACCACCACCTCTATTACGGTTGATAAGTGAAAAGATCGACACAAGAATTTTTTCTAAACCATTATAATTTTAGTTTTGCTATGTATTAAACACCCAAAAGGAGCATTAAAAAGGATCATTAATAATTATGCGATAAGCATTAAAACCATGGCAGACAGCCAAAAATTATGTGTAAATTTTATTATTTCTGCTTTTAAATTATGTAAACATATACCATTAATTCAATGAATATTGTTTAATTTATAATTATTGGTCATTTTTTATGAGTTATAAATATTTTTCTCTTTAAAAAATAAAAATATTGTTTAATATTTATCTATCTACATAAAATACATTACATCTTCCTTTGTGTTTCAGGAGCAAGTTCTGAAAACTTCTTGAACAAATAACTAGCATCCTCCTCTAATAGTAAATCACTGTTCAGTATCAGGTTAATAATAGTTGCTACTTCATCAGGTACCTATAAAATTAATATTGAGTAAAATAAACAGGTTTAGGTAGGTAATTGTTAAACAAAAGATTTAGGTAATAGGCATTATCATAAAATGAATGGTATTTTTAAAAACTATTTAAGTAATGACCTATATTATAATTTTTTTAATTGTTATATGATATAATTTTTTTAAAAATATTTTATTTGAAAAGATATGGCCAGGGCCGGGACTCGAACCCGGGTATTTCACCTCTCCGTGGTGACGCCTCAACCATCTCGGTCACCCTGGCACGTTTCTCGGCCAGCCTTATCAATTCTTTTCACTGATCCTATTCCGTGTATACATCACAAATTGTGAGAACACGGAGATATAGGATCAGTGAAAAGAATTAATAAGGCTGGCCGAGATGGTTGAGGCGTCACCACAGAGAGGTGAAATACCCGGGTTCGAGTCCCGGTCCTGGACATATCTTTTCTTTTCAAATAAAGTAATAACCTATAGTTTGATAATCTAACTAACTAAAATAAACTATTTAAGTAATAACCTATAGTTTGATAATTTAACATCTTGCAGCGGTTCGTAAGCAGGGCTTGGGAAGTGTGTTGGAGATAAGGGAGTTGCCCCCCCCCCCTCTCCAACACCTCTATTGGAAATAGAGTCCAAACAAACCGAGTCTAAAACACAATAACATCTCCAAGGGTAGTCAGTTTGAATGCAACACAATAATAATAAGTTCATGATAATGCAAAGATATTACAGTTAAAAGAAACTAGCCACGATGAGGTCAATGGGTGAGTGAAGTGAGGTAAGTAGTGGGAGAAAGGACGTACATTCCGTGTGCACAGATGACCTTCTATGCAGCTAACTTGTCAGACTATAATAATAGATCTCAATAAGATTCAAATCTAAAAAGTTAAAATTTATACAAACATAAATAAGTTGATATCGATATGCCAACAGAAATTCTATAAGGGCATCTGACTTTAAATACAAACAATTGATATTCATTTATCTAATACTTTTTATTCATAGAATAATTATATTTGTTTTTTGCTAAAAAATTAATGGATCTCAGAATCAGCTAAATCCACAGAGTTAAAATAAATCAATTCTTAACAGCTTGAACAGGCATCAACAACTTTTTCTAAGATGTTCTAAAAATCACTCTTCATTTCATGCAATAATGCATAACAACTTATGAGACTAAAAGTATATAGTTTCCCTTCAATGCAGAGATTACACAAAAATTCATTAGTAGGAGTTATTATCGCAATAACCTGCTCTTACATCCATCCTCGGACTATGAAGTTCCAACGGCAGGATTCGTAAAGTAGCAGCTTTGGCCACAGTATGATACTACTTTTCTATGAGCCCTTGGTGGGTCCAACGGATAGCAGTTATGTCTCATTATTTATTGGAATAATGTTGCCATGCTCTACAGTTAAAAACAGTCTCTAAAATTTAAAACAGTTTTAAAATAATAACAAGATGAAATTTCGTATTCTATTTGAAATATTCTAGGAAGCAGAGTTGCTCAGTGGTAGAGCACTGAGTTGCCATGCTGAAAATCCTGGTACAATTCCCGCTGCAGGCAAGACTTTTATATAGTCTGCTAGCAGCCGGACATGAACATATAGGATCTAGGACCCTTCTGGGCTCACTCAGCCCCTATAAAGTGGATACCCAAAATAAATCTGGCATTTGAGCATGATCTAGGACAAATCACCTCCCTACACAACTGTTGTCCATGAAACAGTACTGTCTTTACCATATACTGAACCCCAGGCCCTTTACGGGTTGTAGTGGTACAGGTTTTTTTTTTTTTTGAACAATTTAAAATAGTTCTTCCTCCTAAGTACCTTCCATTTTTTTTTCAGAAATAATTATCTGTTTCTTATAGTTTGTAGTAATAAAAAATGGATAAATATAGATAATAACACTTTTTTAATTATCTAAAGGAGAAATATTTTCAATTGTTGACAATAAATTTTTGGAAATAAGAGCAGTAATATATCATATAAGTATAACATGCTGTTTAAAGATTTTAGAAAAAATACTATTTAACGTCTAAAAAGAAGGTAATAGAGACACTTAAGTAATTATTGATATCGATAAATAATAATTTATATATTTATACTATTTAAAACAATCTAAAGTTTTCCAAGGAAACCAAAAGTTAATATTATATTTAATTTTAAGAAGGGGGTATAAAAAATGTTGTCTGATGCACCCACCAGATTTTTTTATATTAACAAAATAAAATATGCAAATATACAGTGAAACAACTGAAAACTCACAGCAGTAGAATTTGAATCTGTAAACTTTTCAATAGGTGATTCAGTTGCTTGCATTGAAGAAGAATATACATCTTTGAGAGTTGTTCCATGGGATTTTAAATATTTATAAAGCTCTCCTCCCTGTAAAAAAAAAAAAAAACATAAATAGAAAAGTTAAATTCATAAATGAACTAAATACTGAATTTAAAATTTAAATTTAAGCATATAAAGCAATGTCATAATAATCACAAGATATAAAGCTAATAGTACAGGCATTAAAAATGAAAGAGATGGATAAAATGTTTTTTTTTTTCATTTACCACCTATCTCAACATAATATATTATAACCATGTATTTTTTATCTATATATTTTAGATTCCACTGAGTCCAAGAAACACATTTTTGGTTGTTGGTCTGTGTATTTGGGCCATGATTCTCTTATAAAAGTATAGATCTAATTTGTTGATTTTGGTTTTGTTCTGTTGGTTTTATTTCCTGATGGGCTGGTACAAATTGGCCTATTGCGGCTAGTAATGACAAACATGTTATGAAATAAAACTTTCCTCTCATGTAATTCAAAAACTGCATATTTGTTAATTGATGATGTAAATAAAAATTCATCTAAATCAGATAATTACTAGCGATGTTAACTTCCTTATCAAAAAGGAAAGGACCCTATTTTAATCGGGCCATTCTTTTTATTCACAGTTTTATAAGGACCTAACGTTTCAGAACCTTCTGTATTCAAAATAAACATTTTTGGAAGTTGATATGTGTATTCTGCATTTACTACAAAATATGTTTAAAAAACAATCAGATTTCCACCAAGAAAAAAATCAACCATATTAGACCAGTAATAACTACAAACATTATAAAGCATTTCACATGTATTCAGATTATTACAATTGGTAAGCGTTACATCTCCTAGACATTCTAGGTAATCATCTTAATCTGACTACTATTGGCGAATTTCATATAATAAGAATGTATATATCTTTAGGGATCAAAATAAGCAGAAGTCAACAGCAATAATAGTTTAAATAGTACCAATAAATTTGAATTTCGCAGTTTAATTTAAAACAGTTTCCACAAATCCTACTAAACAACACTAATGTGATTCCGTGAATTGATAAAACAGCAGTAATTTGGACCTATGGAACACTAAATATAGATTTAAAAACATTCAACATCCAGCATTTCGCTAATTCAGGCTTGAGAGGAAAAACAAGATCATATTAAAACAGGCAAAAGACAGCAAATGTAATTTAAAAAGACACCCAAACAACAGACAGTACATCAAAGACAAATCAAAACTTAATGTTATTACTAGGATAATTATCATTTCAAATGCCATAAACTGGATAACACTAAGATACAGGGAATGATAAAATAACTTTTAAAATGAGTGAATGATACTATAAAAGAAATAATAAATCATTCTACCATAAATCAATAAGGCTTAATGGCACTAGCACTCCCAAAAGTAAAATAATATTGCAAGGTATATTTAGTCATCTGTATGCTCAGAATCACATTCCATCCACCTAATTTATTTTCTGACTAATGTAAAAAGCAACTGTAGCAAATGATCATTCTAATTCTTACAAGTTAGTTAATTTTCTGGCAAAATTAATTAGAAACAGGTCATATGGCATTCAAAGCTTTAAGAACTAGGCTAATCAACTAAAAAAATGACAAATGTTTGAAAACTATAATGACAGAGACAATTTTTTAACTGTAACTTCTCATGTACTAAAAATATTCAAAATACGCCTTTCGGCTATAATCGTTACTAATTATACCTCTAAAATAACTTCAGTATCCTCGTCATCCATGGTCATAAATAAGTTTCTTAAATGTTTTATTAAATAACTCAGAACAAACTACAACTTCACATTAAAGCGCCGAATAAATACAACGATCGTTAAAGAAGCGTTAGCAACATATACGGTAGAATCCAAGAAGTAGTCTATTTTTAAAGATTATAAAAATAAACTAATTTTGGTTAAATGCACCCAGTTTACAAATTACTAATAAATTGCTATAATTTATTTTAAAACTATCAATAAATTAAACCACAGTCATACTGATTTTGTTTTTATTCAGAAAGTCTTTAGACAATTCAAAGTGTACAATGGCTACTCAACTATTGATACATTTTATTTTTTATTTTCATATTTAAAAATACAAAACTCATTTATTTTAATTAAATTAATACTTTTAATGAATAACTAATTGTATATTAATATGTGTAAATTAATGTAAACATTATCTTTTAGGATAATGTCATGTTATAGGCGCTAATTTTATTATCCAAAAAAATATTTAAATATGTGGTGTTTATTTAATTACATCCACTAAAAAAAATAAAAAAATACCACCACCAAAACGTTTTTCAAAACTATTGTTTCTGAGGAAAAGACTTTTCTATAAATGCAATTTTATAAAAAAAATATTTCTAACGGGAAAAAATGCGAAAATGTACACAAAAATGATACTGTAATAGGATTTTAATTAATCAACACATTACATTATATACACTTGTTAAATTTGGTTTATTTACTTCAAAATATGAAAGTTTGAACTGTATTGAAGTATTATGCATTCTTATTCTTGTATGGTCTCGACGTGTTCTTTGGCATTTTCCCCACCTCTGAATAATAGAAGTTTTTTGCTGTTGTTTATTTTTAATTTATGTATTAGCCTTTTCCCGCTTTAATTCATTCTAGATTTTTAAAAAAATTGAGTGTAAAGTGTATACTCGTATACGCTATCACCTCGATGTACCAAAATCCCCTCCCGTATACTATTGATTTTTGTATTTTACTATATGTCCCGGCAGACGTTGTTCTGCCCTATTTCTCTAAAACGAAGGGCTTCCAAATTTTCTCCAACCATTACAATGGCAACTTCATCGATTGTTGGTGCATTGAAACAGCTCACATGTTCTCCTACAAAAGTTTTACCAGCTCTGATTACAATTTTATGATTACCAGATCGCATGAGATCCAGTGCAGTTTTACGTAATGTATTCAATTAATTGTGGTGATGAAACAAAATTTGTAATTGTTCTAAAATTGACCTCCTCACTGAACTGTTATTGTTTATTGAGGGATCAAGAAAAGCGTAGTTTTTATTATTTCCCCTGTCATCTCTAGGTTATTTCTCAGCAAGAGCCTTCTTTTTAAAAAAATGAGGAAAAAAAATAGCCAAATTGGTCGAACCGTTCTCGAGTTTTGCACTTAGCAACACACTTGGCGATTCATTTTTATTTATATACATAGATATACAGCTGGAGACAGAGTGGTTTTTATGAAAAAAAGAAAAGTGTTGTTTTTGTTATTTCCCTCGTCATTTTTACGTTTTTCTCTCCATAAGAGCATTCTTTTAACAAAAATAAGGGGAAAAAATAGCCAAATTGGTCGAGCCGTTCTTGAGTTTGGCGATTCATCTTTATTTATATAGATATACAGCTGGGGATAGAATGGTTTGTATGCGAAATGAAAAGTGTTGTTTTTATCATTTCCCTCGTCATTTTTAAGTTTTTCTCTCCATAAGAACCTTCTTTGCGCCTTAACAAAAATAAGGGGGAAAAATTAGCAGAATTGGTTGAACCGTTCTCGAGTTTTGCTGTTAGCAACACATTTGGCGATTCATTTGTATTTATATAGATATACAGCTGGGAATAGAGTTTTGCGCTTAACAACATGTTTGGCGATTCATTTTTATTTATATAGATTGTCTTCATCATTAAGCTCATATACTCAGTAGTTCATTCATTTATTAGTCCTGAGTCTATTTTTTTGTATCAAATTCAATAAAAACTTTTTTTAAACGGGCGTATAAAATAGGAAGGCTGAACCGACCGTTCTTCAAGTCTCTGACTATACAACCTTAACGTCCTTTGCTGATCATCATGGTTATCCTATCTCCCTGCTGAACAGTTCTATGCCAAATATATCTTCTTCCTCCGTAGGTTCTTATACCTGGACTAATGTAGCCTTACCCACTGATAGCTGCAAATCCACTGTGATAGTTCGAGACGAGACAGGAGTCCATTTTTCAACCTTTATATAGACGTTATCCTTCACGTTGATTTCTATTTTTCCCTAGCCTACTCGTGCATTCCAATTAACCATTAATTTTTGATTTGGTATCGGTTCCACAGGTTGTCGCTTCTGTTTTAACTTTTCATTCGTTTCCCTTTTAATATTTTCCAATAATACAAATTATCATGAGTTTTAGTATAGAATAGTGCGAGCCAATAATCACCCTCTGCAAAGAACCGATAGAATTACTTACCTTGGATGTGACATACCTGATAACCGGGATCACTCTAATGAAATCAGGTTTCGTATAGAGAAGGCAAGAAGTGCCTTTATTCGACTGTGGAAGGCGCTATGTAACCTAACACAGAATTTGCGGACACGAATCACAGTACTCAGATATTACGTGCTCTCAACACACATTATTACACGGGCACAGAGGCATGGGCACTTGTGAATACTTCAAGTAAACGATGTCGTGCATATGAGATTTGGTGGTATCTCTATATGTGCAGAGTTTCATGGGCGCACCATGTCAGAAACGAAACCATACTACAAGGATCACAGAAGCTCTCCAAGATATCTATCATAAAGAGCTATTGATTGACATACTTTAGTCATATGATGGGAAATGATAAGTGCCGTCTTCTGCAGTTAATCGTACAGGGAAATGTTGAAGGAAAGGTAGTTCCAGATCACTCCTGATAGAAAACTCTCAGAGAATAGACTTGTTTCGTATAGTCGTAAGGTGGACGTTATAATTGTCAACGCCCAACAAGGATAGGCACTTTTAACGAAAGAGAGCCACTAGATTCTCCCTTCCTTCAGAGAGATTAGCCAAACCTCGCGTGCCTCCTGAATTTCTTATACTCTAAAAAAGAAGACCCCACAATATCGGATAGCTTAGGTCACGCTACTAAATCTAGATCCATTACTAGCGTTTACTTTATAATTATATAATAATAATATTAATATGTAGTAAGTATAACTACAATTAAAATTTTATTGTCATCTGATTTTTTCTATTCTTTCCAGTCAATAGGGAAATGTTTTTAACATCTTGTGGACAGAAACTAATGCTAACAACAATATTGTTTTTGACATTTTTCAGTGCACATCTTTGTAAAATTTTAATACCACGTGTTGTCAGCAAATTTATTTCCGGTGTTTATGTGAGTTTCTCTCTGGTTGTCACATGGCTTCTGCAGTGTGATCCCGAACGGCCATTGTCTTGGTTGAGCTTCTTTAGGCCCTACTTTCCAAATTAGGAGTTGAGTATTGTTTCTAAATACAATGAGTGGTGACGAATCAGAACCGAAATCGAGTTATTTTTTTCATAAATCCTTAAAAGATATATTAAGGACCACTTCCCAGCCTTTATTTAATAAAGTGGATGATGGTAAGTTGACAGTTATGTTTGTTGATGTTATTGTTGGTTTTCATTATTGTGTTGATTTATTAATTATTTTTACAGTTTCTCTTTAAAAAAAAAAATATTTTAATGTTTATATAGAAGGATAGATTTATTTTGCTATTGGCTAGTGTTGGTGCCGATGGAATTAATTATTGTAAAGATTCATTTTTTGGGTTTCTTGTTATTATAAAAAAAAAAATAATGCGTTTCATGTTTATTTTTTAATAGATGGTCATTTTTGTATCATTAACTTTATGTATAATCAATGTTTCTATTACTGCAATATTAAACATATACTTTTCATGGTGTTTAATTGTAATTTCAGAATCACAAAGTGGAACTGATAGCCCTTCTCCTTCTAAACCTGTACGAAGTTCCTCCACTTCAGGTGGAAATGAAGCTTTAGAAAAAAACAAGAAGGCAAATTTGGTGAATTCAAGTTCCTGGAAGGAGTATTTCTTTTTCTCAAGTAATGATGAAAGGTTGAAAGGTAATTGAATTTTTAAATAATAATTAGAATAATTTTTGAGCATGGTTATTAAATAATATCTTAAATTTATTTTCTACTAAAAAAAATATATCTTTAAGAACTTTCAGTTGACTGACATTGGTTGTATAACCTATTCTATTGTTCTCATATCGTTGATTTCTTGTTATAAATTAATTAATAGATTAATTTGTTTGTAATAAGTATTAAGGGTGCCTTTTTAACAAGTATTGTTAAATACTCTTTTCGATTTCCATGGCCACAATTATTAAAAAAGACTTTGTTGATTTCTTCTGGTTTAGATCGTGTTCATAAATTTTTCGCCAACGTTTCGCCAGCCATGCTGCTGACTTCTTCAGGGCTGAGATGAGAATGAGCAATGAGCCTTTCATAATGTATAAGTATTGTTAATTCTAAGATTTGTAGTTCCAGTGTTCGGGATTATTTCATTCAAGAAAGTGAGGCAGGCCAAATAATTTCTATTAAATAAATTTAAATTTGTTTAAGGCCCTGGTCTCAACTGAAAGGATCTTTTGGGGGTTTGTTTATTTCTTGAACAGTAATTGATTAATAATCCCAATGAATATAAATATTTAACACTACCACATAAGTTCATACTGTATGCATTTTTAAATTTGTTTTGTAACAGGAATTTTAATTATGAAATTTAATTAAAACTTAATTGTTAACAATGGAACATAAATCCCATAAGTATAAACAAGAACCTAGGTGTTACCAGTAGCAGCTATGTCAGTCAACCGGAATATCTATAAATACCAAATTAACTGAATTTATGAAATATATATAATCAGTATTAAATATATGCACTGAATAAACCTAGTAATTAGTAATTGATGAGCTTTGTAATTAGTATCAAAGTAACAATTTGACTAGTGCTTCTCTAAATCTTAGTTGCTAACGTTTATGATATGTAACTGCTAACTGTTTAGAATGGCTTTTATTAACTATTGGAATAACTTAAATTATTTATCTATCTGACCTTAACTGAATTGGGCTTAATATTAGTAGTCGGTAGTTATGATTCACTTGAAAGTTATTAGCAGAGCACCAAGACTGTTTCACCGTGATTATATTTGTGGAAATTTATAAGGGATTAAGCTATATATTTATAGTCAGTGAAATTCTTTTATCCAAGAGATTGAAAATCCATTCTTTAAGACCCTTCTGAGCTGAGTTCAGGCACAATAAGACCGCTTTTTTGTTATGGTTTGGATGTTGTTGGTTATGAAGTTTTAAGAAGCAAAACATCTAGGCCAGTAGCACCATCATAACACCATTTGATAATATGATTTAAACTTGAATTTGTCATCTTATTATGATTAATTCTCTAGCAACTTGAAGTAAGTCACATTTACTATTCTAAATAGCTATTTATCACTCTTAATGCAGCAAATTCATATAAAGTTTTTTTGTAATTGTCACTTGTTTATAAGAAGATTAGTGATATTTTCATGTTATAATAATAACATTTAAAAAACTATTATCTGCACATTTTCCGCTGACCAGACTCATTTTGTGGTTCTTGGGCTAATGAAAGTTGACAACTATGACCCACCTGAAGCAATCTAAAAAAAATACTTTTTATGGCTGACTAACATTGTTATATAACCTACTTTGCTTTTGCTTTGCTTGTTAACAATATTACTAAAGTGTTAATAATTTGTTTGTTGATAACTGATTTTTTATTTTTATTAATTTCTTAGTATTAAGGCTTTTGTTTCTAATATTGCCACTAATTTGGGACCATTGCATTGAAAAAAGTCTTCTATTCTAGATCGTGCATGTTACTTTTATTAAATACATTTTACTTGTGTAAAGGTCCTAACATCAACTGATTCATAAGGTTTTGTTTATCACTTGAGTGAGTGCATTGTGCCGGATTAAGAAGTAGAATAATGAATCGGGTAGAGTCAAAACCCTTTTTCTATCCTTTGGAATCTACCTGAAGAATCCAAAAGCCACAGGGGACTTGAATTTGGGAAATAAGCAGTGAACATCCTTGAGAGATACCTCCATAAGAGCCTGATTTTCAAATATTGTTATTCCTATCTGAGCTACAGTTATTTATGAGTAAATACTATTTTTAAAAGGATATGTAAACAGGATCGGTTCATAAAAACATATTCAAATCAATGCTTATTTTTTTCTTTTATAATAAAATATAGTTTTCAATATAATATCATTCATATTTATTTACTCATTTCGATTAAGTAACATTTCCCCTTAAAATGCACCAAACTCCACCCGTTTGGTGAGGATAAGGTGCATCCAGTGAAGTTGATTATTCCTCTTTCATTTTTTGTTTCTTCTATAGAGAAACAACAAAGCAATAATTTCTTTTCTCCATAGTGGGCGGCTGCGTATTCAATGATTCGGTTGTGAAATCAAACCTTATACTAACCGAGCGTGTGTGAAGAGTTTTCATTTGTTTTCGGTGGCTACCGAAAATGAATCGAATACAAACCGAACGGAACTAAAGCATATAAGTGTGAAGCGAGCCTTAGTTGGATCAGCTGATGATACTATAGCAAAAGAATTTTCCATTGGTTATTGTTAAGACCGTGAAAAATTCCAACGAAAAGCCCTTAGTCTCCAAACTAAAACAGAAATAGAACTTATCTGTCCATATACATATAGATAATTTCTATATCTGTTTTAGTTTGGAGACTAAGGGCTTTTCGTTGGAATTTTTCTACGGTCTTAACATTTATGTAAAGTCTCTTTTTATTTTTCAATATTTCCATTCGTTATCTTTAGGGTAAAAAAAAGAGGCTAATAGGCCTACTTGTTGGGCCTGTTTCTTCCACTATTACCATTACTTCACCAGCATGATGCGGATGTCTATAAGAGAAAGAACAACAATTTTAGTATAATAACCATATTATAAATACAATTTCTATTTGATTAAATTCTTCTAATCTAGAATTGATGGGAAAAAATCTTTGGTGAATGTTATGGGACAAGGGCTAGAAAAGTGCTTTAATACATGTATTAGTGAGCAGTTATTGTCTTGATTTATTTAGGAAAAACGATAAGATAACTAGATATACACAATAAGATATCCAGAAACTGTGTGGTTAGGGTTATTACCTGTTATTCAGAAAAAAATGAAACTGACATCAATCATAGAGAACCTCTAATTGTTTATTCACAATTGCTGTCAATTTAACAGCTCCAGAGTTAACTGTTATCTTGAAGATGTTCTTCCTTGAACACAAACGGCCACTTTTCATAACCTAGAAGAATGAAAAGAACCTTGAACAACTACAACAGTTGGAAGAATGGTAGTTTTCATAAATTCTAATTTTTACATTTTGAGCCAAAGGCGCGAGCTAAGTATTGTCAAGGCCGCAAAATAACGAGCATGCATGCACATTTCTACGAGAAGTACTAACTTTTATAATACACCATATCCACCAATATGTTTTACAGCACCAGACGGTCTGTGGAATAATAAGCATTTTTTAAATCAATATTAAACTGCTTCATTGCATTCCAATTTTTTTCTAGTATTTCGTTTAAGAAAAATATTTGATCGATAATTTGATTCTTCTAAAACCCCATTGGTAATCTCCAATAATCCTCGGTGTATTCCATGATTTGACTTGTTTGGATTAGCCATTTTTCCAAATCTTGAAGCCGAATGGTGAACCATACAAGCTTTTTCCCCACATGCTATTGTTAGTTGACAATGAATGTTGTCGATTTTTGCTTTGTATGATTTCAATTTTACTATGGTTATTGCAGCATCTTCCTTACTTGATCCGTCTATAAATGGTTCAACAGTTTGACATTCAGAAGGAGAGATCAGACTAATAATTTTAGGATTCAAAATTCAATATGATTTTTAATTAAATTTATTCAAAATGTCCACAGGATCGGTCAAGATATTGTTATTTTGATCTCTAATTCTATTCATTAAGGGCTCATAAAGGTTACACTGTTTTTAACTTTTTGTGTTTCCTTTACGTTGTATTTGATTCTTTTTCTGTCTTTGTTGTTTATTTTTTAAAATACTTTTTGTGGGGGAAATTTAGACGTTTCATTTTTAAAATTCGTGAATTGTTATTGTTGGGAATATTGAGAACTTTTAATTTTGAGGCTTTTTTTTTTTTTTTGTATTCATTGAGACAGGCATTGAACTAGGGTATGATTTTTTTACTCTCCTTTTTATGACATAACTAACCGGTTTGTTTAATATTATCCCTAATATCTGCCCATGACTTGTACCTTCATCTAATGTTTCTGAAGCTTCAAATCTATTCCTGACCTCTTGCACCAATTCATTCTTCAGGTTATCAAAATTGAAATTTTCGGAATATATGTTTGTTGTTTTTTTTTCCCACAATCTCCCTCATAATATAACCTCATGTCAATTATACAGTTTTGTCATCTCTATTGTACCAACTTATTTCGTATTTGTGAATCTGGGGATATTCATGTGTTATTTGCATGCTAGAGATGCGGAGGACCCGGGTTCGAATCCTAGCCAGGACAAATCTTTTCTCTTCAAAATAAAAATATTTAAATAATCACAATAACCCCCCCTCCCCCCCAAAAAAAATAATCTATTCTTGATAAGAATCTCAGTACCTAAACAATAAACACTAGTACCTCCATATCAAACAACGTACTTTGCTTTTGTTACCAAGCTCTCTTTTGGCCAGCAAGCCTCTTTCAGCATCACAACATTTTAATTATAGTTTATTCCTTGACATCATTTGTGACTGATTTTAAACCACTGGTAGGATATAAAAACTTCTTACGTTCCAACTCTCTTTTTCTTTATTCCTTATCTATGCTTCAATCTCAATTTTTTCACTTGGCCTCATCTGTAGACCATATTGGGGACTAATTTATCTCTACGTATTGAGTGTTTTACCTCAGAGAGATCCATTAACAAGCTTGGAGGCTGCTCTATTTTATTGTCAGCCAGTACATCAGACTTAGCCAGGAGAAACTTCCTAGGACTCTTAACTGATCATCTGTGGGACACTTTCATACTCAGTATTGAAATTTGTGACAGGACACATGTGATTAAGCATGAGTATTTGAAGCTGTAAATTGCTACACTCCAGAGTAGCTTATGTGGCAATTTAATGTACCTTATTGGGAATGATATGAGGAATGGTTTGAGACTTTCTTTCTTCTTTATTTCTAGACATTTGTTTTTTCTCTGCATGATCCTGCCTCACCTTCTTGCTTAATTGTTGATAAAAATCACAGTATATTGTTGGGTTGTCTGGAAAATAATGCAGGAATTTGTTTTCTTTAAAATACCCCTCCAAATAGTAAACTGCTTATGTTGTACTTTTTACTGTTATAAATGTAAACACTTATTAATCCTCTTTTGAACAGAAGTGTTTGTTTACCTCAGTAACATTTTGCTACTATTAAGATGTCTGGTTGAGTTTGAACTCGTAGAACAAACTCATGTGAAATTCACACTTTGGCATCTTGGTAGTAGCAAAATGTTACTGAGTTAACATTTTTGTTTGAAAGAGGATTAATAAGTGTTTACATTTTTAAAAGTCAAAAGTCTAATAAACCTAAACAGTTTACTGTTTAGATTAGAGGGGTATTTAAAAACCCCCATAAAATCCTGGATTATTTACTGGACAATTCAATGTATTGAGTTGTCTGCCCATAGATTTATCGAGAAAGGTATGTAAAGTACCATATGTTTTATTTTTTGGTGGTTGGGTAATTTAAAGCAAGCTAAGTAACATGTCAAAATAAGTTGCATGATAAAACTGATAATAATAAGTTAATTTACCACTGTTTGGTATTTAATCTTTTTATTATCAATCAGTTACTTCTTAAAACTATTTTTTTACTGTCGCAATACACTATTTTTTTAATTATTTAGATGGACTTAAGTTCTTTACTTGCATCAACAGTGAAAATCAACAGTTTAATGATATAAGAAAAAAATTGAAGAAGTCTATCCGACATAAAATGCTGAAGAGAAGGAGTTTAGCAGTCAAAAGGATATCGAATAAAAGAAATTTTAATAGATTTAGATTTGTGTATAAAAAATAAAATAATGTATTATAAAAAATAACTTATTTTATTTTTCTATTAGCATACATTGAACTAGTCTATTACCTTAATATCTGTTTCTTTCCTCACCTTCTTTTCCTGCATAATAATGATAATAAGAATTTTGATTTAATAAGACTGAATTGAAAAAAACAAACAAAAAAATCACTGTGCTACTAGTGTCCGATTGATGAGGGGCTAAAAAAAAAATAAGAAATAGAAAGTAAGAAGGGAAAGAAAGTGGTGAAATAAACTGTGATGAGTCATAGTATTTGTAACAAGTGCTATACAAAGCTGTACATCTAGAGTTGGAGTGTCAGTAGAGGTTATCATGGTAGGATCTGTGGGTAGTTACAAGAAAGACAAAAATCATTTTGTATAAAACCTTGATTCGCCCAGTCCTTACATACGGAGCAGAGACTTGGCAATGGCCAATCATGCTTACAAGGATTTAGCCATATTTGATCGGAGGATCCTACGAAAGATTTTTGGACCGGTGTTAGTTGGTGGAGAGTGGAAACGGAGGACAAACGAAGAAGTTTATGTCCTTTATGAGGAGCCTGACATTGTGACTCTGATCAAGTGATACCGCCTGAGATGGGCTGGCCATGTGGCCAGGATGGACGATGAAGAAGCTTCAAAAGACTACTGACAGAGATCATCCATGGGCGGAGGAGAATTGGCCGTCCCCAACTTCGATGGATCAACTGTATGGCTGCGGATGCAAGGAGCTTGGGAGTCTGCAACTGGATGGCAGCAGCACGGGACAGACTTATGGCGGCTGCTGGTTGAGGAGGCCTGGATGCGTCAACATGTTGTAGAACCAGACTAATAATAATAATAATGGTAGGATCTGGAGTGAGTAACAATTACTTGAAGGCTTATTAATTCTTAAAAAACAAAAGTTTTTGAAAACTTTGCAGCTGAAGGAAAGAATGATTTTTTGAACCCAAAAGAATGGATTCACATTGTTGCAGTCCAAGTATTCATTGAATTCATTTGGGGCGTGCAACAATATATGTTGAGATTAGGGTCTGTTTGTTTCATTCTAGCAGATTAAGTGGTACCACAAACCTCGTAGATAAGCATTTTAGATAATTTTATTCAGCAATATAATTTTCATTCATATAATTTTTTTTGTGGTATTACAATGAAGTTTATATTACCTTCCACAATTAATGTTGCCTCTAAACTAAAGAACCTATATTATGTCAAATTCTCCGAAGGTGAAATACTGTACAAGATCAGTTTTTGATTTTAAAAACAGATATAACAACATGAAGGTTGCAATGAGGTTACATCCATTTACCAAAAGAGCTGGTGGAACTGATAGGCCATAGATGATTTAATCTTACAATAATACGACAAGATGGCTGCATAAATGAATTTAGAGACGCTTTGATGGATTTACTTACTGTGTCATTAATGAGTTAGGCACCGAGTTTACAGGCTGTTCAGCAGCTTTGAATTCCTTGAAGATAGGAAATTCAACTTGAATTTTTTGTGTTGGAAAAAAATTAAGAATTATCTTTGGAAAATAGCCAGCCATAAGGAATGTTTCGGTTTTAATAAACCAATTCAGTTTTCCCAAGAGTGATAAGCAATGAGTGATTATATTTAGAAGATTGATGCCCCTTTTATCATCTATATTTGCATTAAAGCGAGGCCCTTGAGGCCAACTATTCCCATAGTTATCAATATTTTGTTAAATAGCTACATATTATTGTTTTGTTATACAAAATAATTTTATGATGAAATCTATTTCAACATATGCATTTTGTTAATTTGAACTTACAATTTTTTTAGTATTGCATTTTCCAGTTTTTACTTTTGGTAATACATTAAGTCTTCAGTCTAAATAGTAAACATGATTTGTTATCTAACAGGAAGACTTAATAATTTTTCCAATTAGTTCTCAAGTCTGATTGTAGAGCTATTCCTAAGCCTTTTAAATACAAAATTGTATGGTTGCAATTTTCTTTTTAATTTAATCTTTCCTGTAAATTCTCTTTTCTCCTATAAAACTCTCTCTCACTCTTTCTATCTTTTCTGTCGACGTTTCTCCCTCCCCTCTCCGTTATTACCGGGGGAGTATACACATAGATGTAGGGATGACTTTATCCTTCACTAGCTTTTGCCCATGGCTTCGCTCGCGTGGAATTTGGTCTGCCACATAAAGTTTCGTGACAGATCATTTTAAATAAATAATTTAATTTTTTTAAACTATAAGTTACTCGTACATCCAAAATTTCAGGTGTCTAACTTCAAAACTTGACGGATTCCATACAATCTTTGAACCCCTACTATATTGAGGGGGAAACCCTTGGGGTTGGAATTATCGAAATTTCTTTCTTAAATTATACCAAGCTATCTGCAAATTTCAAGATGCTAAGTTCCTGATTTGCCTTTAATTATGTACTGTAATGGATTCTCCACAGAACAAAAAATTGTCTGGGGGGGGCACGTGCGCCATGACCCCTAAATCTGCCCTTGCTGTAGCCTGTGTTATAATACATATAACCTATATTACTGTAAAGTTTCATCCAAATTCTTTCAGTAGTTTTTGCGTGTATGAGTAACAAACATACATACAAACTTTCGCATTTATAATATTAGGAATAGTAGGATATCAAAACAATAGTTTCACTGATGTTCTTACTGTTATTTTAACAACTATTATCATGTGATTTGCCTTTAATTATGTACTATAATGGATTCTCCACAGTACCTAAAAAACTGTCGGGGGGGCATTTGCCCCCGTACCCCTCCTAAATCCGCCCTTGCTGTAGCCTATGCGTTATTCTGATGTGTAACCTATATTACTGTAGAGTTTCATCCAAATCCGTTCAGTAGTTTTTGCGTGAAAGAGTAACAAACATACATACAAACTTTCGCATTTATAATATTAGTAGGATATATACATTCATATATGTATATGCACTCAACAGCAAAAAAAACCGGACACTTAGATTTGGTCTTATAATTTTGTTAAATACATAATCTTTTTAATTTATGGTTATAATTGGTTATAAATTAACCAATTATAATTTATAATTATAAATTATAATTGGTTATTTAAACAAAATCTGCCAAAAGTGAATAATTTTTATTGATTATTTACAAAAAAATACAAAATAAAGAAAAAATGATAAATGAACACATTTTTTAAAAAACGTTATTCTTCATTTTTATTAGGTTTTCTAACAATTTATGTAATTCTAATAGCGAGTGTTACTCCCTCTGCTACGGTGAAGGGCTCTAACCCTGTCAGGCATCCAACACAGGTAAATCAACTTCAAGACAAATAAATCAAATCTGAGTTTTATCTAATTGTTTACTAATCCTGAAGGGATTAGTTCAATGGACTTAGACCCTACATTCTCTGTAATAACTAGAATACCCACAAAAACAAACACATTTTGCTGAAAATTAGCTTTTAATACGAAAAATATGAAGTGTCCGGTTTTTTTTTGCTGTTGAGTTTATGTATATATTAAGTTTATTTAGTTTAGTTTATTAGTGATATGGAACACAAAATATAAACTATAATGTCTTAGAGTAGAATACAATTACAATTTAATTAATATATGAAAATAAAAAAAATAATGAATATAAATTAGGAGTTACCTCGCAATAACAAATTAAATGAAAGAAAATGTATAAATACCATGAAAATAATTATAAAGAAAGAAAACTATTAATATTTACACATATACATATTTTATGGAAAACAAAACAACAAAATAATTTAAGAATAAAGAAACAAAAAACTATAATTATGTTAAAAATAAGTGTGTGTATGTAGTGATGAGCAGTAGTAGTAGTGTATATGTATATATATACTACTACTACTGCTCATCATTCATCCATCCAAAAAATTTTAATCATAAAACTAATTAAAGTTGTTTCGTGGTAAATAAATGCTAAATAAGATATATAATAAATTGGAAGAATTGCTTGCCAAAATCATTTTTATTTTATTTTCAAAGTCCTCTTTAATGTTTTCAAAATTAATTTTGGTCAAAAGAAACTCGTAGGGATAAGAGTTTCTTTCTTCCTTTGATAGAAACTGAAACTTTGGTAGAAACTGAACGTAAAAAACTTCATTTATGCCGAAACTGGCATCAAAATCAGTGTAAGACACTCTGCAACTGATACAAACGATTTCGGAAAACAAAATAAGGGTTAGGCAGATAAACAATGAGGAGGGGAAGTGACGGGGGAAATTGCCGGTAGCAAAATGTAGACAGCGCTGACCGGCATAAAAATGGCCACTATCAAAGGGAGACCTTAACTAAACAAATATCTTATACTATGACCAAATTATACAAAATCATTATAAATTGTAGCCTATGTGTTATTCTGATGTATAACCTATATTAATGTAAAGTTTCATCCAAATCCGTTCTGTAGTTTTTGCGTGAAAGAGAGACAAACTTTCGCATTTATAATATTAGTAGGATAGGATTGGGTTACTAATATATGGATTATTTTTAGTTTTTCTTTTAAAGAGGATTCATAAAAGTTAAAATTAAATAAAACATTTATATTTAACAATACTGCTACCATAATAATGCAGATTAATAATAATCTCATTTAATTATGTACAATTTAAAATTAATAAAATGCTCATTTATTTAATATTTTACATGTATAAAAAAGAGGATCACTAGCATTCTGATTTTTTATAGCTGTTTTGTTTCTTTTGAGCTTATATTTATTTTTCATTTAATGAAGATTTAAAATTAACAAGTATAAATAATTGTCAATTCATGCTTCCCTTTTGTTTCTCATTTCTAATTACTTATTGCTTAAAAATCTCACATTTCCTCTGGGTAAGAAATCATATATGCATTATTCATGATTTCTTTACTGTGGAACAGTCATGGTTGTACTCCAAATTACAATTGTTTGCTTTTTTTCTCTATCATCCATCTACTAAAGAAAATCATAATTATTAGTCTGATTATATAATAGGAACACTATATACTCTTATATATATCCTATTTTACATTTTATGCTATTTTATTTTGAATAAATGAATTTTAGTTTTAGTTAATCTTTTTTATCAGTTATCAACTTCATTACCTTGTACTTCTGATTTTTGTCTTCTCACCGCTAGTTTTTCAGCCAATTCTAAAGACCTTGTTGTTTTATACTGTTAACAGAAAATAAATATTAAATGTAATAAGTAATACAAATCATATTAAGACATTTAGTAGAACTCCAGTGGTTTCGGATTTATATGAATTAACAGTGTTACATTGGTCAACTAAGTTCACCAAGTACCATGAAAATGACGGCTTACAAACTCACAACACTAGTGAAAGTACTACTGGTAAGCAGAGTTGGCATAAGTTACTAAGGAAATCGGCAACTAAATAAGTAATAATTGTAAATTAAAATACGAACACTTTTGTGATTAGATTTTTTTCAATTTGTTTTTTTATGTACCACTACAATCCATTAAATGGGGTTCAGTACATGGTAGAGACAGTATTGTTTCTTGGACAACGGTTGTGCAGGGAGGTGATTTTAGTGATTAGTTGCTGTTTGGTGAATAATTTCTCAACAATTAAATTATTTTTTTGTTGTAGTGGATAACCATTTTATAATTATGAAAAATACTTATTATATTTTTCATTATTAGCCATTATTTATTGAAAACCAGTTAATTTTATTCATAATTGTTGGATCCATAGCTGCATACAGCTAGTCTATTGGGTGCCTGTTTTTTAAGTTTATCTGAAATGATAATTTGACAATTCTATGCACAATTACTAAAATGTAATTGTACTTCTGTATGCTATATTATCTGGCTAACAAATTAATTTTATTTAAGGAATTACTTTACTCTAGTGGATCTCAATTTCGCATAAACTAATGTACATGGGTGATGAATGTTAGATTGGTAGGTGGAAATTCTTTGGAAGTTTGAACTGGCCATGTCTGATGGACTAACTGCCCATCAATAGGGGTATCTCCCAAGACTTGCTAAATGGCGACAAGTGGGAATGCCCTACCCATTAGATTAAACACAATAAATGCCATTTATAGGCAACGATCTTCAGGTAAAATGTCCATTGCCAATCTAAACTACGTTATTAGTTCGGACACTGGGAAGTACGTACCTTATGCAGGTACACAATACCTGGTGAAATAAGAGATTAGCTAGGTAATAATGCTCAATAAGAGTCATCCATTAGTCACCAGGTACTAATAAAACAGCTGGGTAAGTTATTAAATCTGTTTCTTTTAATTTATTTATTATTTTTTCTTGTAATTCATGTGATCTAGCTACCGGCAATGATTCAGAAAAGCAGAAATGAAAAAAAATCAACTATGCGCTGATCAAATTAATAATTTAGATTTTTTTGCTAATTTGTCGAGTAGATTATCATACTGGACAAAACTACTTCTTGGTTCTGCAGGAAGAACCACACATTTACTATATATTACATTGTTTTATTCACTTTTTTTTTTATTATTCGCACATATACATAGGCTGATAATGCAAAGATTAGATGTTTATTTTTTTTCATTATTTCAATTGAACCAGGTTTTGAATTCCTGTATTTAATTAGGTTAGCTAGATGAATGATTTGTTATTCTTACCCCAGTTTTATTCCGCTGCAGTATGATCAGATTGTGAAGACGCTTTCCATCTTGTGGGCCACATACTTTCTCCAATTGTTCAATAGTCAATGTGAATAGTTGATTCCCGTCCATAGAACTTAAGATTTTACAAATCCTGTGTGAGAAAAAAATCGAATAAACTGTGTATAATCCACTATCATTATCAATATAAGTGCAATATCAATTTGCAGACAATGTTACATTTATGTTGATTTGCGTTTTAGGTTGTCGTATATCTGCTTTTATATCAAATGGTACAAATGTATTCTATTTTTGATAAATGATTAAAGTTTTTAATATAAGTATGTATGTCATTATTAAGGAATAAACGATTCAATAATTTTTCTCTTTAAATCAAAAATTTTTATCAAAATTTGCTGGTTCAGTGATCAAATGCAACCATGTATTTAAATATTGCATCTCGAATTGCTGTTCCATTCATATTTATTGATTTAATGCAGTTAACTACTTGAGAAGTAAGGCATGCTTTCTTAAAGCATATATGGATGTATCTATGTATGTATGTGGATATATATATTTATTATTGAATTTTTAATGTAAGTTTGTATGTCATTATATATATATATATATATATATATATATATATATATATATATATATATATATATATATATATATATAACAGAAAAAACTCAAGAAGATACATAAAATAATTACAAGAATGGTATTTGAAAAATTCAAAACATAAGCCCTTAAGTCTTTTAAATTACCAGAAAATAACTAACCAACGTCTCACTAATTCAGGCCATATGTCATGTCATCTTGCATTGATACAACATTGTCTTCTTGCCAAAAAATTCCCATCAATGAAGATCAAATAAACCACAACTCACACCTAAACAGCGCATCAATCAGAGATGGCAAAATCACTCCAAGACGTCATTTAACTTTTATGGTAATATAGGAGTTATATAGAGGTAAAAAGAAATAATACAAGATGGCGGGATTACGTCAATAAACATATAAGATACTTCATTCACACGTTTACCCTCGGATATTGGGGTTAATTTTTAGTTTCACATAATAAAAAATTGGAGAATAAGATGGTTGGGTCGTGTGCATCGAATGGATCAGGAAAGACTACCAAGGAAGACAATGGAGGGACGCCCAGATGGGAGAAGAGGAAGAGGTTGGCCCAGGCTACGTGGCTTGAAGATGTCGAGGCTGTCCTGCAACTTCTAGGAGTGAGAAGATATGGAAAAGCAGCAAAAAGCATTTCTTTGAATGCAGGAAAATTGTTGAGGATGCAAGGGTCCTTAACGGGGCATAGCCAGAGATAGATAGATAGGTTGGGATAAATTTATTATTTTTTTCAAATTATAACGTATGGGGGGGATTGATAAATTACTAGCTTAGTACCTAGGCGTGGAATGGTTTTCATTCCAAACGGCGAAACAAAGCTGCTTTTGATGACACTATAATGGTTAGTTAGAAGTAATTAAAATAATAAGTTTTAAAACCTCATACTAAATTTGTGGCCCATGGCAAGAGCGCCTTTTCCCTAAGACACGGCCTATCTTGGATTGGATTTCTGCTTCAATCTCGCTCCTTTTATTTTTGTATTACTAAATTCTTGACCCATCTGACCAATTTCTTGGACCGGACGAGCAGCCAGGTTTTTTTTTTGTACTCGTTTAATTTTAAGGAGTAAACATGGTTACAAATAAAAGCTTACAGTTCAAATTTCAATCATAAATATTGATTTTCTAATTCGTGTTTTGAGCATTGTGGTTCTAATAAGTTTTATGTAAATGTCTATTATGTCCGTGAACAGACTAAAATCCCACATGAAATCCTCAATGCTCTCTTTTCTGTGAGAAACGTAATTATCTGTAAATTATCTTGATGACATACGCCTTGAGAAAGATTCGAATCATTCAATTATATCATCAAATCGAATCGGTCACACAGCTATATATACACATAAATATGAATGAAAACCTTTATTTTGAGTAAGGTTATCATCTCTTAAACCGTCATGGGTTATATCACAGGGGAATTTATTTTACACTGAACGAGAGAACAAAAAAAAAATCACCTTTCATTGAATCCTTTTTCTTTCAACCACAATGATACTTGTTCGGGACTAGACATCATATCAATTGAACATACTGTCTTCCGTTTTACTATTGGTGGTCTTTTGGTTTTTATCGTTAGTAAAGTATCTTTTAACTCTGCCACCATCCGTTCTTGGTCCGAATCTGATGCTAAAACAAAATAAAAATATTTTATTGATGTTTTATGGTCGACTGTAATGTGTATAAAGAAGTCTGTATAATCATTTTTTTTCTGAAAGTTCATTATGTTACTTAGACCTAACCTAAATGATTTGTTTCATATTTCTTTTATTATTTTAAGCTGTTTAAAAATACAACGTATAAGAAATAGTTAAAAGAGATCAATTTATCCTCACAATTTGCCTGAAAAAACTTGGTCTTATTTAGCCTCTATAATTAATTTTTTCTTCCAATGACACCCATCACATTTCGTATAGTAATTATGATGAATACACTAATTTTTCATATTTTTAACTTTTACATCTACCTTTTTCTTCTTCATATTACGTACAATAGTTATATATCATAGTCATATTAAAATTTCATTAATGACTCATCCTTTACTCGTGGTAATTATTCGTTAAATGTTTATAATGAACTTATTAAATTCATTATATATTTCTAATCGCCATTACTACTGGCTTTTAGTCAGTTAAGATAACCCATATCATCTTCTTTACCTATAGTTCAAATTTTATGATGATGGGCGCTCATAGAATTGTCGGGTAAAGGCCATCGTAACACCTAGCTTATAAACACATTTTTTTAAAAAATGATTCTGATTCTGGATGAATGACTGATGAAGTATTTTCATGTAATATAGATGTAAAATGATTGCTTTGTTAAAAAAATAAATAAAATTGATTGACTTTCAAATGAATCATCAACATTTGTAAAAGCAAAATATAAAAATATAATCATTATTAAATGATCCGCTGTTAGTTTGTACCCACCTCTACAATTTTATCTGGGTGCTCATGCTTTCTGTTCTGCACACATTATTATTATTCCTTTAGAAAAATAAATAAGTTAAATTTCCTGCTTAATCAGAGCCATCTCTTCTAATATTATATAAACTTTTATATTATAGACCTGCTATATATTTCTACCTTATTCACGTTCTGGCGGTTTTCCCATAATTTGGTATTTGAAATAAATACTATAGTTACTGCTAGGAAAAAATTGGAGTAAGAAAGACTAGAAGAGTAAAACTTCATTAAATCAAAATGATCTCACAAGCATGAGTTTGTGATATAATTATAACATCTTAATTATAGATTAGCATTTTAAATATAAATTATACGATAATTAATTTCTTTATTGATTTTAACAGATGGTGCACTATTGGACCTAGAAGAAAGAAAAAGCCTGGAAAGACAACGGTTTCTGAACTTATTTTTTAAATGCGAATGAAACAAAAAAAAGTTCATGAATACCATTCAATTTTTAACTCCAGTTATATTTTTCTAATGATAAAAATAAATTGTTTCTATGTTTATTGTGTAAGTAAACTTTGGTGATATAATTATATTATTCAGATATGGAATACTGTATTGTATATAAATTTGTAGATGGTGTAAAATTGGATCTCCAGATAATGAAACAGCCAATGAAGGCAATGTTGTTCTTGTGTGAATAAAAACTTAATATGGTCTACGAATCTGAACAAATAATGCATTTAACATCTTCAATATATTGCAAAAACAACAATTGCAGTTATATTTGTTTAATGGTGAATTTAAATTAGTATCATACTAGTATGTAATAAAAAAGAGACCATTAGACTCAAATCTGTGAGTTAATTATCATTGTTTTGTAGATATAAATAATAATTTGTTGTTTTAATATTTACAGGTTTAGTTAAAAAGGGCCCAAGAAGAGGAAAAGTCTTAATGCTCATGTTGTTTCTGTATTTTTTAGTTATAAATAAAGACTGAATGATAAAACAGTGTTTAACCATGGGTTCCTTATTTTCCTTTTATGTAAAGTAAATTTTTTATTATATTTATTATTTATTAGTAAGGTTATATTTTACAACACTAATAATTTTAAATTTCATTTAGTATTAAAGAAGCTATTATAGATATTCCTTATGAAATCAAATGCAGTAAAAAATATTTCAATAATATCTTAAAATAATATGGAATATCATTCTTTCATAAAAGTTACTTTATTGAACTATGTTAAAACATTTTTACTGAAGGGTGGTAGCTCAGTGTGTAGAATGCTGAGTTGCTATGCTGAACGTGTTCAAATCCAGCTGTACCAGATAAACATTTAAGCTTTTAACAGCTGTGCATGGACCCTGAGGGATCTACAGATCCTTCTGGTGCTCATCCCTCCTCTATAAAGTGGGTACCCTTAATTGATGGAAAAACCTGGCAGTTGAGCGTGATCTTGGACAAATCATCTTCCTGCACAATTGTCCAAGAAACAGTGCAGTATCTACGATGTACTAAACAGTACAACAGTACAAGCTCTATGGCTTGTAGTACAACAGTACAAGCCCTATGGCTTGTAGAGGCACAGTTTTTTTTTTTTAATGTTCACTGAAATTTCATTCTTCTTGAAAAGATTTTGTTTGGAGCTAGCTGTGAGATACTTAAAGTTCTCACTTCCTTTGCCATATAGATTAAATCTTTCTTCAAGTGTTGAGGTTTGCAATCTAAAGTCTCTTGAAAGAAAACCAGTAGGCTTTGTTAAAATAAAAACTGTCAGACAATGTTTGTGCCCAAACAAATTCTTTCATATGGGGAATATGGTGGTTAATTTCTCCCTAGTAGTGTCATGGAAAATTTAATTTTTAAATTTATTTATTGATATTTACAACTGTATTACAATAATACAACAAGTAAATAGGATAAGTGATGCATAATGACATGAGAATGACAAGTAGAGAAACTACCCACTGGTAGTACTCAAATCAAAGTACAACTAAAAAGATCACGTCGCCATCTTCTTTTCATACGCCTCGGAGGATTATTGGGAATTGAAGAGGAAGCTAGGTTTGAAACTGGAGGGTTTGAGTGGGAATGAAGTTTGTTATAAAAGGATTGATACAAATGATATATACAAAGGATACAAAGGATTGATCAGCAACAAATGGGACATCAAGGTCGTTATGGATGACTTTATTCTTAACAAAATAAGGAGCATGGAGGATTTTACGAAGGATTTTGGATTGGATACGAGAGGAATTCGATGGCTTAGTGGAGCCCCAAAGCTCTACTCCGTAAGTCCAAATAGGTCGTATGATGGTCATGTAGATGAGTCTTTTGTAGTTAATTGGGAGCTTAGAGCATTAGTCTAGTAAGTATTGATGTAGCCTGAAACGTCGAGCGGTTTCTTGTCTTTTCAGTCTTGTATGAGGATTCCAGGTTAATCGTTTGTCGAGGTGCAACCCTAAGTACCTACTACAGGCACCAGTGGGCTATTATTAAAGGATACTGAAGGGCAAGAAGTCATTGGTTTACGACATAAGGTAAACGTGATTTGATGCAATTTTTTAGAATTTATTTTAATTCTCCAGTTTTGACATGACATTCTTCACGATCAGTGATATGGGATTGGAGGCATTGGGATGCAATAACTGGATTGGTGTTGACTGATAATACACATGTATCATCAGCATACGTGGTAAGGATAGTATTAGGATGAGTTGGGATGTCAGCTGTATAAACTGTATAAAGGATTGGGCCAAGGATACTACTTTGAGGAAAAAAATTAATTTAAATTACTGATTTTTAGATTTATACAACACCAAAAGGAGCTAGTTGTCATATTCATGCCTTTTTTTGTAAGAGAACATTTGTATCCCACTTTATACTACTTAACATCTATTCAATTTATCTGGTTGGTAAGTAACTCATCAATGAATGAATTACCAAAATGGATTACATTTTCCTAACTACTATAATAGCTTGTATCTGCTAGTTTAATGCTATTTCAGGTGCCTTGTCATAAAATGTTTCCTACTTGTCTGACAATGATTTATCCACTTTATTGACTAAGCTAAGTGCCTAAATAATTCTTTAGAGAATAATCAAGTTTGTTATCTAGTTTAAATTGGTTTCGATATGCCCTCCAAGCCATACCTCGTTCATCTCTTCTCATAAACACTTTCATTATATCTAGGCCTATGATCTCATTCATTTAATTCCATAGTATTCTTTCTTAAACACCTATGAAAGGCGATGAACCTTTAAAATGTGCTGCCTATTCTTCAAATAGATCTGGTCTAAGTTATTTTCACTCCAGAAAAATTTAAAAATTCAGATCTTAAGACAAAGTTTCAGAGTATTTTGACAAATGTCATCCACATAATAGATTAATTAGGTACAATATGAACTGTTCTTATAAACTAATATAATGAAAATAAAATATCAACATTTAAAAAGAAATTTATCAAACAGTTCAAAATTTTAATATAAATCCTGCCTTCTTTTATTTTTTATATATAGATGACTATGCAAGTAGGATTATCAGTCCAACATAAAGATGAAGATTAAAGGGCATAAAATGCAGTCCTTTGTTTTTTTTTTAAGAATGATTTTATATGTTTATTATTTACGCATTATGACAAAATAGGATTAAAAATAAATTTATCAGATCAATTATTTCCAGTTAATTAAAACAACCAAGTAAACACTTTTAAACAACAGCAAAGTATTGAATTAACAGAAACATCAATAAATACTGGTAAGTAAAAAACAAAGAAACAAAAACCAATTAAAGAAACAGGCAGTCTTTAAACTACTAAAAAAAGGATAAAGATGACAAAAAAAGTAATATAAATGTGCACTCATATCTATGCACTGGCAGACACCCAGTCCCCAAAATTTTAGTCCTTTTAAATTACAACGTCATTTAGTATAAAGTTTGAGAAATAAAAATTTAACCAAACAAGAGTAATAATTAGGATTAAGATATGCATTAATCAGCATTGAGATTGTTAGGTTAATCATAAAATGGAATGATAACATCATCTATGTTACAAATTTCATTATAAGTCTATCACCTTCTTGACTTAATTTATTATATTATATTATTAATTAAAATTATATGTTTGTTATTTTTAAAGTGAATAACCCTCATCATATGTTTAATATCATTTTCAGAATATACAGCTTTATAACATTCTGTGAGTGAAAATAGCATAAAAAATCCAATAGCTTATGAACATGTTTATATTATATGAAGATTGATAGTCTCGACTGTTCACTAGAAAACATGCTAAATGGTTATTGAGCAGCATTTAAGCCTCTTTATGTTCCAGAAGAAAAGCAATAGGGCAAAATGAGAACAAAACATGATTACTATCTGCTTACGAAAATAACAAGAATGATTTCTCAGTTAACGATAAACTGGCTTTTTTAAAATTAATTGAAGAATTAAAAGACAAATTAAAAATGTTGAAAACTTGAATGGAACCATTAGTAAGTAAATCAAAATATGAAGTAATTGGTCCGAATGATTAAAAAAAAAAAGATCAAATAGTATATAATATGTTTGTTGCCGACATTTGCTTTCCTCTTGGAACATAAAGAAGCTTAAATGATGCTCAATAATCATTTAGCATGTTTTCTAGTGGACCATCAAGACTATTAATATTTATATAGTATAAACATGTTCATAAGCTATTGGATTTTGACCCACAATGCATGAAATAATAGTTCTTACAATAAAGTTACATTACAAAACGGATGTAACTCTTTTTACTCTAAGAAATATGCCAATGAGTATTGCTCTTATCTTTATCTTACATATCACATTTATTTTATAAATGTCCATGCTGTTTATGAATTTGTACCCCTAGATACTTTTTATCTTTGTTTTTAGTCCTGATGAAGAATAAGGGTCAACAAATCTTAAAGGCTTATATATACATTCTTGAAATTTCCTTTTTTCATAAAGAGTATTAATTAGCAAGAAAATTACTTACCATTTCACAAGTTATGTGATAATTCTGTCTTAAGCTTGTTGCTAGAAATGTAACAAGAATTATATGTGGAATAACAGAAATAGGCCTTTATTTAATGTTAAATTTAAGAGTTGTATATTCTTATTTTATGATGTGAGCAATAATCAAATCATTATTCATTAACTTGGTTTATTAATTTAAAATGATTTATTTTCAAATAGAATATAAAATTCCTATAACTGATATAATATATAAATATTGAATTTTTTGTTTTATCAATAATGAAAAATTACAAAAATATTTAAAACACGTTAATTGTCTATTAAATTAAAATAGCTCAAAATTTATTAAGTACTTCATTTAATTAAGTAGTGAGGTATTGCACAGTACACATAACTTTTTATAAATTTGTTTTCAAAAATAAAAAAATAGATGATTCATACTTAAAAGAATTACATAATGTATGGTAAACCACACACTCACATGCGCACGCACACACACACAGACACTTAATACTAGTTATATAAAATTTGTATACAGCAATTATTATTGAATATATTACATAAACAACCTGTGAGTGGATATACATTTATTTTATTAGGTGCATTAATTTTAATACTAGGTTATTACTCATTGATATTTATGATAAATACAAAAAAATCTAAGCAACCAGTTGACTAAAAAAAGTTTAAAAAATACATGTATAAATAAACATATTAAAGCTAATATATAAAATGGACACCCAAATTCAACAATAGCTAACAAAACAAAATAACAAAGTCAATTATTCAGTACAAATTAAACAAATGGGAAAACAACTTCAAGTAATTCAAGAAACATTACAATAAAATGTGATGTAAACTTATGGACTATACAATTAAATCATACATTACATCCAATCATTTAAGATTTTTGAACAGAAACAGTCAAAATTGGACTTAACAAAACAAAATGTTTACATAAACTTTATGACAAACACAATAACATTGATTTAATTAAACATACATAAATTACAAAAACAGAAGCACATAAAAAAAATAACATATACAAAATTAATAATCACTTTTTTATTTCTAAAAATCTTCATATATTTATTAAAGTTTTTTGTTAAATAAAAATTTAATATGGCAATTCAATGTTTATAATAAAAAAAGTGATCATGTATTATAAATTAAGAAATGATATAAACATAAAATACACAATGTCTTTACAACTTGGCAGCTTTTAATTAATATACAACAAAAATAAACTGGATTCTTAGGACAATAAAACAGGCTGCAAGCAACAACAAAATTATCGATGTTTAAAAGTATCTGAACTCCCCCATCTTACCAAGCCTTTCTTTTCGAACCCATTCAGCTGGTGCAGGTTGTACAAGATTTGTAGGTGCTGGTGGAGGGACAGGAATTCCACCACTATTAGAACGCCCTCCTCGATCCTCCTCACAACATACACCAATTAAATAGTTACTTGAATGAAAAAAAAAATACAAAACAAACAGCATAATTGGCATAGCCAATAGCTATGCCTCTGCTATTTGATTATTATGTATAAATATCTTATTGAATATGCTTCATAAATATCTATGATATTTAGTAATAATTATTACCTTTTTTTAAAATTTACTTTATGCAGATTCAATTATTTCTAAAACAACTAAAAATACTTATTTATTTTGTTCAGAAGAAAGAATATAAGCAATTAAACCTTCTACTGTTCCAGTAATATGAAATAAGCATAATACCACAATAAATATGTTTAACATTTCTACTTTTTGTTAAATGACACTGGTTTTAGTTTGAAAAAGCATTTTTTAACAGCTCAATCAAAGACAAGTGTGAACCCTTGTGCTTAACTTTTAAAATTTAATTTTTGACTTGCACTAAATACCTTACTAAACAGGAAAGGAGAGAAGAGACCAGATTTAATAAAAAAGAAACATTTACGATTAGACAGAAAATAGTTAAAAATGTAAAATGAGCTATATTGTTTGGCAATTAAACGGTATAATTAAGCAGGTCTATCTAATCCCTTAAAATTAATTATCATAGAAATTAATTTAAGCTAGATATATCATCTTCACCATTCTAAATATTATGGAATAGCATTTTAGCATATAATTAAGAAAGAGAACTAAAAAACTTTAATGAGCTAGCAATACATTAAAATGTTACAAAATGCCAAATCTAGCCTCCATCAATAAAGTTGTAGTCCATTCTTGAAGTTGAGAGAAACCATATCATCAATATGATCGAATAAGATCATCAAATTAAGAAGGTTTAGTCTATTCTGGGTTGTTTTTGCTTCACTAAATTTAGGTTGTTTTTTAAACCAGGTCAGATTTTTTTTAATGCTCACATATTTATTATATTTGTAATAAGTTAAATTTGCAATAATACCTGTGAAGGATAATATCCCCTTGAACCAAAAACCTCAGATTCTGAGGGTTGATATATAGTAACAATTGTATGAGGAACGTGTGCAACTTCACCCCTACTGTTTCTTGCTTTCCACCACTTTCGGGAATCATCGAGAACCTTAAAAATAAGTGTTTCTAAATTAACTTCACATAAATTTAAATGTACCGATGAAGGGTATATATAGGGCATCTCTAACATAGAGATAGACATGAGGGAAAGACATCTTAAATTCTATGGCCACATAATAAGGCTTCCCGATCACAGACTTACAAAAAGAATAGTAAAATACGTAGCATCCTTTGTTAATGGATCCAAAATATGAAAGAAGACTTGGAAGTAGCCAAAATTACTAATGAAGACATGAACACAAGAAACAATTTTAAACTTAAAGTTGATCTTAAAATTTGTGACCAACTTGTCTCAACACTTTTTTTAAATCAAGTTCTACAAAGACTCTAATAGTGTTTGTAGAGACCTGACAGTTACTAGAAATGAATAGAGTGAATCAAAGTGTTCTGAAAAGATTAAATGAAAATAAATTTAAAGCCAAAGAAGAAATCTAATTTATAATAAAATAATATATTCAAAACTTTATCCGTTCTGTTTTATTACATTATTAAGATTATAATAAGCTTATAACAATATCAGCACATAAGTATAATATTTTTTGGTAAAATATCAGTAGATAAATCTAGATGAAAAGTTTAAAGGACAAGGTAGGAAGAAAATAGGTAAGGTAATAATGATTACCTGGATGAAAAAGAACAACAGTGGAGCGTCGATTATCAGAACGTTCAATTAACAGAACTGTTTTTTTTTCAAATGTAATTTTAATTAACTTGGTCAGATCATACAGTCACTTATTTGTATTGTTATATTAAATAAAATGCTATGAAAAATAAAATGATTTTTTTCTATGAACGTCAATAAGGGGGGCCCTAATCATTTCTCGGAAACTGCAAAAAAATGAACTTAGACTTCTATACTATTTGCTTACTAAGAACTGTAAACCTAATTAGGTAATTTCATTTGTTTCTCTGAATCCCTTCCTATTCATTTGGTTCGTAATAGGTTGCTCATCTTCAGTTTTAAATCATTCTTTGTGAGGTGTACATCGCATTTGTGATCACTTTTTGTTTTAAAATTGCAGCATGTCAACAAACAGAAAACGAATGGTTCTTTCATTAAAAGGCAAATTGGAATTAATTTATTTTTTTTTATATTAGAGAAGAATTGGTCGACTGTAGCTTCTAATACAGTAAAACTTCCTTGAACGGACACTTCTAACAGGCGGACATTTCTCGTAAGCGGACGATTAAATTCCCCCCCTCATAATTTTTAAGTTTTCTTTATATTTTTACTTCTGATGTCCGGACATTCTCATAAGCGGACGCGGACAGAGATTTTATCAATAGTTTGACATAAAAACTTCCAATACGCGGACAGTAGAGCAACATTTCCGAGAAAGGAACCTCGCTTGGAAATTGGATTGAAGCAAGATTTGTTTCAATTCAATTCCCGAAGTCGATGGGTTCGAGGAATTGTTTGTGCTTGCTTCACTATGAATATTTTTAACTCAGTTTATTCTCCTCCTTGAAAAAGTATAGATTATGCACGCGAGTGAACTTGAAAAATTGAGTGTCCGTGATCTTGGAAAGAATTTTAAAATTGGAAAAACGTGTGCTGCAGAAATTTTAAGAAATAAAAAAAAATTCTTCAAAAATGGGTAGATCATGGGAATGATAATTCAAAGAAGACATTTAAAGCGGAAGGGGGGGGGGAGTGATGATTGATCAAGTTACGTATGAGTGGCTATGCCGAGCGCGATCAAATAACATCCCAATTTCTGGACCATTATTACAGGAAAAGGCGTTGGAAGTTGCAAAAAGTTTGGGAAATGACAATTTTAAAGCTAGTGGTGGTTGGCTGGACAAATTTAAAGTGAGGCATGGAATAAAATACAGAACCTTAAGCGGTGAGGGTGCTTACGTTGATTGTCCTCTAGTTGCTGATTGGACATCGAAAGTAAAGGACCTTTGCACTGGATTTTCCCCTAAAGACATTTACAACGGTGACGAAACCGCACTTTTTTTTCGAGCATTACCGGACAAAACTATGGCGCTGAAAGCAGAGACTTGTAAAGGAGGAAAAATCTCGAAGGAACGTGTCACAATTTTTTTGTGCACTAACGTGGAGGGTGTGTTTGAAATTCCACTTTTGATAGGAAAAGCCAAGATGCTTTAAGGGTATCGATTTGAACATTTTTAAGGTGGAATGGCAAGCAAATAAAAGAGCATGGATGACCCACCAAATTGTCAGAATGGCTGATTAATTTTAATAACAGAATGCAGTGACAAGGAAGACACGTAATT
The DNA here is from genome assembly GCA_037127475.1 of Arma custos. Classification (NCBI taxonomy): domain Eukaryota; kingdom Metazoa; phylum Arthropoda; class Insecta; order Hemiptera; family Pentatomidae; genus Arma; species Arma custos. The sequence goes on along the minus strand of CM073761.1, from coordinate 32,564,227 downwards.
TTATTGATGGATAATGCCTCGTCACATCCAAATTTAGAGTTGTCAAACGTCAAAACAGTTTTTCTCCCGCCAAACACGACCGCCTCCTGTCAGCCTTTAGACCAAGGGATCATTAAAATCTTTAAAATACACTATCGCAAATGTATTTTACGGCACATTTTAGCCCATATAGATGAGTCAACTTCGGCCAATGATTTGTCTAACAAAATTAATGTTTTGGATGCAATTCAGTGGATATGTTCGTCCATTAAAAATATTAAAAAAGAAACTGTCACGAACTGTTTCATTAAATGTCTCACCTTGAGTCATTGCTTCATTTCTACATGATAAAAAGCAATCCTGGAGTGGAAGCAGTGATGAATTTAAAAGTCAATTTGGAAAAAAAATATCTGAAGAAAAAAAGGTCCAGAAAAAAATTACAGATTATTTTATTTAAATAATATTTATTTTATGTTTATTATTACTACTTATAGACATTATTATTTCTTTGTTCATATAAGTACACAATTACGTATTATCTTTAGTTTAAAATAATGTAAGCCTTTGAATAAAACTTGTTAGTCATGTATAAACATACATATTATTTTACTGTTTTCCCCCACCCTCATTTTCTCACCAGCGGACACTTCTTATAAGCGGATAAATTTAATTCCCCACCTGTGTCCGCAGGTGAGAAGTTTTACTGTATAAGGAAGAAATAGTTGGGGGTGCAGTCAATAAAAACACCTAAATAAGTGTAACTTATTTATTGTGTGCCGACGTTTCGGCCTACAATGTAGGCCATCTTCAGGGCTAAGAGAGAGAAACAAACAGAAATATATAAAAACGTTGCAGTAACAAGAATATAGTGACAAGTAATGTAGTAAAGTGGTACAAGTGTGGAAATTAAAACGTCGGCACACAGTAAATAAGTTACACTTATTTAGGTGTTTTTATTGACTGCACCCCCAACTATTTCTTCCTTATATTTTTTTTATAGTGAATTTTGATTATCCGAACCACTCCTGACAACATTAGTTCAGATAATTGACGCTCCACTGTAATATTTCATAACATAAATCCCAAATATCTGTTCCATTATAATTCTGTCAAGAAATTTATATGAAAAAAAATATAAAAATTTATTTTAACCTGTAAGAACTCTCCTCTAATAACGCTGAGCTCTTTATCATTATTTGCTGTACGTGGGTATGTCACTTGGACAATTTTACTTCCAGAATTGCGTAATTCCTCTAACCACCTTGCTTGAGCCCTTTCGAATTTCTCACTAACTCCTCCGTGGCTGACTCCAGTTCTTTCAATGGAATCAGCAGATATGTCACTGCGTGGAGGCGGTGGCGGTCCAGTTTCAGAATCTCCTGGACTTTGAGAATCAATTCTAAAACATACATAAATAAATAAATAAATAAATAAATATACAATACAAAATATATTAAACTAAATTAACTTGAATACAATTCCTTTATACCTTTCTTCTCTACTATATCGTTCATTCCGGGATGAAAAATTTCTATCAAATGTGTAACGTGCTTGATCTGTAGGTGATGGGACCTGTCTATCATATTCAAAATAATCACTGCTATAGTCTTCTCTTTCTCTTTCTCTTTCCCTTTGATAATGAACATCTCTCATTTCAGGCTGTAAGATTAGTAATAAGACAATTAATAAAAAAAAAGAACTATCTTTTAAATTACTGTATTATAGCCTGAACATTTTGTTGGACAGAAAAGGGAATATAAAAGAAAAATATGCGAGAACTTTTACAAAAAAAAAAAAAAAAAAAAAAAAAAAATAGAGTTGCTAAAATATAAATACTGTATTTTTAAAAAAATTAAAAAATGGCCCACATTCTGTAATTTTTGTTGCCCTAATACATTTATAAATATTTCAATAGCTCTATGTGTCTACACTTTAACTTTTTAAAAAAATATCTAAAATGATAAAACAAAATAATATAACATTATAAAAAAGTGCATACAAGCGCTTATGATTATAATTGTAAGCTTATAATCTGTTATCAATTTAAATGAATAAAACAGTATTATAAAATTACACTTTATCCCTATCTATAGTATATATAGTTTATCTATACTATATTCAAGAGTTATTGATTGAAATTTTGAAATTCATTATTGATATTGATAGTTATTGACAATTATTTATTTGTTAATATATGCATTCGTTGAAGTATAAAGGGTGACCTGAGTTAGAAGCTCCACATAAAGTTATTTTCCTGAAGAAAAACATGTCTATTCATTGTTTTGATATATTTGAAGTTAATGTTGTTATATTTTATCTCTATATCTTAGAATGAATTTTATTTTATTTCATCAATGATGTAAATAACTCAAAATCACATATAAATAATTTTTTTATTTTATCTTTATATTACATATTTTTTTTAATATTTTATTTGAAAAGAAAAGATATGGCCAGGACCGGGACTCGAACCCGGGACGGACCTTCACCTCTCCGTGGTGACGCCTTATCCATCTCGGCTATCCTGGCTTCACTTCACGGCCAGCCATATCCCCTCTTTTCAATTGATCCTACATCTCAATTGGCCGTGAAGCGAAGCCAGGATAGCCGAGATGGATAAGGCGTCACCATGGAGAGGTGAAGGTCCCGGGTTCCCGTCTCGGTCCTGGCCATATCTTTTCTTTTCAAATAAAATATTTAAAAAATTATATAATATAAAGATAAAATAAATTATAATAATATTAACGACTTAAAGTCAACTAGATCCAAAATAAAATAATGTTAAAGTAACATTCTCCCCGTTTATACATCGCAAAGTGCGAGAACACGGAGATGTAGGATCAATTGAAAAGAGGGGATATGGCTGGCCGTGAAGCGAAGCCAGGATAGCCGAGATGGATAAGACGTCACAAAGGAGAGGTGAAGGTCCCGGGATCGAGTCCCGGTCCTGGCCATATCTTTTCTTTTCAAATAAAATATTTAAATAATTTTTTTATTTTTAAAACTCAAAAAAATTTACCAATAATTATAAAAAAATTATTAATAGTAATATGACGTAGGTCAATAAGATCCTAAAATTAAATTAATGTTCAAAGAACTTCGTTCTAGTGTATTCATCGCAAAAATTGCGAGAGCACGAGGACATGGGATCGGATGAGAGAACAGATTTGTCCTCTGCCGGCAGGCGGCCTTGGGTATCTCAAATGGTAGAGCAATGCCACGGATAGACAAAGGTTACGGGTCCAAATCCCGGCCGAGGGGCTATATTTTCTCTTTAAAAATAAAAATATTTAAAACTCAAAAAAATTGACCAATAATTATAAAAAAATATAAATAATTTTTCTTTATATGATTAAAAATGTTTATTTTTAGATGTATCGTAGACCATAATTCTAAATAATTAGACAAAAAAATGAAGAATACCTCATGCTGAATAGATGTTTCATCAATTCGTATTGGTTTTCCCGTAGGAGTAACAGAGTTGCTAAGAGGTCCTAAGTCCCGGCGGTCTTCAATTTCTTCTGTAACTGGATAATCTGGTGACCAACCATCCATAAAAACAGGCCGGTAAGGTGGAACTTTACCTTTCCATTTTTCTCTGTAAAGAAAAATAAAATACATGAAGTTTTTCAGGCATCAAAAATAAAATATTTAATGGTAGTAGTAGATGTTAAATAGTGAAATAAATGTAAATATCTCTTCGTTTAACAGTGATGTCGTTTCTTTGAAATTAATGAACTACATGAAATGTAAATTTTGGTAACACATGTAAATTTATTAAATATTTTAATTTGTTTGATCTATTTATTGAATATTGAATGGTGTTAAAAAGATAATTTTTTTTTTATTAAAGTTTATCTCTAATACATTTGTGTGTATCTAAAACCTGAATTGGCAATGATGAAAGAATTACATCAAATGATCACACAAAGTGGCCTTTACAAATCTGGTGATGTCATTACAATGACAAGAAACATTAACCAGTCATATTTCTGTTAAATATTAATTAGAAATTAACTCCATTCGGATACAACCTGTCATTTAGACAAATTGAATTCAAGTTTGGTCTTATGAAAATTACCAAATTTAATCACTTTAGTCAGCCCTTCAACAATTGCCAATGTCTCGAGATATACTGACCCTAAACCAAATTATTAACTTCTTAAAGGTATCATATAAGGCCAAGTGAGACAGATGAACAAAAAATTATCAATGTTAAGACCGTGGAAAAATTCCAACGAAAAGCCTTAAGTCTCCAAACTAAAACAGAAATAGAAATATCTGTCCAATATTTCGCCCATTCAGGCATCCTCAGGGTAGAAAGAGAATAATAGCAAAACAAAACATGAATAATGCACCCAAGAAACATCCCACCACCTCGAAGGCTCAAATGCAACTAAAGAATCATAAGGAAGGTTACTCGACCCCAGCTGGTTAAGGTTAAATAAAAACAGCTGATAGATACTTCAATTCAAAATTCAATATACACTCACCAAATTTCAAAAAGAACCACAGGAAAAATAAATAATAGCAAACATCACAAAACTTAAGAAGAAAGACCATATGAAAAAATGAAAGTAAAAATGCAAGAAATTTTTTTTATCATAATCAAGAAACCAGTGGACTTACGGCTACTCCACAAAATATATTAATAATGAAAAGTAAAAAAGAGACCTTACATAAATGTTAAGACCGTGGAAAAATTCCAACGAAATTGGAACGAAATTGCTTTTCGTTGGAATTTTTCCACGGTCTTAACATTTATGTAAGGTCTCTTTTTTACTTATCATTATTAAAAAATTATCAAGATTAAACTAGGATATTATTAATTATCCCAACTTCTCTGATGTATGAAAGCTGTTTGTTGTCCCTAAACATCAGAAAATATCATCAAACAGTTATAAAAAACTAAACTGACCATTATAGGGTCTGATTTTATCATGCATCTTTTGTTCAAACTACCAGAGAGACTTGAATATTGGCAAGGTCTCATTTCTCTCCCCCCTTTATCAATGTTCAAAATCTTGATTTATAATTTCACTATTTCTATAGACCTATCTAACTCAGTCAAGCTGATACTAAACTTTCAAAAATAACCCAAATGACTAATCCCAATGAGGATAGTGAAGGGATTTTTCAACATCCAATGAAGTCAATCTGCTTATTCCTTCCTTCTAGCTGCCCTTGAGCCAGCCCAACACACATTGTTCAGAAAAATATTGGTGTGATTATCGCTTGCAAACCTCGGAGATATTGTATGATACATACTCACAACTTAATATTCAGAAATTTTATATTTACATTTCATATAATATTGATCTTATCGAAGCTAATTAACTGATAACATTATATAAAAGTCATATTGAAAAAACTGAGCATTAGCACCCCATCCATTCATCATGAACTTTATTTCATACCCTTTATGTTGAGATGTATGACAAAGATCTTTCAAAGACTTATCAATTTAGCAATTATCTAAATGCCATTTGATCTTTTAAAAAACTTCCTTATAAAATTGTTTTTTCTTAGATATATTATAATTTTATTCGCTAAGGTATTGAAAAAAATAATAATTAAATTTCATACATATAAACTTAAAAATATTAGCACTTATATAGGTGAATACAAATATTATTTTTGTTAGATATATTAAGTTCTCATTAAGAATCATATATATATAATACAAAAATATGTAAATCATATATTACCTAGGTATTAACCAAGCATCTCCAAGTGAGTGCCAAAGTTCAGTTTCCTTGCTCGTAACACAATTCATTAATAAATTAATAGCTTCTTGAGTCAAAAGAGGTGAGACAACTTTAGCTGGCAAATTAGGAGCATACTTAGTATCATGTGAAGCATCTACAATAAGGGCCAATGGAGTAAACAAAAAATGAACTAGTTCTGGAGCATTGGGATCATGAATATGATGCTTTAATTTGGCCTAAGAAAAGAAAAAAAAAGTTGAATAAAGACAAGTAACAAGTATAATGAATATTAACAAGTAAAACATTTATAAAATTTAAGAAACATTTGCTTATAACATAATTTCCCTGAAATGCATCCAGGCAATACCAACCTGCTAAGATACACCACAAAGGAGCGCTGGCCCAACCAACCAACTATATCTACATAAAATTATATCATTTTTTTGTTTTTCAGATAATCTACTGAGTGAAAATAATTTGCATGATGGATCATTTTTTAAACACTTGCTAATTTAAAAATTATTATATTTATAATGGTTTCGAATTTATACTTGTCAGTTACAGTATTTGGAAGAGTGTTATGGACCATTACACTTTTTGTCTGATATTGCACAACTTAGTAGAGCTAAGATGAAATTTTGTGTTCTATTTGAAATATTTTAATCATAGATCCATAAAATGTTCACCCTCAGCATTTAATTTAAACTTGTCTGCCTGGTTTATATAGGGATATTTAATTGATTAACCTCAAAAGAGGATTAAAAATAAGCAAAAGCTTATTTGATGATGATTTAATTCAAGCTCAGAACATGATTCTTTTTTGTGTATTATTATTATTAAAAGAGAATTATACATCCGAAGATTGCAAGTAAAGACAACCAGAGGTTTTCAATAAGTATCTGCATTATTTAAGCTTCCTAATTAATAATAAGAATAAAATGATTATTTTATTCAATTATATATTATATATATTAGGTAATTATAACTTACTAGTAAAATAAATGACAATTTAAACTTCTGAAATATGTCGATAAACTCCAATTCTGGTGGAGGTTTAGCTCTCATTGTCAGCAACCCATCACCCATATCCTTTTTTTTGTTTTTCCTATTTCTAAATTTAAAAAAGAAAAAGAAAATTAGTAAAAAATATATTAACATAATTTATAAATTCTAAGCAGATATCTGGTTATACCAGTTATATAGAATGTAAAAGTTAATCTGTAACATTGCAAAATTTACTGAACTGAGAAAGTTCTTTCATGTTAAGAACTTTAAATGAAGAATGTAATTGGAAGAAGAAAAATTTATCCATAACTAGCTTAATTTACAGATTGACCAACTGATTGCTTTAAGAGAAATTCAAATGACTAATTTTATTATTAGATATACTTATATAAGTGTGTGAAGCGCCCTTAACCAGCTTCCATTGGCGTTTATTGCCAGTGACGCGGCTGGGAAAGGGGGCTGGGGCTTCCCAGACTCCTGCTTTGCCCTCATTCCTGGGGAAGAAGCTCAGTTCGGGGACCCCAGGCAAATTGTAAATAGGGTATGAATGTGTACATTTTATTTTATTTTTTTTTAGTATTATTATTATTATTATTTTTTTTTTTTTTTTACTTTATTTTATTATCATTTCCGCATTAATTTCTTTCTGTTACCGCATGTATATATTTTTCCGCATGTATACGTTTATTTATTTTATTTTGTTTATTTTATTGTTTTGTTATGGAATGACTGTAAGCTACACAGCACTATTACTTATTGCCCACAAGTGGCAGATTGTAATATTTCAATAAAGTGTTTTTATAAGTAGATATACTTATATTTAATTAATGTAATGTAACTGCATTAAATAACTCCTTTACAGAAAGTTAAAAAAATTGTAGAAAAACTACTAGATTTTTCTCAGAATCAGAGATTTCACTGCATAAAGATTTAGTTGATATCATCTTGACATTTATCTTAAGTAGAAGTTTTAAATAGTTAATTCATCTCTATATTTTTAAAGATTTCCTTGTACTTTTGATAATTTAATACAATTTTGTGAAATTGATTAAGTAGTAAGTTTAGAAAAGATCAAAATAGGCAAGGAGGATCCTGAGTTAGCAGCCTTGAAACTAATAGAAGGAATTATTGATCAGCTGTTTTGATTTTTAAATATTTTTATTTTAAAGAGAAAAGATATGCCCCCTGCCGTGGCCATTTTATTTTATTTTCTCTTTAAAATAAAAATATTTAATAGAAGGAACATTCAATAATGTATAATCATTGTTGAAAAACTGAGATATATAAAAAATAAAGACAAGGTTTTGGGCAATTTTAAATAATAACTAAGCTCACTTTCACCTAAGCTGAAAGGAGTAAATACACTTGTTCTTAAATAAATAGGCTTGAGTAAGACTTATTACTATAAACCTCTAAAGTATTAGAAAAACAAAATATGCTGAGTGATTCTTTATAACCTAATCTATGCGATAATATTAATTAAAAACTAAAAAAGTTATAATATTATAAAACATTTTTCTATAAAATAAACTATCAGGTAAAAGGGCCAGGCAATAAATTTTTAGCCAAACAGATAAAGGCAGACAACATGAAATAAAGCATACTTTTTTCTTCGTTCTAATTCCCTAGAAGCAGCTGCAGAATGTTGAAGTCTTGCTATAAATTTCTCTATGTCATCAAAACAATGATTCAACGTGGTTACATCTCTTCCATACTTTTCACTGGATGTAGAACTACTTTCATCATCATGATTTAATCCGACTACATCACTACTTCCTCTTCCATCGGGCTCTAAGAAAAACAAATTAATACTTAAATTTAAATTTATTATTAATATTTTTAATTTAACTCAACACTGTAATATTACTGTTCTATCCACTGTTTTTAACCACATGAAAGATCTAGGTTTTTTTTTTTTGAAACCTTAATAAACAAAATTTTGACAAGTAATATCTCCAATCATTCGAACTTTAAAGATACATAAATTTTACAGATAAACCCTCTGTTGTACTGGTGTGTAAATTTCATGTTTGATATTAACATTTAAAGTTTTTAGGACCTCAATGATTAAAAAAAAATCATATTCTTTACTAATTGTATCTTTGTTGTGATAAGCATTAAAAACCGGAAATTTAATTTCATTATTTCACTATCGAAAATAAATATTTGAATTTTCTGTATTTATGGCAGTCGCTTAAATATTAAATCACACAATATTTTGTATATGGTAAAATTAAATATAAATACAATTTAGTCTGATGTTATTGTATATTATTTAGATTTATTTCTATATATATATTATCAATATCATGCTTACGTGAAACTAAGTTGAAAGCATTAACTTGATCTCTGACACTGACACCATTTAGAGGAGGTTCTGGAGGAGGAGTTGGAGGTGGAGGAGGGATTTGATTACTATTAGATCTTTGTCCTAAAGATTTTCCAGCCCTCAGCAGTTTCAAATCTTTTACCAGTTCTTGAGCAGATATCATTTGGCACTGTGAAAAATCAATAAATATATGTATATAAATGACATTAAAAAAAAATAAAAAGACATATCGATATTAAATAACAGCTAATTAGGAGATATGGGTTCCTTAGAAACTATTTTAAGCTAATTGGATTCTATAATTAACGCAAGATGATACAAAAATATTTGTTCTAATTTTAATTTTTGAAATTTATTTAATTAATTTCCAACCTAGATGCTTTTATCTATTTATGATTTATCTTAAACATTTGGATGCATTAATTTGTTTTTAGAACTTTTAAATGTATCCGCTACTCTGCACCCATCCTGAATATCATGAAATATAAATTTCGATCATTTTTATATATGTTAAAGGGCAGAGTCACCTTGAACATTAGATTCATTATTTTTAAAAGCCAATATAATTTAAAATGCATGGCAATTTTTATATATCAATCTAATTCAGAAACTGTACTAGGACATGTTAGCAGTAGAAAGAAGAGTCTAATGCGCTTTAAATATGTCCTAAAAAGTATAAGATTTCTATCAGGAGAGCTACAAAAAATAACCAATTCTACTTTTTGTTTATGTATGCATTAACTATCTTCCATATTTCAGAAATTGTTTCACAGAAGGGATACCTATAACATATCTAACTGGTGATTAACCAGATCAATACTGTTTACATTTACGACAACCTCACAAATGATAGCTTGATAATTTTCACAGACGCATCCTCTTTTATTGATTTATCCCATTTTCATATTAAATTGTTTCATTTTGTTGAGTAATAATTAATTAGTTTGAATATTGTTTTCAAATAATGCTGCCTTAAGCGAATTTTTCCAGTTCAATAAAATTTATAAACTACTTCATGGAACACATTTTGATAGCATCAATACAATGAAATAAATATTATAGTTGATGCCTAAATTAAAAAGTTGAGTTCCAGAAGTGCTCTGAAAATAAGATCAAATACTGGCTTTCTGTAACTGAATAGAGAATAATATAAAGGTAGCCATCAAATTAAACATTGTTAACATGTTTTTTGAAATTTATAAAGAAATTCTCAATTTTATTTATCATAGCAGTCTGCTGAAGCTTAAATTTCAACCAAGCTTTTCATTCATATCTTTTATGAATATGTTTATAGCTGTTTAAAAGTTATCATACCAATTTTAATAATAGTGTTAAATAAGTATACAAATTGTAAATGGTGATTTATTAGCTAGTTGAATTTAATAAAAATTAAAATAAATTAATTTGAGATAGTTTTTGCAATTAGAAGAAAATCAATTTAAATATAAAATACCATTTTAAAAGTAAAATACTTACTTGAAAAATGTGCATTTCCGAATGAGAGTTAGGCTGACGATCATCACCAACTATGAAAACTAAAATATTGTTGTAAATTTCCATGGGATCATGGCTTGTAAAAGCTGTGGGTTCTTGTATTAATGAAGAAGGAAACTTTTCCATAACATCCTGAAATAAAATCAAATATGCAACATATTTTTAAAAATAATATATAAGTTGACATAGAACATCATACAGGTGTGTTTAAAACTATATAAAACCAAAATAACGACTATAAATCCCCTCTTATATATAGCTTATGAAATTTCAAGGATATAAAATATTTGATGATCATTATAAGATCTAAGCCACCTAAAGCCATCATCAGTAATAACTAGAGATTAGTAACTTTTGGAGGCTATGACTTGATAAAGAATAAATAAAAATAAATGCGGTTTATGACATACTAGGAACTTTGTTAAATGACAAATAAAGTGCATAAGATACATACTCCTGTTTCATTATCGATTATCAGAACGAGATTATCTTCCAATCTCAATTGCATTTTTTGGGACCATATTCCATTAGTTTTTTCAAGTTGTAAAAGTCTTCTCATTCCATCAGCTGGATACACTATGCCCGTTTCTTTAGAGACAGTAAATGTGGCCAAATGTTCCATAATGTATGTTGGGCTTTCCTCCCTGTCTCGAACTTGGTGCCCATCTGAAAATTGAAAAATAAAAATTTACAATAGAATTTCAACATAAGTTTAAAAACTTACTGCTAATGTGTAAGTAAAGATTCACATCTAAAATACACTTGTAGTGTCAACATCTAACAGCAGAAGAAAATAGACAATAAAGAATTTAATTGATGGTGATATTGAAATAAAACAAGAAATATAAACAACTCAAGGAATGAATTAATTATGGAGTGCTTATTCATTCGCCAGTCTTAGTAAATGATAAGTTCAATTTTTAAAATCAAATTGTACTAAAGCTTTTATTTATAGGAAGTACATGATAAGAAATATTGTGATTATAATTAATGAAACATTCATTGATTTAAATAATAAAAAAACAAATTGTCCAGAATTTAATTTTATATGCTGTATATACTTTATTTCATTACTAGAAAGCTTTAAATGTTCAATCTGACATCTCTAAAAAATGTATAAATAAAAAAAAAATGAAGCTTTTTCTAACTAATAAAATAGAGATAATTTAGATCAAATTAAAAATTACTACAGTTTAAACATATATAGATTTTAAAATCAGCTATAGTTTTTCTAACAGAATCAATGCAATTCAGTGTAATTAATTTTTTTTTTTTTAAATTTGGAAAAATACAGATTGTATGTTTTGAAATTTTTCAGAGATGTGTTCTTTTAAATAATTCCATATCCAAAGAAAAACCACTTGACCAGCGGAATTTGTCTTACTATAAATTAATCTTAAAACCTAATAAATTATTAAATAGTTAAGAACTGATAAATCACCTGGAGAGTATCCATTTGAATGCACACTACTCCTATGGTAAGGCATTTTTGGTTCTTTGAATCACTGAAACAAAAAAATATACTTATTACTTCACGTTAACTGTAAAAATTAATTTCAGCATTTGATCATTAGGACAAATAGTCCACACGAATGTCATACTAGTTAAATGGGAAATCTATATGTCCTCAAAGTATTTTTAAATAATTGTTTGAGTTTAGAATATTTAAGTATTAAAGAAAGAAAGAAGAACGGAAACATAAATAAATAGAGGAATATTTGATAGAGAAACATAACAATATTTGATCATCAAGATTAGTTTTACAGTATTTTAATTTTCTAAATAATTCTTTTACAATAAAGCTTGACATTTATAGAAAATTGAATGTGATTTTTGTTATATAAAACGATTGTGGTAGACTTGCACAAGAAACTTACTATACTTTCTTACGAAATAAATCACAATTAGTTAATGGCAACTATTGAAATAAAGTTTTTAAAAACACCAAAAACAACGATATTTAGGTCTTATACTTCTTTACAAAGTAAACGGGATATCATGAAAGTATGACATAAATACACTTCAGTAATGTAACCTTGAATTAATAATCTCAAGAATGCTCAAATGAATTAATAGAAATAAACACAATACTGTGCATTACATAAGCGTCAAATTCTTTATACAAATACGTACATGTACATTGGTAAACATATCCTCACTATCCCTGCTGGCAGTCGTAGAAAATAGGTTTTTCTTCCGCAACACAAGCAGGTGTCAAATGAACCGTTAAACTCACTTGAATATGAACAGATTGTTGATTGATTCGATGGAGTTTGATGTTCTATGTCCGTGTTTTTGGTAATATCCGTAATCCACAAGGTTTTAGAGACGGTTATTGAAGAGAATTGTTGAAAGGACTGATATAATGAGAAGGTAAAAGCTTTCTACTTGGAGGGGAGTGGTCAGGTAAGAATGATCCTACACATACCACACGCCAGACTGAATCTCTAGTCAGTCCAAGGATACAACTCCCTCCCCACTTAGTTCCCAACTTGTTAATTCTCTTCAAGATTTTTTCTACTGAATCATTCAAAGTTTGAATCAATTGAATAAGTAATGACTCTATTCTGCGTTTTTATTAATGAATCGCAGTTTAATATTTCCGTATGCTTTCCAGTCCATTTACAGATCACCTTTAACATATTTACAAAAATTCCAGCACCAAAAAATTTAAAATAAACCACAAAATAAAAAATAAGTATAATCTATTCCCATATTAAAAAAGTATGATCGTATTTTTAATTTCAAACTTCTTAATCTCAATCTTCCCATTTCTCGCAGTGTTAAAGTCTCCAGAGACGTCTAGCATCTAGCCATTGAAATCTAAAAACTTATAATTTAAGAGATCAAATTCTCTTTAATGCTAGGATTATATGAAGGTTTAAATTATTAAAAAATACATATATAGCCTCTATTAATTGATTTTTTATACTGATAAAGTAAAAGTTTATTATAAATAGAATTTTTAATTATTTATATTTACTTAGTATTACTTACATACTATATTATTATATATACATATTATTACTTATTTATATTTACTTTTCGGTTATAATAAATAAAGCAAATAAATATATGAAATTTAGTTAAAATTATTATTATAACGAGCAGTTTAAAAATTATATACAAAATAATAAGGTTTGTAATTCCAAAAACTATACAGAAATTATTAACATCGTCTAAAAAGGAAACAGATTCTTTTATTGGGATTTATCTGTGATATATTATACAAACAATTTCATTTATATTTATTTTTTTACTTTCGACCTTCGAAAAATAACATAAATTTATCAAAAATGTTATTCAGTATATAGTAAAAAAAAAAATTGAAAAGATTATTTGAGAAACATTTTTTTTTTTACGGACGAATTTTAGCTGTTTGTTGCATTTTGTTATTTTTCTTTATTAGGTATTATTGAAGATTGACATAGTGTTATTTACTTTGTATATAATAATGTTATATACAAGTAATATGGACGGTGTATTAATTAAAAATAATGTATAATAAGGAACTAAAATTAAATGTATAGTTAAAATTATTTCAGAATCAATGCTAGAAATTATTTTTGACGTTCTGTTTCATTTTTACACAATTATTTAGATTTTGTAGGCATTTATAAGGTTTATAGTAATGGTTTTACAAATAATAAAACATAATTCTAGCATTAATATGAATTAAAATCAGTTATATAACTGTATATTAAAGATAATAATGATCGAGAAACGAAGCTGATAATTGTAGTAATAATGAAATGAGGGAAACGACCTGTTGCATTCCCTACTTAATCTCACTATTAATCACCATTACACACACAGATATATCTATATATAGGTTATACGCAGATTAACCAACCTCCTACATTCCCAGCATCCGGTGTTTTTTATTTATCTTTTATTTATTTTCAAGATAATATTTTATTATTATTTGATGAAATTAATAGAAAGAAAGATAAAATTTTATATATAGTTTTACAAGTTTTCAGAACTAATGATAAAAAGAAAGTAAAAACCTGCTTATTTTGGTAATTTATTATTGTTTTAACTACTGACTCATGAAATTTTATTGGTCTATTATACATTTTATACTACATAATTTAAAATACCGTTTGCCTAAATTTTCGATGAAATGAATTGTTTTCAACCTTTTCTAAAATCCATATTCGCTGTTTCTTCACTCCTTTACTTCGTTCCATTCAGAATTGAAACACATGCAAAAAAAAAGATGACTTTTTTTTTTACAAAAGTTATATCAATCACTTATCCTTCAAGATAGCTAAAAAAAAATTAAAAGGAATACAAAATGGCCGCCAATAAACACAGGACTTTTTCCAGTTATTTATAGATGACTCCAAAACGGTACTTCCAAGAGAAAACGTTCCTACTTCAAGAATTAAAAAAAAAATATGAAACAAGTATCCGACATTATAAATCGTGTTCAAGGATATTGTAGAAAACGGCAGTTGAAAAAAAAAAAGAAGTTTAAAAAACGTTTTATAGTGATTTTTAAACGCCTGTACCGTGGAAGCATCCATTATAAAAAAAAATATTCGATTAAAATTTTTGTTTGGAATTACTTTTTCATATTAATTCTCATTAGAATCAAAATACTATACAACACCTCATACTTAATCACTCACTCGCAATAACTGAGACAGATTTTTCTTGAATTATTATAATGAGAGAATTATATTTATTCTTAAATATTTTTATTTTGAAGAGAAAAGATTTGCCCCGGCCATGATTCGAACCCGGATTGTCCGTTAATTGTTAAAACAATTAACAAAAAATAAAAATAAAAATATATTTATTCTTGTATCCCTCAATTAATCGATTATACATATTCTGACCTATTTACTAATGTAAAAACAGTCCCGATACAACCTATGAACGATATATGGTTCAGTGAATGGTAGGAAACGTACTGTTTCTGAACTAAGCCGTTTCGCCAAAATCACCGTCAATTGCCATGTTTTTCTTTCCTATTAAAGGCACCCATTTATAGAGGCTGGGTGAGCCCTAGTAAGGTCTGTAGATACCACAGGGTCCATTCGTGGCTGTTAAAAGATTAAACTTGATTTTATCCCGGGACTAAATACTCGAGTAGTTGTAATATTATAATATAATTACATATATATATATATATATATATATATATATATATATATATATATATATATATATATATGTATGTATGTATGTATATATAAACTACTACTATAGTAATTATAATAATCCTCAAAATCGTTTTCTGAAAATTATTTTCTTTTATGTTGTTAGTTCCGAAGAATGACATTCGCAAGTAATTATTCATTAATTTTCTATCCCTAACACGATTCTTTTATAATCTTTATCGAATTCTTTTCGATCGATAAATATAAATCAAATCAAATTATGCCGCAATCCGATAATTGTCACCTAGACAGGTGATTAGTTTACACGCGTGAAAATTCGCTACTTTACATCACCATATTCTCCTGCCATGGAGGAACGTTCTTCGTATTCTCTCCGACACACTTTCCTTGATAACACTTTCAGCAAAACTTGTAGAAACTTCATTCATAACATTCAGCTCCAAAAATGCCTGAATATATACATATAAACACACACACATGTATATATTGGATATAATTATACATATTTTTCTTGAAAATATTACTTGACCGTACATAGACGAGGGAGAAAATGGTCTCGGTTGAGGTCAAACAAAAAATACCTTGAATAGAAATAATAGACAGTTTAAATAATAATGAGTATACAAAATAGTGTATCTCGGTTTAAGGAATTCTTTCTTAGTCCTCTACCCGGAACATTTTCTTCCTCATAAGATATAACTACATATGTATTTTAGTCGCTGTAAAGTCGTTACGAGAAGAATTTTTAATAGCGTTTTAATAGTGTAGTTTGTGAAGAGCCACCTTTATATACCCAGCCTCTGTAAAGCGGGTACCGAAAATAAGGGAGAAAATCTGGCTGTTGAGCGTGATTTAGGACAAATCACGCTCAACAGTCAGATTTTCCCCCTTATTTTTATAAGGTTTATATATATATATATATATATATATATATATATATATATATATATATATATATATATATATATATATATATGTATATAAACGCACATTTAGTAGTAATGAATAGTAATGACGCGATTTAATATTTTCTGTTAACCCCAGCGTTCCATTCAACAAACTCATTTGTCAGTGACAATAGCAGCTTGACCGACTTCTTAGAAAGCCAGTGTTTCATTAACATTTGTTGATAAGATAGATTATTGTCCTATTCAATAGACAATGGAGTAATTATTCTCTACCCATCACTTCAATCCTTCTTTTTTTTTTGTTCATTACTGGATTATGCCATGCAATACTGTATTTTATTTCGATTCTGGAGCCTGTATTCTGGTCAGTGACATACGCGGAGGTGGAGGATCAGGGATATGTGCCAACACTCTCAGAAAAAAAATGTCTCTTATATACATAGAAAGTTTTGAACAGTAAGAAATGCTTTGGTATTATATTAACAAGTAATGAAAAACTTTTAGTGAATTACAAGAAATAAAAATACCCCCCCCCCCAAAAAAAAAAATATTTCGCTACTGATTTTGGTACTGTGTATCTTCAGCGATTGTAATATTTCATTCCTTCTGATGTGAGTAAATACGAATATTTCATATAATTCCTGTAGAAATTTTAATTCACTACAAGATTTGCTATTATATATCCTGCATTAAAAAAAAAATATATAGCATTAAGGCGAAATCACTGATATCTTAGAATAAATACTATGCAAAACGTGCAGGCTATTTTACGATATTTAAAAACACCCCATAAAATTATAAGTTTTAAAAACACTCCATACAAATTATATATAATGCAATATGCCGGGAAAATTCCAAAGGAAGAGGCGAATTTGAAGAAATATAAAATTTTATAGCAGCCGCTTAAAGGTAGTTAAATTTTCGTATTACCGGTCTATAATGGAAGAATTTTTCGTACACGATCAAAGAATTTTTTATGAGAACACAAATTGTTTGCTCAAGATCCCGATCTGTTGGTGCCATCTAATTCTAACTCGTAAGAGAGAAGAAGGAGCGGGTCAGTTGAGTGTGTTGCTTGCTGGACTGCTATACTCAAGGTTCAGGGTTCAAATCCGGATGTGTCAGATAAATTATTTTTATACTATTTGGGGTCTGCAGAACTTCCTGCGGCTCATCTAGTCTCCTATGGGTACGCTAAATTAGGGAAAAAATTGGCGGCTGAGTGTGATCTCCGTAAACTCACCTCCCTACATAAACGCTGTCCTCGAAACCGTACTGTCTCTACTATGTACTGATCCTTCCACTACGTTCTTCCATTCATCTTCTAAAAACAAGACCTCAACCATTCCAAAAGTTCTTATTTGTGCTAACTTGTTTTGGCATTCCTTACTCATCTCCATTCATTTACTCCAGTGATTTACTTCCTAATATCATCTAAACACCATTTTTTTCTCAGTCTGTTGTAATGATAAATCTCCAAAGTTTGAGCTGATATGCAGATTTATATGATTATTGATTGCCTGTCTATTAGTTAACAGTACAATTAATCTACAATGAAGTAGTAAGACAGGTGCTGCTTAAACCTTGGACTTCGGTTGTTCTAAAAGTAGTAGGCGTCAAAGTATTGAGATTATTTTTTCTTTTATCCATAAAACAAAATCTTCTTATTTGTTCGTGGATGAAGTCATCCTAGTTAGTCCACTGATGGTATTTGTCAAGGGAAATGCAGTATGTGTTGCTATGCGGCCATAAGACACCGTTACAATACCGCACGCTTTCAGTAACCCGTATTGTGTAACGTATTTTATCTAAATGGGGCAAGAGTGTAAGTGATTTCCTCTTAACCCATTTAAAGGGATTAATTATTTGTCTATTTACACAGACCGGGTTAAGTCATCAATGACAACAATAGGTCGTAAAATGATCAATATCGCAAAGTATTTTTCAACTAAATAAATAAACAAACGTTCAAATACCTCTAATAAACATTCAGTAACTAAATACCCAATTACTGGTGTCTGGTTTTTGAATGGATCTCGTTTAATAACTCCTTTCAATCAATTAAAACGCTATAACCCAGTGTTTTAGGGTTCATTACTAGGTAAGGAAGTAGATACTGATATTAACCTAAGTTCTATTGAAGGAACCGTCCGTTCTCTACAATTCACCGAGGCTGAGTGTGCCCTCACAGCAAACTCAAATCCATATTTGATTTAACAAAAATTACAGTTTTGTACCCTTTCCAAGTAAGAATCCAGGCTTCTTATGAGTTTATAATATATCTTATTTCATGTACGATTTCTTGAAATGATATTTTTATATCCTGAATACATTCAATATAATTTTATTAACTTTTTTTTTTTTTAGATAAATTTATTGATATTTACAACAATAATAATATTACATCAAGTAAATTTGCTGATATGAACAAATGACATGAAAACAAAAAAAACTTGTGGAGAAACTACCCATCGGTAGCACTCCAATAAAGATCTATAGTAGAATGTCTCGAGGCTATCTTCTTTTCAGACGCCTCGGAGGTTTATGAGGAATAGTATGGGAAGCAAGTTGAGAGACTAGCGGATTCAAGTGTGTATGGAGCTAGTCATGGAAGGGTAGGTATCTAGTTTGGGCCAAATCAGCAACATATGAGATATTAAGATCATGATGGATGAGTTTGTTTGTGACATAATAAGGAGCATTGAGGATTTTGGATTGTAAGGATTGGATACGAGATGAATTTGATGGTTTATTAGAGCCCCAAAGCTCAACTCCGTATGTACAAATAGGTTTCATAACTGTCATGTAAATGAGTCTTTTGTAATTAATTGGGAGCTTAGAACGTTTGTCCAGTAAATGTTGAAGTAGGCGAAAACGTCGAGCAGTTTCTTGTCTTTTCAGTCTTGTGTGAGAATTTTATTAACTAATTGAAAATATTTACTCTAAATTTTATTAAACTCATCCAATGAAATTTAAAATTCTGTTTCAACTGAGCTCGGAATGAAGTTGGTTTTGATGTATACTGAGAACCGCAATTTTTCAAGTATTCGCGATGTTCACGTGACATTCCTGGGGTTCATCCAGCTTATAAAAAGTTGGTACCCTTAATTGTGGTGCGAAAACCTGTATGGGTTGAGCTTGATCCCAGCCAAATAACCTCCCACCTCAACAGTTACCTTAGAAATAATAAACTTCAAAAAATCTTCATTTCATCTCCCATAAAACCCAATTACGAATAGTTTTCAATATTATAATGATACTGGTTGAATCTCCTTTTTTGTTTTAGGAGGATGACATAATTCTAATCAACCCTATATACTCCGTATGGTTGAAGCAAATCGTATACTGATCGTGCCGACAAAAAAAAAGTAGATCATCAGCCCTATTCACAAGAAGGTTATACGCACGACATGAACCAACTACATATAATATAACATATATATATATATATATATATATATATATAAATTTATATTTTTTAATCATTTAATTTAGTATTAATAATTTACATAGAAATGTGTTTTTTTTTTTTTTTTATCAAATGTATAAAAAAAACTTTGATGCTGCACCGAGGAAGTCTCATGTGTCTCACCTCTGCATTCAGTTAAAGTGGGTCTTCTTCTCCTTCCTTAGACTCTATTTCCCAAGTTCTTTCTTATACCAAACCATCAACACGCAACATCCATCCTGTATCTATAGTCTCCTACAGTTTAAATCCTCCATCCAATCCCAGGGCACAAGATCTCATCTTTCCAACCTTTATACCCGTTCCTACAGGACCAAAACATTTGAGCGTTCCTTTCTCCATTCTACCACTCTTCGGACGCATGACGGATATCTGGTGGAAGTGAGTCCACCAGAGATCCGTCATGCGTCCTCCTTATCCACATTCAAATCCAAGCTTTTTGCGAAATTTACTGGATAACAGATCTTTAGCTTGAGGATCTTATGGGTCATATGAGTTAAAGAAGCACAATTTCTCTTTCGACTCTAAAGTCGCATACGATAGTATTCGAGTGGAGTTCTATCAAGCAATGGAGGAAATCCTGATTCCTCAGAAGTGTCATTAATAATATGGAAGGGGACCATGAGTGATTTATTGTGAGACTACGGAGTGAATAATAGGGAAAGAGCGAGGCGTGGATGGTTAGATACAATATTATATCAGTACCGTGACAAATGGTGGAAGTTGTTGAAGCAGATATACAAAATATATTGTATATATTGTTTGAAGATTCTACAATAAACACTTAAGAATCTCCGAAATACTCGTAAATAACAAAAGTTTCGCCATCGGAAGCACACACACGACCGGAAAGAATACTATGGCGATATTCGTAAGATTGCGTACCTATTTCAATATATCTTCAACAGGAGCGATGTACTATCTCTATTAGTTCATTCTTTTACTTTCACTTACCTATTTAAGAAATATACATGGTAAGGGAGGTTATTGGGATCGTGAAAAAATTCGAATCGAAGTTATAAACGGAAATATGTAAGTATAGCAAAATGACGAAATGTCGTATTGTAATTGGAGACATTTGAGCTATGAAGGAATTTTATATTTAACCAAAAGGGAAAATATTTTCCCCTCGAACAGTAAAAATATACAGACGTCTAAAATACTGTTGGCAAGCTAAATATAAAAAAAAATCACTAACTTATAATACTGTCGAAGTTAATAATAAGTGAAGAAATATACGTAAATTTAAGTTGTAATTAATGATGTATTTTAATTATTTTTAACTAAAAATAAATCTCTATATGAAAATAAAAATAAATATCTTATGAAAAATAAGTAGACATTTTTAAAATGTACTTTAAGTTGAGAGGGAGCGTTTATCTGCACTGATCTGCTAATATATTGCTCCTGGATTTCAGGATCTGTCAGGTGTGTACCCTTAATTGGGACAAAAATCTTATGTTAGGTTGTATCTTGCCCAAATCCCCTCCGTGCGTGACCGTTGGGTTAGGACAGTACGGTCCCTACCATGCACTAAACCGAATATCCTTCATGGGTTGAGGTGGTATTTTCAAACAAAACAATTTCAGCCTGACAATCCTGTGAAGTGTATATTATTGATTCGTCAAGCTGAAAATAATAATGCTTATATGTGAATTACATTCGGTTTCCAATCAAATAACCTTTACTTTCCGTTATAAAAGTTTTTGTGGAGAAGGGTAGGTAAGAATCTGGAAACCTTCCTGGGGGTTCCACCGTGCCTCTATAAACTGGGTAACGATAATTTTGGAAACCCTGTTATGCGTAATCTAATAAAAACACCTTTCTCCAAAACAGTTGACTTACTAACAGTAAAGTTCTTACCAATTACTGACCCAAGAGTCTTCATGGTTGTGGTACATTTTTTTTTTTGAGTAGCGTGGCAAGTGAAAGTTGTTCGATGTAATATCTCTTCCTCACATTTGTCAGTACACCCTTTTATGGCAAGATGCCTGGATTGGCGATCAGTTGTTTGCTTGGTCATGTCCAAGTGTTATAAAGATTCAAGCCTTTGTTTTGTAACCAACCAATAATAATATCTTTATCTATCATATCACAAGTAAATTAACTTCCATACATTGGAAATTCGCATGGATAAATAACCAATTATTTCATTAAAGTGATCTGCGTACTTATGCGGAACCTCTAGTTCGTATATAGCTTCCTAATGAAACTTCAAGGCAGCTGAAAAGAAAATGGGTTCGTACTCTTCTTACGCATCAGAGATTATCCTGAAGAGTAGTTTCTCCTTAAGTCATTTAATTAATATCTTAAGTGTTCGTGACGTAAAAACAGTCACGTGGGATTGATTACGGTGAGGGCGAATAATGGTGGCATATTCGGTACAGTCTTGACTAATTACATGTCTTATATGACTAAGTTCTTCCAAGAACTCAAGAACCATTATGTAATTTATTTTATTGGATATTTTTTTCCATTGTGACGCAAGGGTGAGGGAACTAATCAGGCTGGAAGATACGCTATCGATAGCATGACACTATATCGATCCTGATACAATACTAAGTCGATAAAAAGAACGTATCAAGCACGACACGCCTACTCTACGATCGGGTTGTTGACTTAGAGATTGCTCATGGCAGTGTAAAGCAATCAAAGCTATAAGAAGTGGTGGTGAGGCATTCTTAGAAATCTGACGAGGTTGTTAACAATACTTTGCTTATATTACAATAATGTGCAATATTAATGGATCAATAACTGTAGGAGAGAAGTCTTATAGATTTGAAACATAAGTCTGTGACAGCACGATGCGCTGTACACTTCAGCGTTATACGTGCCTTCAGAAACGTTTGACGGTTTTATCTGATGTTTGGAAGAAATGTTATATGGAATCATTGATATAACCAAAGATATATTGTTTTTAGTCTGGTGGGAAATAAAAAAAATATTGAAATATACTGATTAATTTATACCAAGCATAACAATATAAATGAGTGATTCTGCTCTTACTGTTACTTCGTTGATCAATTTTTCTTTAATTCTACAATTAAGGTTTTAATTGTACATTATTACTCTTATTGTAAAAATAAAAGACAAAGAGGATTTCGCTAAAATTTCAAAATATTAGGTAATCAAATTTCAAATATTTACGTACCATCGTACTGGCATAAAATACATTCTTTAGAAAAACTATTAAATTTATTTATGAATTTGACATTAAGATTTATGGATTAATTAGTTTGGATAATTTATTATGACAATAAATCCTCCTAATATTATAAATGCGAAAGTTTGCATGTATGCTTGTTACTATAACCGCCAAATAAGGACCGCCAAAACTAAAAACACATCGATAAATTACCTACATATGTACATTATTCTAATCCCATCAGTGTTAATTTCTCGCTGCTCCTGTACGACAAGTAAGACCTTTATACTAAGTAATGCTTTTCAATAAATCCAATAACATTACATACTAATCTTTTACTGACACGAACAACAGTAAACAAAAGTAACTTCTGTCCGTCCCGTTTGTAAATCAGTGTCAATGTATGTTTCACGGCTGTGCTGATCCGTTTGTGATGAAATTTGATATGGATAATCTCAAGCCTGGGGAAGGATATAGGCTACTTTTTATCAGCACCACACAGGCGAAGTTTATATAAAACTGTAACCTGACTGACTAACACACCCAGCGGTCAACGCACAGCAGAAACTACTGAGCTTAGCATCTTGAAATTTGCAGATGGGTTCTTTGTATAGCTTAAATAGCCTTAAGATTAATTAGCACTAAGAAAGGAATTTGGACAATTCCACCCCCAAGGGTTTGCCCATTAATATAATAGGGGTTCAAAGATGGTATGGAATCCGTCAGTTTTCAAGTTAGATATCTGAAATTTCGGATGCACGAGTAACTTACAGTTAAAAAAATAAATAAATTATTTATTTAAAATGATCTTTCACGAAACTTTATGTGGCAGACCAAATTCCACGCGAGCGAAGCCGTGGGCAAAAGCTAGTAAATAAATAAATTCATTGGTAAATTTTGGAAATGGACATGACACGGTACTGACATTTATGCGATAAACTGTAAGTTTTTTCTGGTCTGGAAGTTATATTATACGAAAGAAGTGATTAAATATATTCATGAGGATCATATTGGTACAAAAATTTAAAAATTGTTAATGGGTGAACAGTGAGAGCAAGCAGTAAAGGTAATTATTAAACACTGTTAGAATGGAATCACCAAATACTCAACTATATCTTACCAAACGAACTAACTTAAATACTTAACTTTTATTTTATTGGCTATTTTCGTATGTTTTGACAAACCTGTAAATCAGCAAGTAATATGAATTTCGAAAAAAACATTATGTACTAACATATCTGGAAATATAACGTTATTTGACTTTGAATTACACATTTTTACCTTAAAACTGTTATTACTGGAAGCTAGTTATCTTGGAAAAAAAAAAGAAGCTAAAAATGTACTGAGGTCAAAAACACATAGATTTACAAAAGAGTCAAGCCTTACAACATACCTAAAAATAAAAATTATTCCATTTTTAGAATTACAAAAGATATCTGTTTGGCCAATATTCCAATTACCTGTGGTCGAAAGATTACCAATTTCGAGAGTGTACTTGACCGAATTTGAACACTTCTACTCAAACGACGCTGAACTTGGTGCTCTTCAACTTTTATTCCATAGTTTTATCTTTTTAAGTGCTCATTTCCATGTTCCAAACTTATACATAGTATTCTGTTTGGTTTTCTCATAAAATCTACGTATTTATCAGTGATTTTTGACCAACACTTTAACAAATCGTTATTTTGTTTTGCACTCGTTAGAACCAGAAATTCATGTTTTTTTAATGTGTGTAATTTAGTCGATAAAATGCAACGTTAAGGAATTATAGGAGAAAAAACAAAAATATTCGTAAAATTCTTTTTTTCCGCCATTTATTCGGTGACCGTGATTCGACTGACAAGACTATTATCATTTAATTTCAATACTATAAGGAATAAAAAAAAAATCAAACTTTTCTTATAATTTATATTTTATTTTAACCTAAATAAAATATTTGGAGGTAGAGAAACAATAAAAAGGGTTCTGTACGTAGTAGAGACTCTACTGTCTCTATAACAATGGTTGTGCAGAGAGGTGGTTTGTACGATAACACGCTCAACGGCCAGAACGGCTTCTCCCCCTACTAAGGGTACCCGCTTTATAGAGGCTGGGTGAGCCCCAGAAGGGCCTCCAGATCCATCAGGATCCATCTCCCGCTGTTAAAAAATTAAATATTGGAAATTATACGTTCTATAATTATGTATATATAAACACTCAATATTTATTTGAATATAGTACAAAATTATCCTTAAAAAATATTACTGCCATTATAATGGCACAGTTATGCGAGTTATTTCACGGCTCAAGGAATTTTACACAATATCCTTAACCATTTTTTTTTTAAATATGTCAAATGAATTTTTGTCTTGTTCGGTTTAACTTAAAAAAATATATATATACCACAAGGATTTAATCAATCGTATTTGTACTACCAGGTTTTCAAACCTTTTGTAAATGCAAATCCCTCTATATGTTATTGGTTTCCTGTGGCTGAAGTCATATTTTCACTAATAGTTGTGCAACAAAAAGAGCCAATAAGAAGAAAGTTGTTTAAATTTGTAAGTAACATCTCTGTTTTCGGATATTTTTAGAATAGGGGCAAAATCTTATTAAATAACCAATGTGAAATAAGCGAATCTATGAACGTTCCCAGTACATGTGATTTCAGAATTTTAAAAACCGTTTCAATATTTTTTTTTTATAAACTGCAACAATAAATAAAAATCAATGCAAATGTATAAAAAGAAAAACACTTTTTAAAATTCACGTCCTTGAAAAGAACAAATAGATGAAAATCCATGACACAGATGTGGATGGAACACCCATGCAGTACAGCCCACGTCAACACCTTCGCGCAATTATGAATGAATTCATTCCTTCTTTTATTTATTTATTTTTGTTTATTCATTAGTTTTTAATTAAGATTATTAAATAATTGCATTACTTGTAAGAAATGTTTCAGATTAAGATATTTTAAAATAATAAATCTAGATTACTGAAGTCAGTTTTGTGTATAGCGTATATTTTTTAATATTATATATATATATATATATATATATATATATTCAAGGAGAAATATATAAAAACGTTAAAATTTGTATTTCTCTTTTCTTTTAATCACGTACAAGATATGATTCTTGTTTTTAGTCAAAATATCTGATAAATTCCTTCAATCCATTATTTTTATATTTCTTTTTAAAATGTTAGTTATTTCTAGATTCGGAAAATTTGAATGATTATGTCAAGAGAAATATTAGAGGCGATTCGATTTTTATCTATCGACTCCATTAATAACCTTATTATCAACTATCATTAAATTAAAAAGAAAAAATCGGTACCACAACAACCCATGAGCGGTATAGATTCCTGTACAGGGTGGAGACTGTAGTGTCAACGGTTGTGTAGAGAGGTGATTTGTTAGACATAACGCTCGACCAAGTAGTGGCACAGGTTTAATTGATTTGTTTTGAATGATTTAATTTCATTCCATCTGATTATATACACAATATACCGTAAATTCTTTTATTATACACAATCTTTGAGGTATGCCGAAATAATTTTTTTTTCTTCACAACCATTTTCCCTATATGTACCTAATACATGTTGTTACAGCTATTAAATCTAAAATATTTCCCCACCTATTAAGACGAAACGTTAGAATGCGCTTGGGTAATTAATCGAGGAGACTTCTGATTACAATGCCTTGCGTCATTTCTCAACTCTTACACACTTAATAATTTTCGGTTTACGTAACCCAAATAAATACCTTGTTTACATAAGACGTTATATTACGTAAGTAGAAGCCCTATAAGCTAAAGCAAAATTTTGGCGAACTTCAATAATATTCGCAAACATTTTTTGGAGAATATATCATGCATCATATATACATATATGAAGTCCATGATTAGACGTTCCGTTCTTTTGTAATAATTGAAACTAGCTGACGCGTAACCCATAACTTTTTGTAAATAAGTGTAATTAATATATTAAAGTTTTTGAAGGTAGTAAATCGGTGAAGATGTCTTAATTCCTCGCACAGCTCTTGGTATTTACGAACTTTTTGCGCTTAATGTTTTAAAAACCAACTTCGATGGTGGTGGCTTTTTTATTTTTTTGTCGATGAGCAGTATATTAGGTCCGTGGTGGGGGTATTATGAAGAGTCATCATAGCTTGATCCCAATATAACTTGATGCCTGCTTTTTCAGATATTGCCTGTAGCTGATATCTGTAGAACGGCTGATGGCTAGTTATTAATTTATATTTTTGAGCCAGATGTACGATCTTTGCAGCATTATTGTGCCTCACTAGGTATTCTTTAATACCCATGATATGATATGATATGATAATAATATCATAGTATAAATAATAAATTTATATTATTATTGGTTATTATATTATTATTATTTATAAAATGATTATTATTTATAGGTTTAACATATTTTTTAATTGTAAAGATTGTGTTTAAACATACCAGACCCCTCAAGTAGTGTTTATGTCAATTCTTTAATATTATTTTTTAACAATAGATAATTATTATAGAGTGATAAATGAAAGTTGCGGTGAATGCATCACGCAAGATTTTTATTATTTAAAACTGTAAACTTAATTTTATGTTAGATTGGCAAGAAACCATCTCTAGACTAAAAATACTATATGATCATTTCTTCAATTCTCTTGGTTGTGTAGAACCAAGAGAATCGAAGAAATGCTTTTTTTTTTTTTATCTTAAGAATTTATTTTTATTTTTCTGAGGGAAATGCTTGAGATAGTAATAACCTCCTGTTTATGATACGACAAGAGAAATACGTGCCTTTGCATTCATTACCGTCTTTCTACCTCTTCACTTGTTTTCTTCTATTCTGTCTAGACAGGGCCGTATAACTGGCAAGAAAATATTACAGAAAGGAACATGCCAGTATACTATTCTTGAAATAGACATTCTTATAATGTATGTGGGAGAGTACTCAGTGTTGCTGATCTGAAGATAAATCTGTTAACAGCCATAGATGGACCCTGTGGAGTCTGCAGAACCTACTGGGGCTCACTCAAACTTTATAAAGTAGGTATAAACTCTCTTAATGGGAGGGAAAAACCATCAATTTTTTTATGTTGATTTCGCCGAAACTTCCTGCACAACCGTTTGGCTTAGAAACAGTACGTTCTCTACCAATCACTAAACCATATATCCTTCATAGACTGTAGTGGTATTTTTTTAATTTAAATATGTTTTAAGATGTCGTAGTTCAATAGGCTGTATTTTATACTGGTTACTAAATTTTATTTCGACAGTAGTAACATTTTTTGTTGAGCATAATCTCAACCAAATCATCTCCCTGCACAAGGGTTCCGCTTAGAAACATTACTGTAAACCATTTACTGAACCCAAGAGCCTTCATTGGTAGTAACAGTAAAGGTTTTTAAAAATATATATATAGCCTAATCCATGGAATGACCACGAAAACAGTTAAACTAATACGACCTTTACAATTATACAACATATTATTTTATAGTATATCTTGTCTCTATTGACAGAAAAGAAAATCCGGTATTGATAAATTAAATAATATGAAGCATTTAATATTTTTAAGTTTCCAGGGGGCGTAGGAAGTTTGGATGGTACGAAGCTAGCACAGACTAGCGCCTCTATTCAGAAATTTCCTGGACATAAAACTAATAAGTAAATTAACAAAGAGTGTGTATACAATTTAAATTTATGTGATTGTTATTTATGAGCCTAATAAACAGCTTTTCTAGTTTATGTGATCATAAAGAAAAGGGAATGACAGATACAACACTTGAACTAATGTGGATAGGCGCACACTTAAAAAAAAAAGTACGGTAGTGATAGGTTTTGTGGAGGGCACAACATAAATAGTTTACAGTGAAGGGTCCAAAGGGGGATTACCCCTCCAAAAAAAACACACACAAGAGAAAAAAATTAAG